>JAOQMS010000009.1:11910782-11928053 GCA_027563885.1 Erythroxylum longipes
ACAGTAAAGGATGATAGATGTGTAAACTTTTGATTTTGATGGAATGAAATGAGGAAGAAGTTGATTTTAAAAATATTATGGTTTTCTATTAATGCTTTATTGGTAAAATTGATATGATGCCATGTGGAATGAATGTAGTGATCGCACGTAGCTAACCCTTATCATAGGATATATACCGGAATGACCTTCGGGTGTCCCGGTGCGTACCCAACGGTAAGGGGGTGCTACATTATACATTACATTTCCTAATTTTACTGAGCATGTTACATTTGGACATAAGTTTGGATTAATACATTCATTGCTTAATATTCATGGTCTTATAGGTGAGGATGTGCATAAGCATCTCAAGGAGCTCGATGTGGTATATCTGAGTATAAAGCCTCCAAGGGTGACAGACGAGTAAATTATGTTGAGGGCTTTCCCATTCTCACTGAAAGATAAAGCTAAGGATTGGTTATTTGATCTACCTACTAGGAGTATGAACACTTAGATAGAGATAAAGAGGTTATTTTTGGAAAAGTATTTTCTAGCATCGAAGACAGTGACTATACTAAAGGAAATATGTGAAATAAAGTAACATAACGGACAGTCTTTTTAAGAAGTTGCATGCTAGCTGTCCCCATCACAACATACCTGAACAACTCCTTATCCAATATTTCTATAAGGGATTGTTACCAATGGAGAGGAGTTTGGTCGATGTAGTAAGTGGTGGAGCATTATATGAAAAGGCTACTATGAAGGCTCTTATTTAATTAAGTGAATGGTCATTAATACTCAACAATTGAGGAATCGCAACGATGTTTTCTATATAAACGAGGTAAATACTTCATCCATAAAACATCATTTAGGTGATAACGTCTTTTATTAAGGAACTTATAGTCGAACAGGCACGGGTAAAGGCATATAGAATATGTGCAAACACAAATCATCCAACTGATGAGTGCCCAACATTACAAGACGGAAGTATGGAATATGTAAATGCTGTAGGAGGGAATTTTCCTAACCAGTACAACCTATATGCTCAAACGTATAACCCAGGCTGGAGGGATCATCCCAACTTGAATTACGGGGGGAATAGGCAGAAAAATTACTTCCAAAATAAGCCACAAGCCTCCTCTTCCAGTTAGGGTTCATCTCTGGAAGACTTGATCAAGACTTTTACTACTAACAATATTTAACTTTAACAGAGTGTAAAGTAGCTTTAATAGGGTTTACAATAGTTTCAGTAAGAAATCATATCTAAATTTTAGGATGTGAATTCTAACATTCATAATTTGGAGAACCAGGTGAGCCAGATGGTGGTGGTGATAAACCATCTAGAAGCCCAAAGAGGAGGAAAACTGCCATCACAACCTGAGACAAATATGAAGGATGTTAGTGCAATCATCTTGAGGAGTGGTGGGAAGCTTGAGGACCCTTAAAGAATTACTCAAAGGATAGCTAATGAAGAAGATATTAAGAGGGAGCTTAAAGAAGAAAGAGATATACCATCAAGATCAAAGGTAAATTTTAAATTCCCAATTGTTGAAAAGAATAATCCTCCTCTTTTTCCTGATAGGTTAGCAAATTTAAATAAGGAGGATAAGGATAAAGAGATCTGGGAGATCTTTCAGAAGGTTGAGGTGAATATTCCACCATTAGAAGTGATCAAGCAAGTGTCGAGGTAAGCAAATTACTCAAGGAATTGTGTACGAATAAGTGAAAGTTAAAAGGTACTTAAATGATTAGGATGAGTGAAACTATTTTTGGAATTTCAAAAAGAAGATACCTCTTAAGTTTAAGGACCCAGACATGTTTACTATTCCTTGCAAAATTGGTAACACTAAGATTAAACAAGACATGTTAGATTTAGGAGAATTGATTAATGTTATGCCATGTTCCATGTATGCTTCTTTAATTTTAGGTCCATTAAAAGAAACTAATGTTACCATACAATTGGCTAATCGTTTTAATGCTTACCCAGATAGGGGGATTGAGGATGTGCTTGTGCAGGTAAAAGAACTAATATTTCTTACTAACTTTTATGTGATTGCATGAATGATGAAACTTCCTATAAATCATTATCTATCTTACTAGGGAGGCTATTTCTCAACACGACCTAAACTAAGATAGATGTTTATGAGGGTACCCTTATAATGGAATTCAATGGGGAAGTAACTCATTTCAATATTTTTGATGTTAATAAGCACTCCTATAATGATCACTCTATTTTGCAATTAATATGATTGACCTTTTAGTACAGGAAAATTGTAAGCAGAAGCATACAAATAAACAAGAAGCAATTTCAACAAAAGAGAAGACCAAATCTTTTAATGTCTTGTTGAAAAGCTTTGTCATTTTGTTGAAAAGCTTTCTAAATATAAGTTTTTTCTGCATAAATGTTTTCCTTATTGGGTTGATTCTTTTGTGATAACTAATGTTCTTCCTTATGGTGTAGTAGAGATTAAAAGTTTAAAAACAGGGAAGACATTACACGTAAGTGGTCATCGACTCAAGCCTTATTCTGATGAAGGTCAAATGGAAAATGCCAAAGTTGTGATTCTTAGAGATCAAAATTTTGTAACTTGATGAGAGCAATATAGATTTGTGCCAAGGACAATAAACAAAGGTGCTACTTAAGAGGCAACCCAAGGGAAGTTGATTATTTTTACTTACATTCTCACATTTGTTGTTTTCGTCAAATGCTCCATTTCTTACATTTGATGTTACGTAATGTAAGTTTTAAGTGTGGTGGTGGGGATCTTAGTTGTTATACATGTTTTAAAACTTAATTGTTAATTATGTGGCTTCTTAGGTGTTTTCAAAATCAAACAAACAGATAAACATTTTCTCTTTTCTATTGCTTTTAAGACTATATAGTCATTATTAAATAGTGAATTGAGTACAAAAATTCATGGAAACTTGATCATGTACTTTTCCTCTTACGATTGGTCAATATGCATTATCTTTAGAAGAGTAGTGACTAATGGTAGACATAAGCCAGTGAGATTTTGAGCATTTATAAACTAACACATCCATATCAGTCTCATCATCTTTTGGTTATATGTAACCCTTATTGTAAGGCCCCAAAATATACCTTAGATGAAATGCTGCATATTTATGATAATACACGTATAATTGGCTTGTTCTTTGGAGTTCGAATTCAAAATTAAACATGTGAGGGAGTTATGAAATTGATAGTATGTATAAATAGAAGTGTTATCAGATTTGAATTGGCATGAATACTTGTTAAGATGGTGAGAATTGAATGTTGGAAAAATGATGGTTATATGCTAATTCTGGTTTGAATACTAAATAGACTTCAGTAATTCAGCCATATATTGAGCTTTAGAAACCAAAATGGGATGATTTTAAATTCAGATGAAACTAGATACATTTTTCTAAAACTTTCATGAAGGAAGCAAAATCTGATTCTGCCTTTTAGATTTTTTAATTCTAGTTTGAAGTTGAGTTTTGGCTGCTATTCTTATTTTCAAATAGCCTGTGGTTTTTGGGATATAACTCCCGATATAATTAACCAAATTGCATGAAATTTATGTCACTATAAAATTAAGTCATAGGGGAATGAAATTAATTGATAATAGCATAGGCAAATGTGGGAATTAAAGGAAGAAGAAGGGCCAATATAAAATTTTCCTAAAGTTAACTCATGGACCAATAAGATTAAAGCATGTGTGTCAAATGGAGTCGTAACACATGGTCCAATAGAATTATAACACATGGTCTAATAGAATTGTAACACATGATCCAATAGAATTGCAACACATGGTCTAATAGAATTGTAACATGTGGTCCAATGGGATTGTAACATAAGGTCCAATAGGATTGTGACATATGGACCACTGAGATTGAAACATGTGTCTAAGTCTAGAAACTTCATGAAAGGCATATGGAGAAGGGAGATGGAAGAAAATTTGTGGCTTCACTTCATGTTTTTCTCCTCTCCATTTCACCTTCTTCATCCCATCATTTTTCACTTGGTGATTCAAGCAAAACCTAAGAGAAAGAGAAGGAAAGGCAATAGAAAAACTACTTTGCCAATTTTAAGGTTTGGGACTTCACTTAGTTGATTTCTGTATTTGTGTATAATTGAATGGACATCAAGATTCATTTGGATGTGGAATTGTTTATGGGATGTTGTTTTGTTGTTAATTTTGGTTTTATCTTGGATATAATTGGTTGAATATGACAAGAGAGCATTGTGTAGTGGAATTTTGTCTAGGATTTATTTGAGTCAGTCATATTGTTTGAGTTATAAATCAGCCTAACGACCCCCTAATTGTGTTATTTTAGTTGCATATGATACCTAAGACATATAGCTAAATATCTCTAGAAGATACTCTGACTTAATTCTGGCTCTATGACCTTGGAAATTGACATCGAAAAAGGTGACCTAATGCTGCCCCTGTTTTGGAGCAGCTTGTGATATTTTGCTTATATCTCATGATTTAGAAGTCCAAATGGTCTGATTGTTAGTGATATAGAAACTTAAGACATATTAGAACAATTTTTTAGAAGGACTTATTGCCCAAAAACTCAGTTTCTATGTCAAAATGGTCAGACAAAACTGACCTAAAACCTGTCCTGTGAAAACAGCTATTTGGAGGTTTCAAGTCCCCTATCCCACAATTGTGGGAAATGGTTAGGAAGGTGAAAAAAAAGAGATTTTTTGTAATTTTTGACATATATAAGGTTAGGAATTTTAACAATGGTTTATGTAAACTTAATTTGGAGTAGAAAAAGAACCTAGATGATGTTAGGTAATGGAGTAAAAGGTAATTGAGTTATGGTTTATTAATGGAGATGATAATATAAAGGATGTATGGTTTAATAATGATGAACATAATGTTGAATTGCTTGGTGTGATCATGAATGAATGAGTTCTTAAGGCTTATGTATTACGAATTGGATATGGATGATTGTGAATTGGGAATTTCTACAATAATATTGTGACATTACCAGACCATCTATTGTCCGAGGAGTTTGATAGTTAGGAATATATTGGAAGTGCTTGCTAATTGTGTGCATATAGTTAATGTATGATGACTCAACACTTAAATTGATACATAATTGCACATATTTGTATTTATAATGTATGTTATGTTTGATCAAATGTCAATGAATAAGTTCATTTGAATAAAGACATATGTTGTACTTCTTCTTTTGCATAAAATTCTAAAGCCTGAAATGGTTTGTTTAAAAACTGCTGAGTCCTAGTCATGGGTAAATAGGCATGCCTAGAAGGGTTAGCAGCTGCTTTTGTAACCAGACACTAAGGTGTCTTCTGTAACCAGACACTAAGGTATCTTCTGTGCCAGACACTCCAGTGTCTTCTGATTTTAGACACTTCTGTGTCTTCTGTTTCAGAGACTTAAGTCTCTTCTGTTTCAGATACCAAAAATGGTATCTTCTGTTGTAATCCCATTACCCAATTCTGTGAAAAGGAGTAGCAGGCTAATTTGTTTTGTATTTTGTTACATTCTCAGTTCTGATATAATTAATCTCTATTTTGAAATAACTAAGTTTTGTTCTGTATATACAAACAAGTTCTATTCTAGTACTTTAAAGTTTAGTTCTGAAATTTGGATATTATGATCTGATACTTGTAAGTTTGGCTCTGAAGCAAATATATCCTGTTTTGATTTGGCATATTCTATTATAAGATACATATTGATTAGATTGCGCTTTTATATTCACAATTATAGATTGTTTGAAATGTGATCTGATTCTGTATATGTGAGTGTTAGATGACTATTAGAAAACAATCATCAAATCATATTTTGTTTAGTTATTCCCCACTAAGCTTTATGCTTAGCACGATGGTTTTACCCCGTGCAGGTTCTGATAAGAAGACTTGACACTGGGACAATGACAACTGCAGTGGCTAAGAAGGATGTGTTTATTTTGAAAAATGTTCAATTTGTAGTTGTTTTTTAATTGTACACATAATGATGAGACATTTGTACTTTGTGTCTATGGTTTGTAATAACTATAATACATGGTGGATTTGGAACCTATGGCATGTATTTGGAATAGTACAATATGTTTGATAGTTCTGTTTATAAAATAACATCTAATGATATGTAATGCATGTTTTCTTAAGTTTATGGAAATGCATGTAATGGGATTGTTTGGTATGTTTTGGATTATTTTGGTTATGTTGTGTGTAACATCTGCATATCCTTTGAGGGGGTATGTGGGTATTACACTCATGACATGTACATCCTGACTTTGATTTGATTTTCTATTCAAAACCACATTTTTATCACATCCTTTAATAAGGAAATGATATAGGCATTATTTATTTTACAAACTACATTAGCCAAGTAACCAAACAATTGATGTGAATTTTCTCTTTGTTAAGCCCCTTTGAGCTTTGTTAACCTTTATTTTTGTGCTTTGTTAACCTTTATTTTTGTGCTTTAAACCTAACCAAATTTCCTACCCAAGCCTTAAAGCTATTCTAGCATTTGTTGGTTGTTGATAATTTTGGATGCACAAGAGTAAAAGTGTGGGGGTGTGCATATGTGTGGGATGGTTATAATGTTGAAATGTCATTTTATGTCTTGTCAACGAATTCTAAGGTTGATGTAGCATCTTTCAATTTTTATATGAGAAGATAAAAAGAGAAAAAGGAAAAAAGAAAAAAGAAAAAATGTTTAAAATAGAAGTATTAAGGAGGAAATGCAATTGTTTTAAAAAGTTAATCATGATTAGTTTCTCTTCCTAAAGTTGTATGGAATGGGTGATTTGAGTATAATGCATATCAGATAAATGTGGCTTGGAAGGATCACTCCTTATAGTTCCAGTATATTGTTACCATCGATTTTTATGAGTGATCTCTTCTAATTAGTTATGCTTCATGTGGTTTTCAGTGTGAGAACTTGAATTTGAGTTGTGAAACATCATTTTTGGATTCATCATAGCTGACGGTACTCAATTTTGAATGAATGTTAGTTTTTACACCTGATGTTACATTGAGTGTTATTCTTGCTCCACTAGCTTTGATGGCTTTTATGCTAAATTACCTAAATACATCTCACCTTAACCCTTGCCCATGTTACAACCTTAGGAAGTCCTTTAATTCATGATTATGCATGTGAATTTTAGTGATGGAAAAATGAAATGATATGAAAATTTGTGGAATGTCATAATCATAAATGATGTTTGAGTGTACCTATGGATCTATCTTATTTAAACACATTTTGTCCAAGTCTACCTCTAGATTTCTCAGTTTCTAAAGGTAATGATTGTTGATTGATTATTAGGAGAAGCATTGAATGTTGAGTTCTTGCTATGGTTTTTGAAAATTATTCCTCTTTTTTATGATTATCTATTTTTGGAAAATATGGCAAATGAGTAAATTTTTTGGTTTGTGACATTGATTTTGATTATTTGCTCGAGGACGGTCAAAAGCTAGGTGTGAGGAACTTGATATGTACTTACTTGTTGATACATTTAATCCATGACACTTAGTGATTAATGCTTTAAAATGCTTAAGACATTCACTTTAGTTCATATTTGGTTTTAGTTACAATTTGGAAGAATAATAGTTAAAGTGAGCTAAAAGCACACTCATTGAGTTGTCTTCTTGAGATTCATAGTTAATTGTCTTTATGGAACAAGAAGGAGAAGGATTAGATCAAGAGGAGACAAGAAATTCCAAAAAGAATGAAGAGTGACAATACTCTTGTCCATGACTATGATTAGTATATCAAGGCAATGAAGTTTTTGTCATGGGCGTGACACTCCATATTATGCCCATGCAAGGGAGGCTCATGGTTGTGAGCCTCATTGAGGCCATTCAAGGTAGTGAGTCATCAAGTCACCGTGACTTTTTTGACTTGGCACCTGAAAACCTAGTCTTTTATTATAAATACAATGTTGTGACCGCAGAAATGGGAGTCTTTTATTTTTTTAGGTTTCAGGAGATAATAGAAGGTTACCATTTTGGAGACTCATGGAGAGCATTTAAGACTAAGCTTCCCGACGCCGATTCGAAGTTGACATCAATGCCTAAAGTCACTGTTAAGCATATCTTTTCATTGTTTAATGTTGAATCTCTAAAGCATATCTTTTCATTGTTTAATGTTGAATCTCTCTATATGGATTGATTATGTTATCCTATGCTTATAGATTTGGGTTTTTATATATGAATGATCGTTAATCTCGTTCTTGTTAGATTGTTTACGTATAAAACCATTGCTAGAATCTTCAATATAATCCATAATTATTATGTTTGAGATTCTTTTGTAGCTACTAATAGTTTCGAATTATTAGGGATAACATAACCTAAGTTAAATGACCCGAGCTTATGTGGTTGTTGCTTAGATTGATCTATTTTTCGTTTAGTAATGCGGTTGTCTAATTAAATCTAGAGGCCTTATTACAGGTTATTTGGTAGTTAGGTTTAATTAAAGAGCTTATTTTAATTAACGCGACCTAAGGGGAAATTTTTGTTAACGAAGCTTATTGTTAACCTACGATTAATAGTTCTAGGAGAGGTATGAAACATTATAACAATGAAATATGTTTAATTGTGTGTAGGCCAAGATTGATCCAAGATCCGAATTTTACGCATATTCATCACTTTTATCACTTTTGACTGCTTTCTATAATATGCTCGAGTTAGTTTAAGTTTGTTTTCTAAATCGCATCAACCTAAAACCCCCTTTTATTTCCTTGACATCGATTATCTTCATTGCAAAAATTAAATACAATCCCGAGTCACCACAGCTACAAATTTTTAGTGTGCAGAGTTAGGTAAATTTTGAGGTGTACTCGACACGTACTGTCAAATTTAGAATCACTACTAGATGATTTTTTATGTCCCATATCACTTCCATTATCCACTCCAATATTATTATTATCTCCTAAATAAATGGTAACTTCATAATGACCTCCTGAATCAACAGCCACCATTATCACAATCCAATTAAATTCCTACACCACCATCATAACCTAAACCCACTATAGTATCACCTCCAAATTTCATAACCATCTCATTTTTATGCATGTTATCTCGCTTTATTAACATTGGTATGGATGCTGTTGATTCATTTATATGCTCCAGTAAGCATCAATTACACCATGCACCTTTGGCAATTTAATCAAATCTAATGCACTCTAATTGGACTCTAACCTCCTCAAGCCTTCTTCTAACTCCTTCTCAGGAATCAAATACCTTACACTAATAATATTTGTATATCTTAGTATAGCACAATTTTCAGACATCTCTCTCAAACTCACATAATCTAAGTCCACATTGTCAAAATTTTCTAACACCTTACCTATATAATTTGGTGTACCTTTCTTAATAAGTTGTCCATTATGAAATAAGTTTATACTTGCTCTTGCATTTATTGTCATCTTATACAGATAATTAAAAGAAAAACAATCCATACTATTAAAAATAACATATAAATATAGACCCATATTGAAAGAAACAACATGTTGGGCATGTTAAACATGTTATTACACATTTTGAAAGAATAAAATAACATATTTTGAAAAAAGAAACAAACATGTTATTACAGAGGCAACATACTGGGCATATTGTTAAACAGTTAAATAGTAAAGATTTAAAATTTCAAGTGCTCATTTGATATAAATCAAATGTTAAGTTAATGTTTATTTAAAAAGTTTCTAAGTTAAGTCAAAAAGGTTCATGGTTCTATGCTACTAAGATTATACAGGTGAGCTTGAGGTTAAGAGGACATGTTGTCTCATCAAAACGAGACAAGACTCCACTAAATATTTTGTGTAACCAATTTTATTTCTGATAAATTATCTAGAACTCAGGTCCATGCTTATAAGTTCTTTATTCCATCATATATGCAATTCATATATATCCAATGATATCTTGACAGTACTAATAAAGGATTAATGTGACCAAATATAGGATTTACGGATAAAGCTACATGGATAAACAATTAATGTGACCAAACATGGTGTTTATAGATAAAATCTACATGGACAATAGCTAATGTGACCAAACATGAGGGTCATTGAGAGAGAAATATGGAGGTTCCTCTTCATAGATGTTATATTAAATGTATAAATTAGTAATAATAACTAGTCATAGAGGTATCTAGGCATAATACTAAAGTTACTAACCATAGAATAGGACTGCAAACTTTAAGGTGCAAAAGTCCAAAAAATGTAATCATGCTCAGAAGATATGCACATGGATTTCAAAGAAATAGATTAACTGAAATGATGATTTTGAATCTAACTATTATCTTTTGGAAAGAAGGTTATTCCTATGCTAATCTTCCAATTTAATAAATTTTATGGATAATTTGAATTGTTCAATACTAGTTAATAGCCACAAAACAATACAACACAATGAAATCTAGTTTGTGACTTTCCTTTTAAATAATGAATGGACATCAATCTTAACTATGAAAGTTGTATATGAGACTAAACTACAAAAACTAATATTATGAAAAATGGACATCATTTGTGACATTTCTTTTAAATAGTAAATGGACTTCTAGCTCAAACCTAAGGACATAAAATTTACCAACACTAGTAAAGTAAAGTAGATAAAAAAATTTGTTGGATAAAAATTAAGTATGACAAGTGATCTTATCACAACACTCACTAGTAAATACTGGTTAATAGCCACAAAAATATACAAATCATTAAGATCTAGTTTAGTACTTGACTATGTGTAATATTGATCTAAGAAGATTGTTACTTATAACAATGCTCAAATTTTGATTTGATCATAAATCTACAAACTTCAATTTACATAAATAATAAAGAATGTAACATACAAACACACACACACACTAAGAAAATAGAAATAGCATCCTCTTAAACTTAAACAAGCATACTTCCTAACTAATCACATGCTGAGAATACATATGCATGTGTTGGACTTATAACATTCATTTTGTATTCTAAACCACAAAGGACTAGCTTCCTCCATTGTCTATGCCTCTACACACAAGAGCTTGAGCCATCTAAACAAAAAAGATCCCTTATTCGAGGGTAAGAACAACAAATACTATGGGCTTGTTTGTTTCCTTTTTTTAGTTTTTGTTCTCAAATTTAGTTTTAAAAACCTTTTTTAGGAGTTTTTAGTTTTGAATTTTTCCAGTTTTTATAAGTTATAAAAACTATTAAAGTTAGTTTTTGTTTTCTATTTCTTTTTTTATAATTTGGTTTAATATTAATCAAATATATTATTAATTATTAATAAAATAATAAATAATTAAATATAGTTTTTAATAATTAAATTAAATATTAATTTTAAAAATAAAATAAAATAATTTTAATTTAATAATAAATAATAAATACAATTTAAATTTAAAATATATAAATTTATTTTAATAACTTAAAAAAAATTAAAATTAATTTTTTTAAAATTATTTATTAAATTATTTATTTTGAACAATATAATATCTTTTACTGATAATTTATAAATAAATATTATATAAGATAATCAAAAATAAATTTATTTATAAAAATAATTTATCTTAAGTTTTATCTAATATATAATAATTAGACAATAACAACCAAACAAGGTTGTGTTTAATTGAGAAAATTAGAAACTAAAAATAGAGAATGAGAAAAACCATAACTAAAAAATAAAAGTGAAATCAAAGGCATAAATAAATAGAAAGGTGTGAAATTACTGTAACTATTGAAACTAAAAAACTCCAAATTCTCTTAAAAAGGCACGATTGGAGTGGAAAACAAAGATGCCAGAAGAATATTAGAAACTAACAAAGATCGAGGAAGAACAAGCAAGAATAACAGACGAATTTTACGAGGATAGAGGAAGCATGAAGAAACAATCAAAGAACATAGAGAAATTACGAATATACAATTGTCGTCGGGTATTAGGGATTCGTTGACATTTGGGATTGTTAGAGAGAAAACTAGGAATAAGAGGCAGATAAGTTTTGGATTTTTTTTATTTCTTAAAAATAATTAAAATATTAATTCATTTAAAAATATGATAATAAGGTTTTATTATATGTTAATTTTCATGCTGGTAGCTAACTTTATTTGACACGCCTAAGTGACTAACTTAACAGAGATATAATGTGTAGTTGATGGAGGGGCTTAACTTGTCCTATTTTGAAAGCCTTAGAAGGTTAATTGGTATTAGAAATAATAGCATGGGTATGGTCATCTTAAATTTTTCATGTTTTTTTAAAAAAGAATTTTTCATGTGTTTTTGGCAAACAGACTTTTCGCCTAAAATTTTCTGTAAGATTGTGTGCCAGCCAATCCATCGTTTCATTGTCGTAGCTATTTGTGGGGACTTGATCCTCTGTATTATTTTTCTGTGTTATTTTATCCCAACCATCTATTGAAAATAGTACAGAGGATTTCATCTACTATTTGTGTCCCTCTCCCACCGACTCCAATCCTTCCGTAGGAACTCATCTACAATGGCAGATGTTGTAATTTAAACAAACTTAACGCCCTCACTGTTAGAATATTAATTAAATACAAATTGTTTAAAATTTTATAAGTGATAATAGATAATTATTCAAATGATTAATTTTAATTATTTTGAAAATACTTAACTCAAACCTAATTTTTATTAACGAGTCATTACTTAGATTTTTACCATTTATATAACACTGACAGTCAATAAATAAGGTAAAAAAGAAAAGTACGCCGGAAACAATTAATTCTTTAGTTAATAATTTCATTTTGTCGTTGAACAAAAAAATTTCAGTCTTTTTATATATATATATTAGGTATTTTAGTAAGCTTCTAAGATTTCGCTGTAGAGTTTTAAAGGAGGTGAATTTAAAACTTTAAGGTCCCTCAGATTCTTACATAGTTTGTACACTTATTCACATAAGGAGTCTGCATATACTGATTAGTCGGTTACTGATTGATCATTGCCCTCTACTCAGTATCAAATTCTTATTAGTTCCAAATTTTGAGTAATTCCAAGCTCTCACACTATTGTTAAAAGTGAGACGTTTATAATTAATCTGACCAAGAAGTATTCCAAAAAACTAGAGGATTATTAATAAAGAAAATTCTCCCTAAAGAAAAACTTAAGTGAAGAATTAATACCTATTTAACACTCCTCCTTGTCAACGGTCTCTTTACTTAAGTGAGGAATTGATATAAACAGTCTCTTTTGTTTATAGAAGGTGTTGGGCTTACGACAAGAACCAAACTCACCACAGCAAAGATTTAGTATAACAACAAAGAACTGTCGGCAAAGCCAAATAAAAAGTAGAAAACCGAGCAAAAAGAGTCTCTTAAGCTCTCTCCACGCTAAATTTGTGCTCTCTCTCTACCCTCTCTCTCTCTCGTCTCAAAAAGTGACATTGTACCATATAGGAGGAGAGTGTGGCGGTGGTAGAAGCTTAAGCCTGCTCTTTTTCTTCATTTACACAATGCACTTTCAGTATCGTAGGTCTGGCCAGCTCTTGGGCTTTCTCCTTGTCTTCATTTTCAGGTGTACAATGGGTGCTGCCAATGGGGTGGTTCGCCGCCCTGTTTCGGACCTACATTGGCATCCGGCTACCGCCACCTGGTACGGGAGCCCAGACGGTGATGGTAGTGACGGTGAGTATGCACTGTGGGTTAGACTTGTAAATGTTCCAAGTAAGCAAGGGGGGCTTAGATCTATTAACTGGAGTTTGCTCTAGTCTGGTCAAACTCATATGGTACCAACTTCACCGAGTAATGAGCACCAACATTGAGTCCGGCATCTTTTTTACTGTTTGAGTTGTTTAGTTTCAAAATTCACGTATCAAATTTTAAGGATTTAACATTAAAAAATATAGAATTTGTAATGTATGTACAGGAGGGGCATGTGGATATGGGTCATTAGTGGACGTAAAGCCATTAAGGGCAAGAGTGGGTGCAGTTGGCCCAGTGCTGTTCAAGAACGGAGAGGGATGTGGGGCATGTTACAAGGTGAAGTGCATAGACAAGAACATATGCTCAAGGAGGGCGGTGACAATAATTGTAACAGATGAGTGCCCAGGCGGATACTGTGCCAATGGTCGAGCCCATTTTGACCTCAGTGGTGCGGCCTTTGGTCGTATGGCTACTGCTGGTGAGAGTGGTCAGCTCAGGAACCGAGGCGAGCTCCCTGTTCTCTACAGAAGGTAAAGTCATGCTATGGAAACAATATGAATGCGGGTTGCTGTTCTGGATATAACGGTTCGATTGTCAGTTTCTGTACTAATTGCAGTTGCAAATGTCACGTAGGCCCTTCAGTCATCTTGATAGAAGATTTTGTTAAGAATTTGGCCGTTATTAAAAAGAATTCGTACATCTAATGTGATAATTCCTTTGACCATTGACTGACTCTTTTTATTATCCTTTTCCGGGTAACAGGGGAGCTAGAACTTAGAAGTATACAAGATCTTCTTCTGCAAATTGAAAAGAATATTATTCTTATTTTTAAAAAAAATGAAACTAAGACAAATATTAATAAATTTTATGTTTTTTTGAACTAATTAAAATTTTTGTAGGACCCCGTGTAAATATCCAGGGAAGAACATTGCGTTCCATGTGAATGAAGGTTCAACGGATTATTGGCTATCTCTTCTGGTGGAGTTTGAGGACGGTGATGGCGACGTTGGATCCATGCACATAAGAGAAGTAAGCAATCAGAGAAATGTGTCTAAGTCCAATTGAGTTGCTTTCATTAGGCCCTGATACTTTACCAACTTTGGAGCGTACACCCATGTTCTAAAAGCTGGAAACTTTTCCATTTACCCAAAAAGCATGCATGCTTAAAACATGGGTCGTCAATATCGCGATATCTTTGTCTAAAGTTAAAAGAAAATGTTTCCTAATGTGGAGGTTATATCAGCTCGAAAGTGTTGTTAATCGCGCATTTCATCAAAAGAAATGAAAAATAAATAGTCAAATGTCTCCAAAACGTACAACGAGTCCTCCACAGATGCATGTGACCACTATAAAGTCACATCCTGAGCATGTCTGACACAACATATCTCTCGCTACTCCACTTATGAGTTAGAACAGTGTTAATGGCATCTATAATTGGAAATCATTCAATTTTTATCTTTGAATCTTTGTCATATTAATATTTGGCAGGCTGAAGGAAGCGAGTGGTTAGAGATGAGCCATCTATGGGGTGCCAATTGGTGCATCATTGGGGGACCCTTAAAAGGACCATTCTCCGTAAAGCTAACAACATTATCAACAGCAAGAACGCTCTCTGCAAGAGATGTTATTCCAAGAAACTGGACTCCGAAAGCCACATACGGTTCCCGCCTCAATTTCTCGTCCTAGCCTAGTTCGTCGCAATCATGGCTCTGAATCTGCAAAGCCCTTCTCATTTACCGTGCAAGGCTTTCGACCCTTATTATTGTGGATCTTCAATGGTGTTTTCTTTTCCTACATTAGGTTCTGATTTTTTCCCGAAGAAAACCAGCAATTGGATTGCATGCACAACACAGCATCCAATGCTTTTTTCACCCCCGCCTGTACTAGATGAAATTATCATATGCGTATCATGTAGTTTGCACAAAATGTAGCCCTCTCCAAAGGGAGAGAGAGCGTGTAATCTGCTTTTTGCATTTAATGCAAGTTTGTCGCCTATATGGGCTTTGTTGTTGAATGTTGAATTTATTGGCATGTCACAGATAGTCAACATGAGCACCCCATCGACATGTTTTTTAATTTGGGATTAGTGTCATGCTCCAAAACCGAATTAGGCAATATGGCAAAATCGTACGTTATTCTTCATTAAATTGTACTCATCATCCAATCAATTCTAAAAACCAACTATTATCTCATATTATATATGTGTAGTTAAACAGATTCAACTTTTGAACAGAAATGGTCAACATTATTTTATTGTTTAGAAGCCAAAATTAATTACAACTATTTTTACACTAGTCATTCATTAGAATCTTTAAATTTTTTGCAAAGTACTTTCTTTCTTAACTACTTGTATCAACAATACAGAAAGTCTAATCCCGTACTTGTAAAATATTTTTAGTTCTAAACTATTCTTATTTATTGTGTCAAAATTTTACTTTCTGTTAAATTGACAATCTGCAGTTGAAGCTTGGAAAGATTTCGAGGTTGCGATGCGTGATTGTTCTCTGTTGTGACTAGCGACCCCGACGACACCAACCTGCTCGTGATTACTTTACTGTGAAGAATTAATTAAGTAGCTTTTTATTTGGTTTTTTTTTCTTAGAATCTAGTTTGTGTTTGTCATGCAGTTTTGGGTTTTCTGGACCTAAAGATTTTTCTGCAGGATAAAGTCCCACAATATAGAGTAAACCAGTTAGAGTTAGGATTTGATTTGTTCTTATCTGGTTATTCAAGAGTGTAGTACAAAGATGAAGCTATCATTTTGATGAAGCAATCATTTTGAACTGGGAATTTTTCTGAAAATTCGAGAGTGATAGCAGCAAAAACAAACTGACATCTACTAATCCATTTCCTGGCATCTGCATCATCTTACTCTGCGCCTAATCTGTCCTCGATATTAATTATTGAGCATATTGTCATGGCACCGAAGATCATCCAAACTGAACTCGGCACAACGATTAGGTGGTGAGCGTTGATGTCTCAGTCTTCACACAAAAAGAGTTAACAGTCAAGTTGAACTTGGCAGTACCCTTTGCATATCAAGGTTTAGTCATTTCAAGGAGCTACTTGAATAAACACTTTCAGTTTCTCAGTTTCTATTTAGGGCATGTTTTAAGAATTAATTAATTACTTTATTCTTACTATTATTTTATTCTTATTCTTATTATTTTATTATTCTATTTTATTATTATTATTCAATTTAAATAGTATTAGTAAAGATTTAGCTATTTATTTTTACTTATTACACTTCCTGGATGTTAATATTGCAAGTGTCGGAGTATTTCGTGTTTGAACAGGAAGCAAATGGAGGAGCTATTGACTTTACGTCTCTAAGGACAAGATCGGCGTGAGTCCCTTTTCCAGCGACAATTTAGGTGAATAGCGATTAATACAACAAATAAATACAAAGTTGATGTGTGGAGTCTTTGATAAATCAAAACGATCTATTTTTTTAATTTATTATTTTTATTATTATTACTTTCCAATATTATTTGCTGGAACCCCTCTCCGGGCGGGTCATGGGCCTGACGTCCTACGTGACATCTGGCTGCGCCTCTCCCGAGGGAGGGATTCCCCACACCGGGGTTACTTAAAACGAATAATTTCATTTGTACAAAAATATAGATAAAAATCACAAAGAAATTTTCAATAATTGTGGACCCCCAAAATATAAGCGTGACGGGATCGTAGAGTGCGCCT
>JAOQMS010000009.1:11932658-11954152 GCA_027563885.1 Erythroxylum longipes
CAAATTTAAAAACTGAACCTTCTAACACTAACACAAGCATCTTAAATGTTCTTATCCATTCACAAAATACTCAAACACACAAAACAAAATATTCAAACATACTTAAAAAAATTCAAATCTGCAAACGGTGAAACATTATAACTTGACAAGTTCGCAAATGATGGGAGAAGACGACAAGCTTTCGACGCACCACCAACCGACTAACCACTGATGACAATGCAGAAGAATGCACCAGATAAGAAATTAGAAAATGGAGGAGAAGAGAAAGCCAAACCGGAGACGTTGTCGTCTGTTATAACGAGACCAAAACGACATCATTTGGTTTTAGTTAATAACGTTCACCCGCAACCAGACAACAACTTATTGGTTTGGAAATTTACCGACGGACTTTTTCGTCACTGACACTCCTTCGAAAAAGTCAAAACTTACACTTTCTGCATCAAATTCCCACCTTAATTACTAATGGTAATGTTCTGTCAGTAGAGACAGACATTGATTTTATTTCCGCGTAATTTTAACGACGGATAACTTATACCTTCGGTAAAATCCAATGTTAGGTTATTGCAGGAAGCTTCCTGCCAAATTTACCGACAAAAATTACTTTTCTGTCATTATATTCTGTCAAAAATTTTGTTGGGATATTTACCCTCCACTATTACCGACGAAAATTTTATCCGTCACAAAATGAAAATTTTTATGACTGTGTTATCGATGGAAATTGGTTTTCTATCGCTACTTAGTAACGGTTAGTTTTTCGTCGGTAAATTTCTGGTGCTAATTAATATTTTTCTTGTAGTGTATATGATGCTTTTAGGCTTGAATGAGGCTTGAAATGAACTTAGTTTAATGATGGAATAAGTGAATAAATGAGTGATACGTTTAGGGTGATGATTGAGGATATAACTTAATAATGAATTGCTATACATTAAGTGTTCAAATCTGGAAATTTGGAGATGCTATAAGAATGAAAGTGATCCTATGAAGGCTAATATGATTCAAAGAAGATGAATGTTGTGTACTAAGTAAAGATGAATAAGAATTTAGATATTACGCGATCTTATAATGTTAGAATAATCTTAGTGAATGATTAAATGATGAACTTAGAACAATATTATACAAATGAGGTGTTAACTTAAGTTCAAATTAGACATATATGAATTTTGAAGTATGAATGATCATAAGATGTGACTTAAGGAAATATACCCGAGATTGTCATTGAACATACATTATACATAACACATATATATATGTGTATGATTGAGTACTGATGTGATTCTACAAATTAGTAATGTGTAAATGTGTATGTGTTGCATGATATAGAAGCGCAAATAGAGCGACAACATCTAGACGTTACCGAAACATCAAGGCAATAGCTATCTAGAGCATACTCTAAGTAACCTAGATGGTCTCACGTAGATTAATTGTTCGTTTAAATTTCTATATTGAATTATTATGTGATGTGAATGTGTTGATTCCGGAAATTGAAATTCTGAGGCGTTTAATGCATGAATTGGAATTGCTCCCTGTATGTGAATTTGACAAAAATAAGTGTACCATGCCAGACTTAGGTCTGAAGAAAAATGTGAATGTGAATGATCGAAAAAAAGTGATTGATTGAATACATATGATGCATTTCATTACATGAATGCATGATAAGATAAAGGTAGTTATGACTGGAGTCACCAACGAAAAAGAGCTTAAAGCTCATAATGTGATAAAAGCCTCTAGCACACTATGTATAATGTGACCAGTATCCCCAACAGATATGAGATATTTATTAATGAGCCCGGTATCCACAATGGATACAAGACAGTGAAAAAGACACTCGGTCATAACAACATAATAATTGAAAGTGAGTCTTATGAGCATTGCACATACAATTTGATATGCATTATATGAATGGTTGAATTAAGTTGTCTAAACTATTCTAAATCTGAAATGTGAAATAAGTGACAAAGATGATGTTTGATGTTATATGATGACTAGAGGAATGAGATGCCCTACGTGATGATGTGAATTGAATATGAATTATTATGTTATGTGATATAAGTGAGCACATTGATGATGGCTTGCTTATTAAGTTCACAAAACTCACCAAAATTACAACGTGACTTTCAGGTACGAGAGAGGTGAATTAGTTACTAAGAGGTTCTAGAAGAAACTTAGCACTGCTTTTAGACTCGAGAGATAGCTCAAAGGTCTGTCAGTTGAAACTGAAGTGATAGATAGATTTTTATATAGTTCCTCATTTATGTAGCATATTTTGTAAACAGAGCTGTAGACTCTGATAAACTTTAGATATCATGTATAAATTGATGTTGTTTTTAATGCTACAATGTAAATTATGTTTTATGAAATGAAAATGAGGAATTGAGTTTTAGATATTGAGTAATTGTAGTTTTAGATATTGAGTAATTGTGTTTTAATTATGATACCATGTTAAATGATGTCATTGCTTTAGCGCACTGCTTCCATTGGGCATGTGCTCAAATGTTTGGTAGACATACGAGCATGTGTCATATGGGAGTGGGGAGTTACATATAGGAAGCAAACCCCTTTTCTTATAACAATGGAGTTTTAGTATAAGGCTTGATAGAGAAAAGATAGAAACTTTACCATTATTAATAAACTTTAACAACTTGCCACTTAAATGCTAGACTATTAAAGGATTGAGCTTCCTTGCTAGTGCTATTAGGAAACCCATTACCCTTGACTACCAAACTGAAAGTTTTAAAAGGATTGGTTGTGCCCACCTATACAATCAAATCACAAAGGATAAAAACCTTCCCTTTCTATAACTATTAAGAAGCTCGGAGCTGAAGAGAAGCTAGAAGATCATCTAATTTAACTTAAATATCCATATAAGTGAATACAAACCAAGATTTGGATTCTAACTAGGAAGAGATTCAAAATAAGAACTTACAATGATAATAGGACAATTAGACAGTGAGTAGGCAGTGAATACAAATGTCACAATTGAAAATCCTAAAAATCCCTCTAATAGAGTCCCTAATTGTTATGAAATAACTCCTTCACAGCATGAGGCTTAACAACCAAGTTGTTTAGATAAAGCATTAACCTAAGGACTTAACCCAAGTGAGAAGCCTTTGAGAAAGTCCTTAACTATAACTCCAAATCAAAAAGATTCCATTTACTCTCTAAAAGCGAATTCTAGCTTAACTCCTTTTGAGGTATTGGACACTATAACTCTAGGTCTAAAAAGCTCCCAACCTACAAATAAAGACATTCAGAGGCACTATACTTGGAAGAAAATCCAGTAAAAATAATAAAGGAGGGGGTTACCCGGTAAAAATATAACATGTCTTTATTGTTTTGAAACATTAAGCGGGTAAATAACCCCCAAAAAAGGCAAGTTGTGAAGGATGTCATCTTGGGGAAAAAGCCTTTCTTATTTGGTTTACTTGAGGCAAAAATAAAAGCTAGAAAGCTAAATCAGGAGCTAAGCTTTCTAAGTAATGGGCGGAATTTCATCTCAAACCACTTCTATCATTATAATGGTAAAATAGCGATAGTGTTTAATCCTTATTTAGTCCTTATCTCTAAGATTTTCATATTAGATTGGACGATTCATCTTAAATTTCAGTCTCATTTAAATCATGATGACTTTCAAATTTACATTATCAATGCTTCTAACTTTGGTTTAATGACAAGCTCTCTTTGGAAAGACTTGGAATGTGTGGGACTAAGAATTCAAAACCCATGGTTACTAACAAGAGATCTCAATTGCATACTTAATGTTACCGAAGCAGAGGATTAGAGAGTTAGTGAAAATTCCTTGGGTAAAAAACTTAACTCCTTCATCAAAAATATGGAAGTAACTTTGACTTCAGCTCTATAGATTCTTACTTTACATGGACAAATAAGCAATCTAGGTTATAATTTACAAGGAAAAACCTCAATAGAGCTTTAGTTAACAAGGAATGATTATTTAGATTTCCCTTAAGTTTAACAAAATTTGATCCTCCATTATAAGGATCATGTTACAATAAAAGTCAAAGGTCTGAATAGACCCCAGCCTATCAAAGCACCACTTAGATTTTATATCTTTATGTTTTAGGTTGAAGGATTCCTAAAACAAGTGAGGAAAACCATAAACACCTCAGTCCATAGGTGTAGGGTTTTCAATTAATGTCTAAACTCACAATCTTAAAGAATAAACCTAAATTGTTGAAAAGAAGGAGAATCCCATATTTATAAGTACAATGGAAGCAAACAAAACTTTAATAAAAACCTGTCTAGAAGACCTTTATAAAAATACATCAAATATTAGGCTAAGAGAACAAGAATAGTAGGCTTTGCATAAATATGCACAAGCTCTGATGGAATATAACTCTTATCTAAGGCAAAAGGCAAGAATTTCCTGACTAGGGGGGTTAAATGTAATGACTTCTTTTACAACCCCATTTTAGTATACTTAAATAATAACATAATTAATTCACTAGAGATGACCAAGGTAATATTCAAGGGGACCAAACTATATTCAAATCCATAACTTTTAACAACTTCAAGCAACTTTGGGAACTAGAGTCCATTGCCACTCCTCAATTAGTATGATACAATAATAAATTAATTCTTATATTGATTAACACATTTGTACAATGTTTACTAGCAAAATCACAGTTGAAGAGGTGAAAATTTCCCTATTCAGTATAAAACCTAAAAAAGCATTAGTTAAAAATTGTTTTAATGCAATCTTTTTTTAACAAAATTAGGATTCAATTTACGGTGACTAATAAATTGTGTGTAAGAGTTCTTTAGAAATAGCAAAATGCTAAAAGAACAGAACAAAACATTCCTATGCCTTATTCCTAAAAAACATGCTCCTAACACTTTGCAAGATTTTTGACCCATTTCATACTGCAATATAACATGCAAAATCACTGGGAAAATGCTTAAAACCAAGCTTAAGTAGGTTTTAATCCCACATAATAGTCCATACTAGGTACCTTTCGTTAGTGGAAGAGAAATTAGAGACAATCTCCTTCTAATATAGGAATTGTTCAGAGACTATACTACTAATGCCTCAATCAGGAGCTGCTCTCTTAAAATAGAAATATACAAAGCATTTGATATGCTGGATTGGTAGTTCATCCTCAATTCTGTGAAAACATTTGGGTTTCCTAAGTAATTCATCTCTTGGAATGAAGCTTGCATAAGAACTAGTTATTTAGTGCCTTGATTAATGAAGAATTAACCTAAATTTTCAATGGTGTAAAAGTAATTAGGTAGGGGTACCTTTTTCCACATACCTATTCACTCTTCTAATGGATTTTCTTTTCAAAATCCTATAAAACATATAAACAACATGGGAAATTTCATATACCACTACAAATGAAAGGAATTTGATCTTTTCTCCTTAATGTTTGTAGATGATCTGCTTCTATTTTGTGGTAATGATCCTAACTCTCTCTCAACCATCATCTCTTCATCATAAGATTTTTCAAACATATTAAGCTTAAACATTAACTTGGAAAAAAGCAATTTAATAGCTTCAGCTAGAATCCCTGATGTTAACACTTTACTATAAATATCTGGAATGCAAAGACAAGATCTACATTTTACATACCTTGATTTTCTTATTTTCACAAGAAAACTAAGAGTTATGGACTACCAACATTTGATTGAAATGGTTGAGAAGAGAATCAATGTTTAGTAAAGCAAAACTTTATATTTAACCAAAAGGATTTAATTAGTGAAATTAGTTCTTCGTAACCTCTAAACATAGTGATGCTTGCATCCAATGTTACTAAAAGAGTTATCCAAGACCTAGAAAGGATTATAATGAGATTTATATGGACTAGAATTCTAAACAACTTCTATGGAGCCAAAGTAAAATGGAATGAAGTTTGCACCACTAAGAAGGGAAGAGGATTGGGCATCACATTCCTCGAACTCAAAAACCAGATGTTAATTGTAAAGAAGATATGGAGATTATGCACAGATAAAGTAGCAATTTGGGTGACGAATTCACACTACTTCTCACAATGTTGCTTCTAAAAACTTAAAGAAAACAAAAATTAGTCATGGCCTCTTATTAAGATGTTGAGATCAAGAAGTTCTATCTATCCTCTCATCAAAGAAAAAGTGTTGGAAATGGACTCAAGACTATGGTATGATAATTAGCCTGATAGCCTTCTAAACTTGTTAGAAGAACTCAACTCTCTCAAAGGAACATTTCCTCTAAACACCAAAGTGGCTAAAATAATCTATAGAGATTCCTAGAATTGTAGAAAAAAAGGGTATGTCTCTTATTATAAACAACCTACCTAACTATAAGCCTAATATTGCAGAGGAAGATACAATCATCTAGATATTGGATAAATCTTTAAGCTTCTCTAATAGATCCTATTTGGATTTTTTCGGACCATACTTCCCTAGGTTCCTCTGGTATGGACTAATCTATTCCTAAACCTTGACACCTAAGGTAGCTACCACCTCTTAGCTTGCTATCAAAAACAAGCTTTGGATAGGATAAAATCTCCTAATCCTCCATGTGTGCAAGAAAAATTCATATTGAAACAATACAAAATCTATACTTTAAATGTCCTTCTTCACAATCCATCGGGTCTAGTTTAAAACGTACAATGAAACTTCAATGTAATTTAAGAATCTAGGAGCATATTATACAGTAAGTTGTAAAGTGAATCAAGACGATAGATAATGACTGAGTTATGTTTAAGAATACATTCGCTTACTATGTCTACATCATCTAGAGGAAAAGAAACAACAGGATTCAAAATAAACCTAAATTGGACAATTATAACCTAGCTCAAAATTTGTTAAATTTCATTAGGTAAATCCTCACATCCAACAACTGTAATAGTCAAGTTAGTAGTAATGTAATCAGGGGTGGTTTTTATGATTTAACTTATTACTCTTGTTAGCAACTCCTGATTAAATCTCTTAATTGCTTAATATTATATTTTTGTTAACTAACAAGCTTATAAGGTTACACTTTTGTAAGGCTTTTCAACATGTTTATTCTTTAATACAATTTATTTAACTTTAGAAAATGTGTTATTTTTGTTTTTAAGCCTTTTTTTAGCTCCCAAAATAAATAAGGAATGAATTTGGGCAAGTTAGAGCCAAGTTGGAAAAATTTTGGCATGAATTAGGATGAAGATAAGTGGAACATAGACTCATGTTCAAAATATAAGTGAAAAATGGGTCTGTATTATGCCTCGTGTACGCTATTAGTCCATTCTATTTTCTTAGAGAACTTGTAACATAAACAAACATGGCCTAAACACAAACCAGTATACATAGCCTTTAAACTTATGTTATAAAGATGAAAACTCACATATGTCATTAAACAAATATAATCCAACATGGGTATAACATGGAATTTTATTAGGGACCTATCTTGGTATAAGCTATTCATCCTCACGAGCATACTCCTTTCATTTCTCCGGAAAGCCATAAACAAGATATTATCGAATACGATCTTTTGGCCTAAGATTTTCCCCATCCATTGGCGCATTGTTGGAAACCATTGAGACAAGAAAACAGCACATTCTCAACGTTTATTTCAAATATACGAAATCCAAATCACAGCCACCCCCAAGGACTCTTGCTTATTTTGTCGAATAACATATGCGGGTACAAATCAGTGCCTTGGGGGCACATGGGACGTCCATATTAGTTCATATGATTGTTGAGAAACTTGACAATGAGTTCATTGACATGCTGCGGAAGCATCTCCTGAATGAAATGGTTCCCTTCTTCTATGAAGACGATATCCAAATTGGGCACAAAATGCTTTACTTGTCCACTCCGTATATAGTCTTCCATACCAGGGAATTTTAGGACATAGTCCTTCTCGCCCATGATCAGCAAGGCTGGAGCTGTAACTTTTGGATCAGGAATTCCAAGGTCAGTTCGCATACTCCTGCATAAAAGGACCAAAGCAGTTAAGATGACAGGGCTTGAGTTTTGTAATTCATCCAAAATATGCAGAGGGACCAGGGAGCGTAGATGTTTGAACAAACAGTGAGCAAATGACTCGGCGGAACAAGAGATAATTCGTACCTGTACGGAACCTGCAAGGGGTAACGAAATCCAGAGTTCTCATATAACGACGCATAAGCTGCAAGGTCTTCCTCAGAAAGCCATGGTGGTAGAGGAGTAGATGGGTCAACCAAGTCCATGATCTCCTCATCATCTCTAGTTGCTGCAGGCACCTCAGAGCTTGAAAAGAGTGTATAAATGTTTTTAATCACTGTCTTCACATCCAGCCGACCAAAATCTGCTTCAGCCCGCCCTGGTTCCTGAAATTGGTAAATTAGAAGGAAGTGTAAACTAGTACAGAGTTAAGATCATCCGCTTACGCAAAAGAACATATATAGGATATACCTGCCACCTAGTAATGTAGAAACCCTTGGGCAACATATGAGATTGGACAACGTTTGGACCTGGTAGCAGGAAAGGGATTCCAAGTGTTATAACTCCGGACACCTTGGTGGGGTGAAGAACTGCCACTAGGTAAACCGCTAGAGCTCCAAAATCTTTCCCAACTAGAAATACCTGAAGAAAGTATACCATGAGCAAGATTAAAGGTTGTGCAATTTCTAATCTCATCAGAATATTCACAGTAAATCTACCTCTCTCTTTTCCGGGTCTGGAATAAAAACTGCACTTTATCTGTTTAGAACTAATCATTTTAGAATACTGACATGACCTCCCCGAAAAATGAACCCTTTCCCACAAGAAATAAGATTTCTCTCTGTCACGACCAGATCTGAAAAGTGAGATTTTAACTAACTCCAAAATATATCAAGTTTGACCCAAATTCAATATCCCTCTTCATCTTCGAAACAGAAGTTGGATCCTTTTATAACCTAAGAAGGGCTCCGATGACTGCCGATCAGAAGAACACTGCTTTGAGTAAAGACTTCTGGTCAGCTGGGGCTTTGGAGCAAGTATGGGAAGGCTTACCTTGTCGATAGCTAGAGTGTCAAGTAGACCAACAACATCATCCACAAGGTCCATAATGTTCCCTTTCTCAGGCTCAGCTGGTTGTTCGGAGAGTCCATAGCCCCTGAAATCAATAGCTACTGCTCTGTAGCCGGCATCGGCGATGGCAATCATCTGATGCCTCCATGAGTACCATATTTCTGGAAATCCATGCAAGAACAACACCACCTTTGGACCTGAACTTCAACACAAGGCAACAATTATTCAATCATGTCCAATCCAAGAAATCTAGTTAAAAGATGAATGGTATTAGATTCACCGTACCAGTTCCTATCTCAGCTACGTGTAGCTTGAGTCCTCTAACCTGTACATGGGAGTGCTTGATCTGTTCCATGGGAAGTGAGATAGCAATTAGACTTCCAAGCCTGACGAATTAGATTTATGTAACGGTTAAGGAAACAGGCATGAAGCTGTAAATGAAGAGTTGAGGAGCGTGATATCAGAAAAGTCAACCAAAGCTGATACGGGCAGTCTAGCAAGGGATTCGCTTGCCAAATAATATAAGGTGTATCAGACTGCTACATTTATTGGTATTTTTATTATAAAGTTTAATTACTAAAAAATTACTATATCTTTAATTGTTTTAGAATAATGTCAAAGCATTCGCAGCATGGGGTTCATGGTTCATACTTATCAACTGCTGTTGCATTAATTAACACTTCTATCTATCAACTTTCCCTTAATTTATCTCCAAAAAGTTTAAGATACATCAAGAGTCGTTTCATAATTTATCTCCGAAAAGTTAAGATACCAAATTTATCTCCCTTAATTTATCTCCGAAAAGTTAAGATATTAAATTCATAATTCTTTAAAAGAGTTGTTTCGTTTCATTTTCAATTAAATAGATTATAGAAAAATATTGTCATTTTTCTAGGTAATGCATAAATACGTTGCCTTTTCTATAATAAAAAATGATCTTCCATGTTTATATATACAAGTATACTTGTTTTAAATGCTAACAATTCTGTCAAAAATGTTTGTTCTCCTCCGTCGACCGCCTTCAATTACTACCATGTCCCTTCTAGTGTAGCATTTGGTCTTCTCTTCCGCTTGCAAGTAATTCCCCTACAATCTCCACTGTAATTACTTATGCCTTAAACACCATTACTTTCTTCGCTTTATTTTTCCTCTCCCAGCTCTTCCCTTTCAACTCCACCAACCACCTTTGATTCGACCTGCCTCGCTTAGTAGTCAGTTCCTTTTTCTCATGATCTGCTATTTTCTACACTCCATTGTTTTTCCTCATTTCGTAGTTCAATTTTCAATTTTCTGTTAACTTTTTTGGTAAATAATTTAGGCCGGCTCTTACATCTAAATCTGTCCACAGCATTTTAACCTTTTTTAGACAATGACATCATTACCAAAGCATCACAACACTCAAACACCTCCCCCCTTAACCTCCAACTTAGCATTCCTCCGTCTCACCTCAACACATTTGGGCGATTTCTCTATGCCTTAGAAGCTTACAGACCTTACATCATTCTCAACCTAACCTCCCACCCTAGTCTTCAACCCCCCCTTCATCCACCAAACCTAAAATACAGAGACAAGTAGTTAGAGACCAAACCCCCCAAGTGAACATGAAATGCATCCCTGTAGTTGTATCAAATGCGAACTCTGTCCATCTCCTTCTTTAGAGATTCTTCGAACAAAGAGCCTTTAAATGAGCCTTAATTATAGTGGGATTCTTCTTAAATAAGCATCCAAGATATCCTACATTAGATGCAAATTAACCAGAAAAGCTCAAGGCTAGAAACGGTGCTCAACAATAAAGAAGACCTGTTCCTCCTTAGATTCAACTCTGTGGTTAATATACAAAAAGTCATGGAAGCAAGCCTTTGGAACATCAACAATAGACCAATATTTATACAAAAAAATGGAAACCTGGGATTGATCTAGAAAAGTTAAAGTTGAAACATGTCCCTATGTGATTAAACTTTCACAATATTCGTTTAGAATATTGTTCCAGCACAAGCTTGGGCTATATAGCTAACTAATCGACAAACTAGTATGTTTGGATGAAGATGCAATAAAAATGAGAAGAACTAGGTCTATAAGGCTATCCATTAACGTTGATCTTGATACAAAACTACCTAAATTTGACCCTCTGTTAAAACTAGACAAAAAAGGCAGTTTAGTGGAAGTTGAAGTGTATATCAATTATCAGTAGGATCCTACTTTGGGCCAACAATACAAAGCTAGGAAACCAATAGATAGGAAGTTTATATGAGGAAGTTAGGTTAAAATAATAGACGTACCCGTAAAACCCCAATTGATACCATATGCACCACATAACTAGATGCCAACACAAATGAAGTTCTCATCGGCTTCTAGGCATAAAAAGGGGTAACTGACACCTTCACAAAGGCTAAAACCTATTTGATAAGAAACTCTACAATTAAATCAAAATATAACTAAGAGAAAGAAGCCAACAACAATGATAGTTGTGATTTGCATTGTGTTTTAGGGTGTAATTTGTTAGGCATTTAGTGTAAATTTGAGTGTTGAGTGTGTATTTTGGTTTAATTGTGTTAGTTTATGTGTTTTAAGTGTTTTTATCGGTTATTGTGAGTCTTTGAGCTTAATTGCTATATTTTTGAGGTACCTTGATGTGTTTGTTAGTGTTTCAGGATAAACGGTGAAGAACGGAGAAGTTGCGAAGAGTTTCAGGCTAAAAACATAGTCCACAATCGATCGTGGCCCAATAAGATCCTGACAGAGAGGGACGAGCCAGGGCAGCCAGGCCAGGATCGTGCACTTTGGATCACGATCGTGCACTTTGGGTCACGATCATCACAGCCACAATGCGTTGGGCTGAAGTAAAAACTTGAATTTCTCAAGATTTTTCAGTCCGTTTCGACCCCGACTTAAACCTAAGGCATCTAAAGTATAAATACATCATAAAGGGACAAAACTAGCAGCCGTTGGAGAGTTTGAAAAGAGAGCATTCACGTCAGCCAGATTCCGGAAAAAACTAGAGAGTTATCGAGAGATTGAGGAAGGAAACAAAAGAAGAGAGTCACGGAGACGAAGCTTGACATGACATACTTCTCGAAAGAGGTAGTTTCCCATAGTTGCTGCCTCCACGAATCTGCTCTGACAGTATTTCTATTTTTATTTCTATTTCTATTTTATGGATGTATGAAATTGGGATGATTATTGAAATTAATTGTTGTCGAGTGTTGATTTATGTCTAAATTCACCTTCGGGTTTTTGTTCCTTGAGATTGATAAAGTTGATTGATTGTGTTTTTATTGATTTAATTATGATTCAATATCTGTTCGTAACAATTCGGCAATAAACTGAGAGAGTGAGCCGAGTGAAAATAATCAAATTAGGTAACAAGAGTTAGGTAATTTGATAGGCAGAGAATTGAATTAATCGGATAGAATCATGTAACAAGAGATCGAGCATAGGCTCCCGGTAGGTTATTAGACAATTTTAGAACTAATTTAGGTTTTGGGTCAATTGTGAATCGAGAGATCACAATTCCATAATTTAAATTAGGGATTATCAATTAGGGTCAAGGATTATAACTTGAGAGAGAGTAATCTACCGTAGGATTGTCTAGACCCATTAATTCGATAATTGCATAATCAGTTAGATTTTTGTTAGTTTCGGATTAAAAATCACCTTTATCTCACTTGTTAATTTCTATGTTGATTTTTGGATTGGGTTGTATGATTTGTTACTTGTTTAGATTTTTGCAATTTAATTCTTGAAATCAATTGTTTGATTGATTTTTTTCTGCATTAGTTTATTTATTTTGAATTATTGTAGTTAGTACAACCTTAGATTTTAGGACTATACTTCCCTCCTCATAGGATCGACATCTTAGGTACTACGTGAATGACCCATGCGCTTGCGAAAATTACCAAGGTTATAAATATTAAAACTTAGTGTACGTAACCTTGCGACCAAGTTTTTGGTGCCGCTGTCAAGGAGGCAATTTAGTTATATAGTTTAAGGTGCTAGATTAGTTTTAATTTTTGATTTCATTCTTTTGTTCTATTTTGGAATTCATGCTCTTACATGAACATAAGAGTCACAAGAGGTTCGAGTCGTGCAACAGAGACATTAGATTTAGACATCACATGATTAGGACAAAATCTTAGGAAAGCTCGATGAGAGGAAGAAGAAGAGTAAGGAAAATCATCAATGGCTGAGGAGTTTCAGAGAAACATGGATCAGTAAGCAACTCAAGGATGACAGAAGAGGACCTTTATGGACTTTATAAGGCCAGGGTTCAACCCATCGAACCAAGGAGTGGCTAGGCTGCCTGCTTAAGCGACCTCATTCGAGATTCAGCCAGCCCTCCTGTAAATGCTTCAATAGAATGTACAATTTTATAGATTGGCGAATGAGGATCCAAACGTGCATATCTGAACTTCCTCAAGATCTGTGGTACTTTTCAGTACCATCAAATGTCAGAGGATGCAGTTAGAATTAGGCTGTTTCCTTTCACACTTAGAGATAGAGCGAAGGCTTGGTATCATTCACTGAACCCAGCTAATATCACAACATGGGATCAAATTGTGCATGCGTTCTGGGATAAGTACTTTTTGTTGACTGAGACAACGAAGATTATAAAGGAAATCACTGATTTCCAACAAGGTGACAGGGAGTCAATCTATAAAGCATGGGAAAAATATAAGGACCTGCAAAGGAAGTGCCCACACCATAACCTATCCAAGGAATTCCTTTTGTAGACTTTCTACAATGGAGTGAACCCACTAATAAGAGGCACTATAGGAGCAGCGTTAGGAGGATCCTTAATGCGTAAAACTGTCGATGAAGCAGAGGAGCTAATTGAGGAGATGGTGAGCAATAACTATTTATCAATAAGTGAGCGAGGAAGTAAACTTGCTTCTTTTAGAGAGCAGAAAGGAGTTATCGCAGTCGATTAGATGACGGAGATGCAAGCAAAGATCGACAATTAGAACTGATAACTAAACAACATGAAGGCATCATCTTTAGCTCAGGTAAAGGCCAGACAGTTGAAATGTGAGCTTTGTGGACAATTAGACCATGACATCGTGGAGTGCTATTTAATGAAAGAAGACAATTAGGAGCAAGTGGACTACATAAGGGCACAATATGGCTGAGGAGGGGCAGTAACTACAACCCCGGATGGAAGAATCACCGGAACTTCTCTTGTTCGAACAACACTGGCAGACAATTCAGGCCTTAGGGATAATGGGGCTTTCAGCAAGATAAAGCAAGCTCAATGGAGTTGAAGTTGGATAGAATTTTGGATAAGGATGGAGGCATAAAGGAAGCACATAGGCAGCTCGAGAGCAAATTCAAGCAAGTTACGAAGAACCACGCCTCATCTATACATAATCTAGAAGTCCAAATGGAGCAGCTTACAGAGGCAATGTCAACTCGAAATGCTAGCACTCTTCCAAGTAAAACTAAGTCCAATCCGAAAGAACGTGTCATGGTTATCAGTAAGACCCAAGATGAGGATCCGGAAAAGGCAAAGGATGTAGATGAAGGTCAAGTGATTAAAGAAGACCCTTCGAGTGAGCCCATGATTGAGTCACTTAACGGAACTCGACATGTATTTCCATTCTCTATTGTGCAGCAGCGAGAGTTATATGTAAAGATGGAAGCAGAAAAATTACAGGAGATTGAGCAAAATAAGGTCGAGGAAGTAAGGGAACAAATACAGACAAAGCTCAAATTACAGGAGTCCGTTAAGAAGAAGGTTGAAGAGTAACCACTGGATGATGAACCCAACATAGCTACGAAGAAAGAGGACCCAGGGGACTTTTTCATCCCCTATAGTATCCACAGGATCATTATAGATAGGGCATTCGCAGATTTAGGTGCAAGCATAAATATGATGCCCTACACATTTAGTCTGAAATTGGGGTTAAGAGAGTTAGTGCCCACCAAGTTTGTGGAAAAGACAGTTGATAGGAAAACGCATAAACGGTTGGGAATTATAAAGGATGTGCTAGTAAAGGTGGATGAATATACCTTTCCCATATATTTTTTCATATTGAACATTAGTAAATATATGGACACCATGATAGTTCTTGGAAGACCGTTCTTGGGCACGGTGCGTTCAACAATTGATGTTGACTGGGGTGAATTAACTCTACAAATATGAAAGGCAACTTTGACCTTCAAGGTGACTACAAGAGAGTACAAACATCCTCCACCTTTACTGGATAGTCAAGAACCTGAACCTTAAGGAGAATGGGAGGATGTAGAGGATCATAGTAATGCTTTCAAGAAGAAGCACTCGTGAAGGAGAAGGCGAGGAAAGGAAGATTGTAAGGAAGGTGGTAACTTCAGTATGGTAGCTAAAGTATAGACTTTGAGATTAATAAAGACGCTACAATCGAACCATTCATTCCAACCACCATGAGCTTAATGGAGTGTTGAGCTACTGACATTAAAAGAAGCGTTGCATGGGAGGCAACCCATGGAAAAGTAGTTCTTTTATTACTTTATTAGAATGTTTGAAATTCTGTAGTTAGGATTAGTTTTTCGGAACTATGTGGATGATTGTCCAAGCATGAAAAGAGAGGTGAAAAAGGGCCACAAAAGAATCAAGCAGTGGAAGTGAAAAGGTTGAAAAAGAACAAAAAAAGTAAATTAGGAAGTCCTAAAACGTCACAGGCCACGATCGTGGCGTGTGACCATGCAGAAAAGGGAGCATGAAAAGGTTTAAAGAAAATTTTACCTTTTTTTTTTACCTTTTTTACCTCCTATATATTCAGTTTTAACTTCATTTTTACTTTCACTTTCATGTTCACTTTATCTCTATAGAATTCAAGCATCCAAACACTCTCACCTCTCATTAAAAAATTTTAACCTTCCGGAATTCTTCCAAATTCTACTTAAGTATGCCGCGCATTAAATAATCAGCCAAACAAGAACCATATGGATGATAGCAAGTTGCGGGACGGGGGAGACAAAACCTAGTAGCAGGCTTTGGCATGCCTTTCCCAATCTATACCAAGGAGGAAGGTATGCATTTTTTATCCCTTCGGGCTAGACAAATTATAGTTCCTAAGTACTTTGATTTTGACACCCTTGATAGGCTATAATTATATGAGTGAGTAGAAAACCTAGTTGAGAGGATCCAGTGGGCTCAATTCATTCAATTTCAATTCCCTATTTATGAGGAGCTTATACTAGAATTTTTCACTTCCCTGACCTACAACCTAAGAATCCAAAAGAATTGTGATTTAGATTGGGAGGATGAACATATGAATTAAATGTCGAACTCAAGTGCGAGATGTGTGGATTCCCTAAGTCCACCATTGTCAATCAACATGATGAATTCCGTCCTTCCTAATACTAGAATGAGCTTACTGGAATTCAGCAATTTCATGCAAAGAATGCTCACAACAATATTATATGGTCCCATGAACACTTGTTGCTACACAAATTTATGTGTCAGTTGGTTTTTGATAATACCGAAACCAACAAGTGTTCGACCAAAGAACTTTTTATGTTGTGGTGTATTGACCAAAGTATTTTAGTCTGCACATCCACGCATGTGCTTAATGTCATTATTGCAACTCCTCGCAAGAGGAGCAATAATCAAGGAATGGGATATATAATGTCTACCATTGCAGAACATTTTGGTTTAGAATGAAGAGGGTTAACCATTCACCTCCTAGAATTCTTGAACCATCATCATTTATGGCGGGCTAAAATCCTTTAGTCCCATAATATGGAACTTAGGGATATCAGTCAAAAGACACATGTTCGGATCAGGGCAAGTCAAGCAAGTTTGAGCTCAGTGCCACCTCTACAGGAAGAAGCATCAAGCGAAGAATCCGAGGAAAAAGAACAAGGTTGGAAGAAGGTTTTAGATACAATCACCGAGACTAAAAAGACATTGGCAGAGATGGCGCGAGCACAACGATGCCAGAGCTAGGATATCTGATGGATCCATTGGTATTTTGAGTCTCAGGGATTCAATTGCCACCTCCGACACCATCACCACCTCCATCTCTTTAGGATTTATACCAAACCCAATTTTTTTTCCAAATTAGCCTTCAGTTCTATTTTGTTTTTATGTTTATTTTTATTTGTTTTCTATCACTTTACTTTCTGTTTTGTCTTTTATTTCTTATGTGATTTGTGTTTCCTTCTTACATTGAGGACAATGTGTTGTTCAAGTGTGGGGAGGGATTCTATGTTTTGCTTGTGTATGTGATTTTGCATACTGTATGATATTTCTTAGGTTGCATTGTGCGAATTGTTTGAATGTGTCAATAGCTCAGATGAAGTGAAATTCATTTAATTTTGAACTTAGTCTAGTAGGTTGTAAATGATCATTAACTCGCAAAATTAGTGAATTATGGTTCTTTGGATAAATATACAGCTTAATTAGGACTTAGTGTAAATTTAGCATCCTCTAAGTTGTCACATTCATTCATAATTTGAGGCCTTTTAACTTAAGTAGCTTAAATAGTATTTTTTTCATGAAAACGAATAGCTATAAACAACAAGGTAAGAAAAAAAAGTGTATATTTTATTAATAAATCATTATTCCACTAACCTTCGGGTTATGAATAGAGCTAATAGCCAGTTGAAAATGTGATAATAACGAAATGCATCAAAAATGTGTGCCTTCGCGTCAAAAGGCTATAATGATGTTTCAACCAAGCTATCTAATAAAAGGACTTAGTCGAGTAACCGGATCAACATTCATCACCAATGTTTACCTTTGAGTAAAAGACTAAGTCCGTGTTAAAAAAAGTGTTTGTAATAAAAAACTATCGGACTTGTAATAAGCTTGAATTTTCATAAAAACTTACTTAGGAATAGTTATAGAGTTTGAAGGACCAAAGAATTATTAATGTGTTTGTAAAATTTAAAATGGTAAATAAATTGACACTTAGATCTCGATTAATTTGTATATTTAGTTCAAAGCCTTTAGACATGGATTTTGCTTGTTAATGATTAGATATAACTTGTCAAGTTGTGTTCAAGCTTAAATTTATTTCCAGAAGTAGAAGTCATTGCCTCATTTTGCATTGTGTGTATTGTGTGTTGTGTGTGTTTTTTGGTATTGTTTGCTTGAGGACAAGTAAATGTTTATGTATATGGATGTTGATAGTTGTGATTTACATTGTGTTTTAGGGTGTAATTTGTTAGGCATGTATTGTGAATTTGAGTGTTGAGTGTATATTTATGGTTTAATTGTGTTAGTTTATATGTTTAAGTGTTTTTATGGGTTAGTATGAGTCTTTGAGCTTAATTGTTATATTTTTGAGGTACCTTGATGTGTTTGTTAGTGTTTCAGGGTAAACAGCAAAGATCGAAGAAGTTACGAAAAGTTTTGGGCCAAAAACATAGCCCACGATCACTAGGGTAGTCAAGCCACGATCGTGCACTTTGGGCATAGTTGTGATAGAGAGCTTGGATCCAGGCCACGATGGTGCACTTTGGGTCATGATTGTGAGAGAAAGTCTTGCCACGATCATGGCCTGCATCGAACTGAAGCAAAAACTCAAGTTTTGCAAGATTTTTCAGTCTGTTTCGACCCTGACTTAAACCTAGGGCATCCAAAGTATAAATACATCATAAAGGGACAAAACCAACAACTGTTGGAGAGTCTGAAAAGAGAGCATTCATGTCAGCCAGATTCTGAAAAAACTTAGAGAGTTATCGAGAGATTGAGGAAGGAGACGACGGAAGAGAGTCATGGAGACGAAGCTTGACATGATGTACTTCCAGGAACAGGTGGTTTCCTACAGTCGCTGCCTCCATGAATCCATTCCCATAGTATTTCTATTTTTTTTCAAGTTTATGGATGTATGAAATTGGGATGATTATTGAAATTAACTGTTGTCTAGTGTTGATTTATGTCTAAACTCACCTTTGGTTTTTTGTTCCTTTAAATTAATAAAGTTGATTGGTTGTGTTTTTATTGATTTAACTATGATTCAATATTTTTTCGTAATAATTTGGCAATAAACTGAAATGGTGAGCTGAGTGAAAATAATCAAATTAGGCTAACGAGAGTTAGGTAATTTGAAAGGTAGAGAATTGAACAAACTCGGTAGAATTGTGTAACGAGAGATCAAGTATAGGTTCTCGGTAGGTTATTAGACAATTTTAGAACTAATTTAGGTTTTGGGTCAACTATGAATTGAGAGATCACAATTCCATAATTTAAATTAGGGATTATAAATTAGGGTTAAAGATTATAACTCGAGAGAGAGTAATCTACCTTAGGACTGTCTAGACCCATTAATTCGATAATTGCATAATCAGTTAGATTTTCATTAATTTCGGATTAAAAATCCCCTTTATCTCACTTGGTAATTTCTAGGTTGATTTTTGGATTGGGTTGTGTGATTTGTTACTTGTTTAGATTTCTGCAATTTAATTCTTGAAATTAATTGTTTGATTTATTTATTTTCTACATTAGTTTATTTATTTTGAATTATTATAGTTAGTACAACCTTAGATTTTAGGACTAGACTTCCCTCCTCGTGGGATCGACACCTTAGGAACTATGCGAACGATCTGTGCACTTGTGGAAATTACCAAGGTTATAAATATTAAAACTTAGTGTACGTCACCTTGCAACCAAACAACACACCAAGAAGCGAAGAAATAAAGATTACATACAACTCTATTAAACATAATATTTTTAATTAAAAAAAGGGGAATGGAACCAATGTAAAGATGAATGAAGTTAATAAACAAGATTAAGATAACCAAGTCACTGGAAAGAATGAGGTTACTAATAAGCAGAAGACAAAAGGAAATTATGTCATCCAGGCAGACTAATCCTCTTTAAGCATTAAGAGAAGCATTGGAAATCAAAATAAAGAGCTCCTAATCCTACTCAAACCCATTCGTAATATCAATAATAGTATAGAATGTAAGAGGGCTGAATTGCCTTAAAAAGAAGTAGGTGATTCAAAATTTTCTCCTTAGCAAAAAACCTTATCTAATAGCTCTCCTAAAATGAAAAGAAAGTCCAGTTCATGCAAGCAGGACTTAGACTCTTTGGCCAAAATAAGGATCTAATTTCAAATTACTAGCATCACATTGATGGTAGGATTATTTTAGCTTTCGATACTTATTAGGTGAGGATTATCCAAACAAACACTTATAATTAATTCATCAATGTCTCCCTATGTTTCATCCCTAATATAACTACAATTTACTTAACCTTTATATATGATGCTAACCATGCATTTTAAAGAACCTCTCTCTATAATGAATTAAAGTCTTTTCACTCAAGCATCAGAAGCCCTTGGATGCTCATAGGAGATTTATATAGTGCCTTACTCTCATAAGAGTTCAAAGGTAGAAACACTAGTGATAGATATATGCGTATAAACATTAGGAATTGAATGATCCATATTATACTTATTAATCGTTCATATATCAAAGAATAATACAATTGGAACAAAAATCAAGGAGGAAATGACTGATACGAAGGAAACTTGATATAACTTTTACTAAATCTCATTGGATGTCTAAATTTCCCTTAAGTATTGTCCATTTTTATAACAACCTTTGCTCTAATTAATATTACATTAAAATTCACAACCTAGTTGTTTATAAGGTCAATGACTCACTTTTGAGGTTCAAAAATTTCTTGATTAACTTAGAGGAATATAAGAAAGTTGTGGTAAAAGTTATATCCTCAATATTCAAAAATTCAAACCTTTTAAATGTGTCAAAAAACTCTGGGCTATTAAATAGAAGCTAAAGGCTATCTATAATATGAGATTTAATAATAGCACTAGCTAGCTATTTAAATATCTAGAGATTCACTCAATGAGATATAAAAGACTTTATACCTGAATCCATTAGATTATGAACTTAGGAATAATGAAAAGCTTAATTTGAATAACAACACTTAAGTCTTTGAAGCTGACAACTTACTATTGAGGTAGAAATTAAGCGTTTAAGTATAATCATATTCTTTTTGATTTGATGAATGAAGCATATTTAATGATAGTTAGAAGTGAAATGAAGTTGAATATGTGTAGGAAGTTGTTGATGAAAATGTTTTAAATCTTTTAGGGTTAATGATCAAAGATAGATTTCGATGTATTTGTTAATGATATTGTGTTGAAATGAGCTTGGAAATCAAGTAGAAGAGGTGGTTTAAGATTAAGATGGGTTATATTTGAAATATGGGGAGTATATAGATGAAGAATGTCGAAAAATGTCTTCAGAATGAGTTTCTAGAAAAGTTCGCCACGACGAACTCCAATAACTTTGCCGCGACAAAATCCATTTTTCTGCACAGACATGTTTTGGTATTTTGGGCATAACTTTTTTTTATAGTTGTCCAAATGAAGTTATTTTTGATTTGGAGTAAACTAGAGACATAGGAATATGAGTTTTGTGAAGAAATTAAGTTTAAATTACTCATATAAGGATCTAAAATGTTGAAGGGAAGTTGAACATATAATGCTGTGTTAGTATTGGAACAAACCAAAAATGATTGGGGCATAACTTTTAGAGTACTGAACCAAATTGAATGATTTTAGTGT
>JAOQMS010000009.1:11954252-11969649 GCA_027563885.1 Erythroxylum longipes
TGACTCCAGATAGTTGGCTAATAAGGGTTCTTTGAAATAACCCTACAGGGTAATAAGCTCACATTTTATGATATTCTAGATAGTTGGGCTCCGGAAATGGGGTCCAATAGTAGTAATAGTAAATTTTCATTATTTATAAACTATAGAACTAAGGGAGTTCCAATCAATGTTTTGATGATAACAAAACTTAAGTACTACGAATGGATTATTATTTTGATGAGAAGGAATAAGAGAACAAGATGTAATCATAAACTTAAGAAAATAGTTCATGAAGTTGATAAGAGAAGAGATGAACTTACAAAGTGAAGACCAAATTATGAACAAAAGAATAACAAGGAACATCAACGTCGTTATTTAGTTTATAACATTAATTGTTATCTCATCTAGTCACTTTAATGTTCTAAAAGGCTCATCATGAACATTTTATATCAGTCCATTGCTTAAGACTTTTTATTCATCAAAAGGTATTGAAGCTTTTAGTTTTAATAAAAAAAAAGCCTTTTGATCTTTCAAACACTATTTAGGGAACTAATTGTTGTGTTTTTATGTTATAAATTGTAAGTGCACGGCGTAGTTATAGCGTTAGCAAGTACGTGTCGATCCCACGAGGATTACAAGTACTAGTAATGGCCTATTTTCTATTTTCTATTATCTAACCATCAAATAAGATGATGATTTGATTTAAACTAAACTAAACTAAAACTCAACACAATAATAAATCAAGATTAATAACACAAAGACTAATCCAATATCAAATAATTAGTACCCAACTAATGAATCCCCCTAAGATATCTTAAGTATTAGACCTTTATTATTGAATTCAGTTATCGATCATTGGATCATAGAAATTCTTATCTTATTTTAATATCTTTCTCAATAATATTACCAACTAATCCTTGATGGGTTAACTAAAATCTCTTTTTAGATAAAAACCCTAATATCGTATTAAATCGATTCATAAATTTCTCTATTAGGTTTGACCCTAATGTTGAGCAAGTTTTACTTATAATAAAATCATCAATATCCACCGGTATATGGATCGTAAACTTATAATATCAAAGATATTGATCCCATGAGGAAATAATTAAAACTAAGTGAACCTAACTTTGTATAATTTATTGAAATATGATTTTAATTTAAGTAAATGACAAAAATTAAAGTAATCAAATAAAATCAAGCCAATAACCAACAAACAATTGATCTACCACAATTATGTAAGGATAATCAAGGATGAAGCTTAGGATTTATTCTTTTGTTATTTTGTTCTATTAACCATTATTAATTCAATTAGTTGTAAATCCTAGAATTTCTAAGGGATTGATTACTCTCTCGTAAGACCTAATCACTTAACCCTAATTAATTAAAAAATTTAAGCTTTTGCAACCTCTCGATTCACAAAAACTTCCTAACATTTTCAACTAGTTATGAAGTGATCTATTGAATAATTGAGTTCTTACATAAGATCTTTCTTCATATGATTATCAATTTTTTTATCGTGTCACGTATTAATTCATCAACTTTTGTTGTGTAAATTAATCACATAACTTTTGACTTACTCTCTTGATTTATTGCTGAAGTATAAACACGCACCATTAACACAACACAAAAATTGTATTGAATCAATAAGATCAAAGTCATAAAACAACTTAAGAACAAATGCTAATCTAGAAAAAATCATAAATGTAAATAGCATCTTCAAATCCAATTTACACATCAAGTTTAAGGAAATAAAAAAGCAAAAAACTTGATTCTAAGGTTTACCCATGTCGTTTGGTTCCAAAAACACCCCTAATTTCAAAGTAAATGAAAAATCCCGCATTTGGTAAGTGTTTGTCATGATCATGACATATGTGTCACAAACATGACAATGGAGAAAAACCTTTTGTCATGATCATGACATTGCATACACGATCGTGACCTTGGAGAATTACCTTTTTCACGATTATGATATTGCCTGCATGATCGTGACCCTGCCATATAACTTATGCACATTCCATCTTTCTTCATTCTTCACTTATCTGGTGTCCATCACTAACAAACACATCAAACACCTCAAGAAACATAGGATTAAGATCCAAAATTGTGCTTTAAGCCACATAACATTTAAAACACAAACAAACATTCCCATAAAAATAACTCTAAGCCTATACATGCAATAATGATCTAATAAACTCTTATAAACATACTAAAACACCTATGAAAACATAATATAAACTACACCTATCAACATCCCTACACTTAAACTTTTGCTTGTCCTTAAGCAAAAACAAAACATCAGACAAACTAAACATAAGCACATACATTCATGTAACATGCACTAATGAGACAATGGCATCTAACTTTATTAAATCAATTTAACTGCAAACACCAATCATTCAAGTTGTGCTAACATATTAACCTATGCATTTCAAGGCTAAGCACTTTGGATTGAATATATACATACTAATCAAAACATTGACATCATATTCATTTAGCTATAGCACTTGTACACATATATTGATAATTATTAATCAACCAAAATTGTAAATATAACTAAGTATTCTTTCATGAAAATTTTTTCTATTTTTAAAGATTATTGGATTTATCTGTAAAAACACCATCTTTTAATTTTCTTTAATGTTAATCTAGTCTTTTAACGTGAAGGCAAACACCTTGTTATGAATGTCCCTTAGTTACTAAACTAGGCCACGTTTTATTAATTAACTTGTTTAAAATGTCATTCTATCCTTTTTTCGTGAAGACAAATATTTTTTTGTGAATGCTCCTGGTTACTTAGCTATATTACATTCTTAACTAGCTACTAGCTCTAACCACAAACTCAATTCAATGAAATAGTTATTTATTTAGCACACTTTTTTTCCAAATTGTCTACCTCATTTCTTTTTAGTCAATACTCCTCATGAAAGGTTAGTAATGATGTTAAATCATTGAATTGACATATAATTATAAATTCAATGACCATGTTCAAAGCTAAACTATTTCCATCAGGTTATTGCCATTAACACATTAACAAAATTCACACATATGCTCACACAATGTCAACCTAATCAAGAAAATAACAATATGGTATGCGAAATTCACACTCATGATGGCAATGTCAATTAAACCTCCATGTACTTGGACAACACATTGTCCTCAATATGAGAGAACAAACATCACATATATAAAAATAACAAGACATAACATAGAGAAAAGGTATGAGCATGAAACTTGTTAAGGTGATCAAGGTGGTGATGGTGTTGGAGATAGAATTTGAACACTTTGAGCAACAAATCTTTTGTAAATCTTCTTGATTTCGCATCACTATCATCACTGTTCTTGCCCCATCTCCTTCAAAAGTTTGTTATTGTCGGAAACCAAATTGAGGACTTTCTCCTAGCCTACCTCTTCGTCATTTTCTTTTTATTCACTTTCCCCTGAGCTTACTTCCCTAACTTATAATCGCTTCAAAAAGAATAAGAAAATTACCAATCCAAACCATTACAAATCATTATAATTAAAAACTTAATTCTATATTTCAAAACAAACCTAACTACTAAAATTTTTTGCTATGTAATTTTTAAACATGCTAAGTTATGGTCATTAACTGGACTTCACATCCTTTAAAACTAAACCAGGGTTAATTGTGAATAGCTTGCTTTCACCCATTTCAGTCAATATCAGTTTAGTAGCTTGTAAATAAGCTATATGTTATGAGATACTAAAAAGGGCATGATTAATCAAATTAGAAAATTCATGCAATTTTAATAATGCCCCTCTCAATAACAAACTGATAATATAATTAGGAATGATGAAATCTTTGATGGAATCAAAAAGTTTGTGTTGCAGGACACTCTTCTGTTTCAACTTCTTGAACAGGGACTTCTATAAATTCCTTAAACTCTATATCCTTTGTCACTTTCTCTTCATAGCTTATTTCTTCAAGGAAGCCCTTCTTTTGCACTTTGATATACTCATCCATTATGTCTATTTTCATGCAAGAGCTACTTTCTTTCAGATGTTTCAAATCTTTGTTCATACCAAACTCCACATGCTCATTACTAATCCAAAGAAGCAATTTACCTTCATAAACAAGTCAGTGCTTTTCCAGTGTTTATAAAGGGTCGTCTAAGAATTAGTTGAAATTTCTTATACTTTTCGAAATCTAATATGAAGAAATCCACTAATGAACTTGTCCATCTTTATGATAACATATATCCACAATTCAAAATGGTTTATTTATGATCGATCCACCAACTAAATAAGCATCGAAATTGGCTTCACATTGTCGAGCCCCAATTTCATAAAGGTCGCCTTTAAGATTTATACTCGTGCCTAACTCACATAAACACTTTGCAAATTTTAATTCACCAACCACATAAGGAATTGTAAAGCTTCCAAGGTCCTTCAGTTTATAAGGCATGTGACTGGTGATAATAGAGCTACAACTTTCGATTAGTGCTACCATTTGATTATCTTCCCAAGTACATATTTTTTAATATGTCCTTTAGGAATTTGGTGTACTTAGGCATATGTCTCAATGCCTAAGAAAAAGATAAATTAACTTACAAAGTTTTCAACTTCTTCATGAACTTTGTAAAAGTTTTTCTTTATTAATTATTGGGGGAATGAAATCTTGGGTGGATATGGTAGAGGGGAAAGATAAGGAGGATACTCACTTATCTCTATATTCTTTTTCTTTTTTTAGTCTTCTTCTAGGTGGGTTTCAAATTATTTCTCCGCTAATTGCTTGAGCTCTTTCCCACTTATGAGTGTGATTGACTTAAGTTGCTCCCTTGGGTTAGCTTCAATATTTCTCAGAAGACTCCCCACACTTCTTGTAGATAATGCATTAGCCACTTGGGTCAATTAAACCTCCAGATTATGAATGGAAGCGGCATGTTTTTAGCTACTTTCTTGAATTTACCTTCAAGCCTCTTCTGTGCCCCATCCATGCTCATGATCTTGTCTAATTTGGAGTCATTGGCATTTGAATTCTAATTTTAAAATCCAGGTGGGCCTTGATTTTATATTTAGTTACCTGTATTGTTTGACCAAGAAAAATTTAGGTGGTTCCTCTACCCTGTAAGTGTTAGAATAAAGGTTGTTTCCTCTTTCTCGACCGAATTGTGTGTCCATATAGTTAAGTTGCTCTGTATTGTTATTTTACATTAAAAAAATTAGTAGTAACATGATTAACTTGTCCACATAACTCGCATCCATGCTAAATTGCTCTAACTGGAGTAGATGAAGAGGCTTGCAAGTTGTTAAGTTATGTAGTTAAATTGTCAATCTTAGCTTGCATTGCTATAATTGAATCGACAATAATGACTCCCTTCTGATTACGGAAGGTTATTTATTGTCTACTTCTGTATGACATCTAAGGACAACTATTTTTCGCCATCTCTTCTAACAAATCCTCTACTTCCTCAACTATTTTTCTCATTAGAGATCCTCCAGATGCTACATCAATGATGCCCTTTATAGGTGAATTAACTTCATTGTAAAAGGTTTGCAATAGGAATTCTTTGGGTAAGTTATGGTGAGAACATCCTATAAATATCTTTATAAAATTCCCACACTTCATAAAGGGACTCCCCATTGTTTTATTTGAAATTTGTAATCTTTTTTATTAACCTTGTCATCTTTTTCAGAGGGATGTATTTATATAAAAATGTATGCAACATCTGCTCCTATATTATGATGTTTTTCGAGCTTAAAGAATGATACCATGGCTGGGATCTATTCCTAAGTGTGAAGGGAAAGAGCCTCATCCTAATGACATCTTCCAACATTCCATTATATTGGAAAGTATCACATATTTTTAGAAAATTCACGAAATGGGTGTTAGGATCCTCATTAGCTAACCTATAAAACTGTACATTGGTTTGCAACATATTCAACAAAGCTGGCTTGATCTCGAATGATGCTGCTTGCACTGGTGGTCAAGTGATGCCTTGATGTACATTGTTGAACCTTGATCTCATGAAATCCATTAGGGTTTGCTATTGGTTTCCTTTATTATATTTTTATGTCAATGTTCTTTCGATCTCTTCTTAGTGTCTCACTCTATAGATTTCACATTCTTTTTTTGATATATCAAGAGTTGGAGTGTCTTTGATCTTTCTTAAACTTCAAGTAATTCTTATGTTCATGTAGTAATAAGGACATAAGAATGGAGAAAAATTCTTTAAATTAAAGGAATTCAAAAAGTCCTAATCTAAATCCTCAGGAATGGTATCAAAAACTTGCTGAGCATACATATAATAAAAATTTCAATATCTATAAGCATATAGATTGTAAACTTGTAGTATTAAAGGTGTTGATCTGTTAAGGAAATAGATAAAACTAAGTGAACCTAACTTTGTCTAAGGTATTGAAATATGATTTGAATGAAAGTAAATAACATAAATTAAAGTAATCAAATAAAATCAAGCAACCAGCTAACAATTGAGTTGCCACAATTATGTAAGGATAACCAAGGATGAAGATTAGGATCTATTCTTTTGTTATTTTGTTCCTTTGAACACTATTGATTCAGTTAAGTTTTGATCCTAGAATTTGTAAGGTATTGATTACTCTCTTTTAAGACCCAATCACTTAACCTTAATTGATTGCGAAATTCTAGATTTTGCAACCTCTTGATTCATAAAAACTTCGCAGTGTTTTCAACTAGTTTTGAAGTGATCTATTGAATAATTGAGTTCTTACACATGATATCTCTTCGTATAATAATCAATTTCTTAATCATGTGATGTATTAATTCATTAACTCTTGTTGTGCAAATTAATCACATAACTTTTGACTCACTCTCTCAATTTATTGCCAAAGTATAAATAAGCACCATTAATACAACACATAAATTGTATTGTCCTAGGGTTAATTCTAGGGTTTACCCATATCATTTGCTTCCAAAAATGCCCCCAACTTCAAAACATGTGAAAAGTCCCGTGTCAGGCAAGTGTTTGTCATGATCATGACATTGACACTTGAAAAACTTTATGTTATGATCAGGACATTGCATGCACGATCGTGGCCATGGACAATTACCTTTTGTCGCGATCATTACATTGTATGACCCTGCCATATAACCTATGCACATTCTAACTTTCTTCATTTTTCACTTATATGGTTTCCATCACTAACAAACATTTCAAAGACCTCAAGAAACACAAGATTAAGATCCAAAATCATGCTCTAAACCATATAACACTTAAAATATAAACAAACAATCACATTAAAATAATTTTAAGCCTATACATGCAATAATCATCTAATAAACTCCTATAAACACACTAAACACCTATGAAAACATAATATAAACTACACATATCATCTAATCCAGAAGATTTATGTCAACCTATCTCTAGGTTTGCATGCAACTCTTTCCAATTATGGGAAATTTATTCATACAGAGAATTTCTAAATATTAATTATATGAAATGAAGCATTAAACTAATATACCATATATATTAATTCAAAAATTTAAACACATAATTGAATCTTAATGAATCAATTAATTAAATTTTATTAAATAAAGAATCAAATCATAGTATCCATCCTAAGTTAGGGTCCATCCAATCTACACACTAAACAAACTTAATTCCTAAATATAGAAAACAAAACAAACATTAAAAGTTCAAAAGCATAATCAGAAATAAAAGAATCCACATATATGTATATCCTCCTTTTCTCTAATAAAGTCCTTTTAAATCTTTGATGAAAGGTTGTTCTCTACCAAATATCTTGAAGTATCTTTTTCTAAGTTTAGAATTGTGTCTTATACTCTAACTTTGGCTATAGTTTTTGACTCTAGCTGCTTCTCCCTCTTCTCCTTATCATAATTTCCTTTTATATTGCGAGACTATGGTTTCTAGATTATGCACAATCAGCCACACGACCATGTGAGTGATTATATATCTCAAAAACACTTTTGAATTTCCATTTTACGCATTCACTAAAGCTTACATGGGTAAGGGCCATGGTCGTGTATGTTACTTACATGGGTGTTGTTGAGTGTAATTATATAACATAATCTCCTCGTTTTATGCTCAAAAACTGCAAGTGAATGGGTCTTGACTTGTCATTAAAAAGAGTGGATATCGATCCCACAGGGATTGATGCCCAGACACCGCTTAATTTAAACAAAACCTTGTTTAAGAAACGAAATTGTTTAATAAAAATAATATGAAAAGTTAAATTAAAAATAAAAGACTAACACAAAGCAAGAAACAACACCAAAATGCTAGAAAAATTGGAATTCAAGAATCTAAAAACTAGAGATTATCCCTCCTATTTTATTAATCGAATTGTGTCTCACCTAAGATTTCTGAATGTATTAATTACCCTTTCTCAAGGTGTAACTAATTGTCCCTAATCAAACTAAAGGGAATCAATTGGATGATCTCTCACCCAATGATTCTATCGATTTAACTAGTTATTAAACTATCCTATAGGTGATCAACTGACTTCGCCGAGATCTCTCTTTTAACTAATCAATTGATGTGATGATTATAAGTCTACAAGTTGCCAACTCTAGTTGTACAATCCTACACAATTAATCTCACTCACTCTCTTGATTTATTGCAAGATAATAAATAAAATCATCAATCATCAAAGACAACTTCATTCAATTCAATAAAATAGAAGTTCTAACAAAATAGTTCAAAAGCAACCCTTAAAACTAAATCAGCCTAACATGGTCTCCATAACATCATCAACATTCAAATAAACCATTTTACAAAGAATAGAAGAAGTAAAATTGACAGAAAATTGAATGAGGGGACTCCTTTTTTGCCAAAATCTGGAAATTTTGGTGGTGTTGTGTTATTTTCCCTAATCTTGATGATGATCCTTGACTTCAATCCTTCCTCAAGGATCCAAACTTGTGTTCTTCACTCAAGGATGGTGTTTCTCCATAAGGGTTTCGTCTCCCCTTAAGATGGAGGCATAATTATGCTTTTATAGTCCAAAAACCCTAAGTTTAATGAAGCCCCACGTATTGTCTCATATTGTAATTCCCACGATCGTGGGAATTGGCATGATTCCTACGATCGTGGGAATTGGCCACAGATGGAATCCTCTTTTCTTTATACACTGTAATCCGAAGGTAAAAATATACTAAACTCATCTCGATAAAATTTTTTACAATGATCCCAACTAATGTATTACTTAATACTCTACAAAGCTTATAAATGGGTAGGTTAAAAAGGTTTAAAGTTTTAAAATTTTAGGTGTTTTCAAGAAACAAAAGGTTAAGGCTCAACGGGGGTAGAAAAGGATAATACAAAGGGTAAGTCATTTAAGCCAAGGGTTAACACAAAAAGGGCCTAAACCATCTCTATTAAGCATACATCTAGTAAACTCAAACTGATTTAAAGCATGTTCTGAAGGTAATTATCTAAGGATGTATCACTCAACAAAGAAATAGAATGACTATAGATGAAGTCATATGAATCGATTCTCACATTGGTTTAAATAAAAACTCATTATGCATCTCTACACTACCTCATTGTTCAAATGTCAATTTGTGACTAAGCTTATGTATCCCACTATTTTTCATCACTCTATTGTTGGATCGAAAATAAAAACATGCTTGGTTTGGCTAGACGGTAGATTTCAATTTTTTTTTCCTGAAATTAAAACACAGCAGAAGCGTAAACACCAAATCAACATGCTTTTAATCCATACACGATACGACATAAGGAAAAAATAAAATAAAAACGAGATCGGATTATAACCGACTCCTTGCTACAGCTTCAAGTCCTCACTGTTGTGTCCTCAACCAATCCAATGTACCACTTGTTCTCCTTGGACAACTTGGTTATCAAAATCCTTTTGTGCGAAAGGAGAAGAAAAATGAAAAAGAGCAAACCTTTTGCTTTGTTCGGCAGGTTGGTGGAGCAAAAATGAGACCTTTTCATTTGCTATAGCTCACGGTCTTGGAGAGCTTGGAGAGAGAAAACGGAACCCTTAATTCTTTTAATCATAAGAATGCTAAAGAGCTATGCATTTTTCTATGCTATCACCGAAAATGGAAGGAGAGAGTGAGTGAGATAGAAAAGCCACACACATTAACTTTTGTATGAAAGCTAAATGAACATGTGTCTTTACAAGTACAACACTTGGACATTAATGGGAGATAGTTTTGTGCTAAATTCACGCACCCTTTCCTTTAGCACTCCCACCTTCATTCACCACTCCCACCTTCATTCATCTTTCACAAATTAAAGGACTTGTACGTTACATACATTAAAACCAACCATTAAACCCATTTAAAAATGAGATGTATGATCGGTTTTGGGAGTGAGTGGAGAGCCAACGCACCATTCATTTGGTAATAATCCAAATGAACTGTCTCCAATACATGCTTACATTCATTCATCTACGTTTTTCTATCTTTCAATAGCCATTAAACCATTTAGTGATGATGAGCATTACTTAAGAATGCTATCATCGAAAATGGAAGGAGAGACATGTTGTATGCTTTTAAAACAATAATTAAACCATTTAATGATGATGAGCATTACTTAAATGCCTACTCCTTTCATGCTTTTATTAATAAAAGACATAACTGAATTCTACATCTTTGTAGAATTCGATTTTTGCCTTCCTATTTTTTTAATTCAATTAATCTAATTAATTAAATCAAAATCTAGCCAATATTAAATGTTCCTTTGGGCTTATAATTAACAATTAATTAGTGTAAGCCTAATATTTAATTATAGGTTTATACCCAATTAAATTGTTCCGGTCTTATTGGCCTGAATCTAATTCGTCCATTTCTCTCTAAACTGTCTTATTTTCTTTCCGATAACCCCCATTTATTTTTTTACTTTCCTTGATAACCTTCCCAGAAGCCAAGTGGGGATTCTAATTGGACTTAAATAATTCAAGCTCCAATAGGAACGAAATTAATTTAATCTCATTATAATTAATTCCAACTTATTATCCAAATGTTATTCTACTTAAGCCAATTGGTTGATCTCTTAAATTACTTAAAATTATGAAAAAACATGTTTCAAAAATATTAATTTGATGTCCAATCGTGAAGTCTCACTAGAAGAAATTGTATTTTTAATGATAGTAAAAGTTGTCATTAAATCTAGTAATATTAGTCACTATTATTAATAGTGTCTAATATTTGAAGTCATCACCTCCCGTCACAAACACATCCATCATTACTAAAATAGTGACTAATTTAAGAAATGGTCACAATTATGCAACACTTTTGTGACACAAATACTGACACTAAAACTTGTGAAATGTGTGATGAAATTATATGGTCATAAAAACGTTACATATTTATGACAAGTTTTGTCATCACCAATAATATAAAGTATTGATGAATTAAGTCGTAACAGAACTGCATTGTATTGTGACAAAAGTGTCGACACTAAAACCTATAGAATGTGTGACAACACTATATGGTGACAACAACTTTACATATTTATGACAAGTTTGTCGACACAAATAATATAAAGTAGTGATGAACTAAGTCGTAACAAAACTTCATTGTTTTGTGACAAAAGTGTCGACCCTAAAACCCATTGAATATGTGACAACAATATATGGTCACAACAACTTTACATATTTATGACAAGTTTGTGGACACATAATATATAGTAGTGACGAATAAAGTTGTAAAAGTACCTAATTTTATTGTTACAACAATATTATCACTAAAATAATTATAAATAGTGACAAAATATTTGTCACTAATCATTTTTTATCGGTGTCCATTACTTGTTGTTCATTATTAATTTAATAAAAAAGTGTCAACATCATTTCGTCAAAAAAATGAAAATTGGTTCTTACAAAAAGTGTTGTCACTAATGTGTTTATTATTATCACAAATAAAACTATCAATTCATCAGTGGTTATATTGTCTAACAGATTTTATCACAAGTATAAAAGTTATATGTTACAATAATGTTGTCTCTAAATAAAGAATATATGTTACAATTAATTTATGACTAATGTGTTCGTGTTCATCACAAATAATATTATTAAATTTTACAATTTAATTACTTTATCAAAAAAAATTTACATTGTTAGCCATAAAATAGAAGTTGCCACAAATGATACAGATTTTTAAAGCCAAGATATTATTAGACAAGCAAATAAAAATTATTAGTATATATAAAATATATAAAAATCAACAAAATGTAATAAATTATAAATTTCAATATATAAAATTGGAAAATTTAATATCCAAGAAAATTATTTATTACAATTATCTTAAACTACTACGTACTAATTTAAGCTAAAACGCTCTAAGGTAAAATTTCCTGGCTATTCTTCATGATGAAGTTCACTGTTGATTTGTTTCCTACAAAATAAATAAAATTAAAATTAGTTAATTAGTTTATAAAATATTAAGCTATAAATTTTGTACTAACATTTTATAATAATACAATTATAATGATAACAAGTTATGCTAACTATTCTAGATTTTATAAATTTATAAACATACATAAGTCGTTGGGATATTTGATGTTGTGGCAGTTGATGGATCTTCAATTAAGGCAGAAGAATTGAGTAACAAACTCGGAATTACTCCAGTATTTGCCAAATGTGCAAAAATAGCTGAAATTTGTTTCATTTATGTAGCTTGCTTCTCAATAGCTGCATCTTGAGCTTGAATCTTCTCATTTTGAGCTTGAATCTTTTCATTTTGTGTTTTTGTGATTTTATTAAGTCTTGCAACTTCATCGTCTAAATCACTTGCATGTTTCTTTGCAGCCTCAACTTTAGCTAGAATTTCACTTTTTTCTCGGGACTTAGATGTTATCTCATTAACACCTAAACCGCATGAATAGCTTGACTTTCTTTCTAGGACAAGATCAAAATGCTCAACGAGTGGTAGAGGTGTAGACGAAATTTTTTCTTTATTTTTCTCTCCCTCTTCTTGAAGCTTATTCTGCATATTTAGATAGAATTTGAAATTTTAGTTAAGTAATATTAAAATTTTTTAAAAAATCTAATTTGACCATAACTTTCATACCATAATTTCTTCTCCATTTGGAATAGACCAAGTTCCATTTGGCTTTTATCGCGATACCTTCCAAACTTTAACAACATCAGGCCACTCATCAGATTCTTTATCTTTCTAAAAAGAAAAGAAGACAAAGAAAAGGCAAAGAAAATTAATGATTAATTGCAACTTATTTTTTAATAAAAATATAATTTTAATTTTAAGTAAATAAAATTTTACTTTACCATCCCATATGCAATTTGTACAATTGACTTTGTACCAGAAACTGATTTCATCTCTTGATTTCCCCTATTGCTTGTGTTTCTTTCGCTTTGCTCCTACATATTGATAAAAAATTTATTTTTAATAAAAGAAAACTAAAAAATAAATTAAAATACTTAAATTTTAAATTTACCTTAAAATTTAGAGTCTCCCATTTATTCTCAATCAACCATTTCCAATCACCTTCCTCTACATCCTTTGGGCAATCTTTGCTCTTGAGATAGCTTTTGTGCTAATGATAATGTCGATTTTTATATTATGCATGCACTTGTTGCATCACATAATATTGCACCTTATTTAAGAAATTGAACTTGTCTTAAAATTCATATAAAAAATATAGTTAGGAAAATTAAGAAGCAAATTCAATGCAATAACAAAATTAAACTGTTAGGACCCCGCCCTTATGAGTCACATGCCCGGACGTCCTAAGTGACATCTGGACGCGCATCCCACAAAGATGGCTTGCCCACACCAGCCAATCCTCAAAAGAACTCACTTTACCTATTTCCGGACATATTTGTGGGAAAAATCAGGATGGAATTTCAATTTGACCTCTTCAGAACATTTTGTTCCCCCTTGGTCTTAAGTTTCTAATGACACTAAAATCATTCAATTTGGTTCAGAAATCTGAAAGTTAGGCCCAAACATTTTCATACTGTTATTTACTGAAACAGTACACTGCACATAAATTCCATCCAGAAATTGAAAGTCTTAGGGACTGAATTAAAATTCAATTTCTTCAGATAAGATGTAGCTCTATGTTTCTAGTTTATTTAGAAACAAGAATCATCTTATTTGAAGGTCAGACAACAAAGTTATGGCCAAAGGAATTAAACAAGGTTTTGTCCTAAATCATATTGAACTTGTTTCGGTATAATTGACATAACTCCCTCTAGGGATATAGAATTAAGGTCATTCTTAGATAGTTTGAAAGAGGACTTATAGATATACAACTTTTATGAAGACTTTGAAGGTAAATTCTATCATCTAGAGGGTTAAAATTGGGACCAGACGATTCTATCTACAGTGTATAAGAAGATGTTTTGTCTATAGTGCATAAGAAGATACAAGAAGCAAAAAGATAGAAGAAGAAAAAGCTAGAAGCAACAAAAGATAAAAGAAGCCAAAGATAGAAGAAGCAAAAGATAGAAGAAGCAAAAATATAGAAGAAGCCAAAGATAGAAGAACCAAAAGATAGAAGAAGCAAAAGATAGAAGAAGCAAAAAGATAGAAGAAGCAAAAGATAGAAAAAGCAGATGGTCAACTTAAGACGATATGACATCATCACAAAAGATGTGACGTCATCATAGAAGAAGCAGGAAGTAAAAGAAACAAAAAGATAGAAGAAGCAAAAAGATAGAAGAAGCAGAAGATAGAAGAAGCAGATGGTCAACTTAAGACGATATGATGTCATCACAGAAGATGTGACGTCATCATAGAAGAAGCAGAAAGTAGAAGAAACAAAAGATAAAAGAAGCAAAAAGATAGAAGAAGCAGAAAGATAGAAGAAGAAGATGGTCAACTTAAGGCGATATGATGTCATCACAGAAAATGTGACATCATCATAGAAGAAGCAGAAAGTAGAAGAAACAAAAAGATAAAAGAAGCATAAAGATAGAAGAAGTAGAAAGATAGAAGAAGCAGATGGTCAACTTAAGACGATATGACGTCATCACAAAAAATGTGACGTCATCATAGAAGAAGCAAAACGTAGAAGATTCAGATGGTCAACTTAAGACGATATGACGTCATCACAGAAGATTTGACATCATCACAGACCCAAACTCTCATTATTCATCATAACTGTAAGGTACATACTTTCTATGCAACATCACCACTTATAATGCTCATATCTCTCAACTCCAATGCCAAAAAATTTTATACTATATATCATTGGAAAGCTAGAAAAATAATCTACAATTTCCAAGAGGCAACTTCATCCAATTCAGCCTAAATCAATACAGTATTTCCCTCAAAGCCAGAACACAAATTCTCACCCTTATGAATAATTAAAAAAACAATGAACAAATTTGACATACCATCGGCAAAATACAAACATACTTCATTAACAGCAAATTATAAAAGTTTTTACAAAGCTTTAGTGGGAATTTTCAGCCACAATACATCAATATCTCAAAATGCCCAAAATACAAAAAGATA
>JAOQMS010000009.1:11969749-11989875 GCA_027563885.1 Erythroxylum longipes
CCTTTAATACCTTATAAGTTCCAAAATTAGATACTTTGTTATCTAATAACACCTTCCTTAAGTTATTACTTTAATTATAAATCCAAATCTTATTCAACCTTTAATAAGCCTATTCCATGTCAAATTAGGTTCATTTTACACCTTAATCATGTCTAATTACACCACATTAAAGAGACTTGTCCTTATGTGGTTCAAAAATTGCACAATTCAGCATTTACCATGTAAAAACCCTACCCACTATTCTTTTCCTACACTTTTTTTCCAGATTTTCTTAGGACAAATTTCAGGTCATATTTGTATGGCCATTTTGATATAGAAACTGAGGTTTCTGGGCAATTTGTTTGTCTAAAAAATATTCCTCTATGTCTTAAGTTTCTAATGAACTAAAGTTCATACAATTTGGTTCATTATTTCTAGAGTTATCTTCAAAATACTACAAACTGTTGTCAAACAGTGACAGAATCCATAACTCAACTTCAAGCTAAATTTCAAATCCCTTAGAGACAGAAATAAAATTCTATTCCTTCACGCAAATTATAGAAATATGTATATGGTTTAATCTACAATTAAAATAACCCCATTTGGATATCTAGAGGTCAAGTTATAGCCAAAATACCAATGTCTGTTTAGTGAAACTACTACAATTGTCATACACCTTCAACGCCCTTCACCATAGTTCATCAATTCCACCTCAATTCCACCTTATTCATGCCTCAATTCCACATAAATTTCATGTCTAGAAGCAATTAAAAAATAATTCATTAAATAACTTACAAATCAATCTCTTCCATACCTTAAAACCAAACCAGAAATTATCCCACAAATATCATTTTTCCAGCATTCATTTCTCATCATCTTAACGCATATTCCATACTAATTCCATTATCATACAACTTATATTAATACAAGCTATCAACATCAACATCATAACACATACTTCATGCCAATTCAATTATCATCAAACTTGTATTAATACATGCTGTCAAGTTTAGAATTCCTTTACCAAATCACCTTCAAGTTCCTTCTTCCAATAATTAACCAAACTAGCCCTTCATGTAACCAATACACAACCCTCAATAAATCATTATCAAAACATCTCCTAACCAAACCGTTTCATAGAAGCATTAATAAGACATCAATAATCATTTTTCATGTTTTATACTTTGACTAGTTCGGTTTCTAAAGCCCTTAAAAATTAGGAAATAATACAAGGTTCCTGCATAGGGGTCTATCACAGGCAGTATTAGGAAAACAAGCATAATTTGAGCTCTAGTCACTATTTTGTCAAGCCACTTTCACAGAGGTCAAGTTAAGACCAAATCTGCAACTTTCATTCTTTGAGTTTCTTTAAAATGCAATTTACAATCATATCACAATTTCTAGTACATATACTTTCATGCATGCTGGGGCCTTACATTAGAAGTGTTTTAAACTATGTTGTGCAGGTTTTTGAAAATCTTGGAAAGGTCAAAATATAGTCATTGTGCTACCGAAAATTTTAGTAAAAAGATTGAAAAAAATTTCCCACTATTTTTTACGCTTTTAACTTTTAAAGTATGAAAAAATTTTTAATAGTTGAATGGCTTGACTTTACGGGAACCCTTTGATTGAGGTAGATATTGATTAAAGGGCTATCGTAGGGTCACCGAGAGGGCTCTACTTTGGTTCCAGAAGGGGAACTCTAGGATGCATCCTTTTAGTTTTGGTCATAATATGGAACATAGGTCCTTCTATGTTCCATGTTCTAGGTCCTTAGCCTAAAATTATTCCAAAATTGCTCTAACATAACTTAAATATTCTCGAATTCATTCCTTATCTATTAAGATATTAAAACAAGGCCTAAAAACAAAATATAAACCAAGCCAAATACCCATTCCTATAAAAAGAACTATCAAGATGTAAGTAAAATGCTCCCAAAGTCATGCTAAAAACATAATCTAATTAGTTCTTATCATCAGGCTTAACCCACATTTAGTAGCTATGTATTCATTTGTAAGTAAGAGAAATCAAAACTTTTTTTATTTAAAAAGGATAAGGGCATTAAGCTTTGTCAAAATCCTACACACTCTTACTTTAGTAAAAAAAATATTGTTTTAACTGAGATTGTCTAAATCATTTTAATTATCTTTATTTATTGGTTTAAAAAATATAATAAAAACATGTCAGGTCACATAAAAGAGGGCCCCCAAAAAAAGAAATATGAGTTTATTTAAGAAAATATGAGATAAAAATAGCTAATGAAATCGATTGAGATAAAGAATGCATCATCAAAAATATTGATCCATGTGAGTATTAAGGAAATAAAGCTAAAGTGAAGTATTCAAGTCAAATTCAAGGGTTTTAAGTTAATAACAATGTAAATGGACCATAAATAAGAAAGAATCAATTTATTTGATGTGTAACAAATCAGTGTAACTCTCCTTATAATCTTATCCTCCATTTTAACGTTTTAAGAGCTCAAAGTGCATGATCATGTCATATCTTTTATTGCATATATTCTTTCAAATTTGAGATGATATTTTAGATTGACCATTTAAATTGAACTTAAGAGTAACTTTTAAAAGTTGTTTGAATTAATTTTTTATTAAAGTGATAAATTTGATACTTTGAAAGATTAAAATGGCTTTAAATTTTTTTGTTTAGTGAGGTTAACCCATATTTGGGTTATAATTACCAATTTCATGGTTTTGAGGTGGTAATGGACATAATTTAGAGCAGAAACTCAAGATATGAGGGAGGTGTGGATTTGGCTATGAGAGGAAGGAGAGGGAAAGAGTACAACAGAAATATTACAAAGGAGCTGAATGTGTTGATCACATGGTGTAGGATGAGTGTTCTTTCATTAAACACACTTGTCATGAAAACAAGCAAGACACATGTGCACTCTTTAAGTTGCCAAATGTCACGTAGTTCCTCTGCCATTTGTCACCCAATTCTCTGGTCCCTTTGTCACTCAAGTCTACTGTCATATGTTACTCATTTTATAGGCTTAGTCATCTTAAATTTTCACATGTCGATTGTCTTACTACTTGAAATTTTTCCTAGTCGAAATGTACATTTAATCCATCAATCTTCCAATTGTAATAATTAACTCCAAATTACTAATTATAATCCATCAATTCTTTTTATTGGTAAGTCAAAATATAAGACATTAGAAATGCACAATCATGTCACAATTGTTTAGAAACTTTCATACCCCAAAATATGTCAATTGAGTGCAATTTTTCTAAATCAAAATTCATGTGTGTATGCTCATATTATTCATGTGAATAAAATCATAAAAGCATATCCTAAATGCACCAAATTCATTCTAATATGATGTAATTCATGTGTCTAAGTAATCTAACACTCTAATTCTCAGTAGTTTTGGAAACTGACTATTACAATTTTTCTAGCTATGAGACAATATTAAGAGACATTTAAGAGCATTCCATCATTATCTCATTTATTTCTTTGTTGAGGCTTAAAGCATTAAAGTGAGTAAGAAAGGAATTTATTGAGTTGTAACCAATTGTAGGTTGTATTTAGTAAAATTGGTTAGGCATTCTAGCTTTAGGGTTTCTTCTTCACCATGAGTAGTATGTGTAAGTTACTTTTACTTAAATAAAAGAGATATGAAGTGCGAAGGTTGTCTTCACCTTTTGAAAGAAAAAGCTAATGAAAAAAATTCTAAGTGAAATTTAGAGAGTTATTATAAGCTAAAGTTGTTAATCGAACCACTATGAAAGTCATTTATATTATCTCTCTATATTTGTTTTGCATTTGGTATTAAGAATTTTAATTATTTTATGATTGCTTGATATTCACTTTTTGTACATCAATCTAAAACACTAGGAACATACATGCACAAAGGAAAAATGAAATAATAGGGTTTAATGGTTGGACAAACTAAGACTATAAAGCTACACTTTTGAAAAGATGAGGAATATTTTGATATTACCATTATCGATGTCTTTGATTTAACAACATCACTTATCTCTAGTCCACTTCTTGCTAACTTAATTTATTATTTTTTACATGACATTATTTAAGTTCCATAAAGCTTTAGAAACTCATTAGCCACTCAATTCACCCTTATAAGGTATACTATGTATGGACCAAAATGTATCTCTTTTTCTTGCAAATTTCTTTAATAAAATACACCAAAGCTCACTATAAAACCTCTATATGCATCATCATATAGTAAAAAAGGGCTAAAATATAAGCAAGTATATTATCTTCCACGGAAGTGACTACTTATATTTGAAAACTCAAGCTCTCATTTTGATTGATATAGTAGATGGGACATAATGGCTAATAGAACATACATCCTAGTGAAAGAAGTTGAACTTGACAAATTGAATTCAAAAATTACTAAAGGAAGAGTTAGATGCAAATGAAAAAAAAAACATTTCTTTAAATTGCAAAATTGTATATAATTTATTTTGTCCATTAGGTATAAATAAGTTCCACAACGTGTCTATATGTAAGTTAAGATAACAAGGAAAATAAGAATAAGAAAGCTCTTAAGGTAACTTAGGGTGGAACTAATGAATATAAAAGTGAGGCATTCAGATAATAAAATGACCTATATGTGATTCATAGAAATGATAATGATTAGGTGCTCTTTGAATTTCATTCTTGTGATAACGGTGATATTGTTGTTAGACTAACATATAAAGAGAAAATAGAGTTTCTTGAAAATATGAGCACAAAAAGGAAAAAAAAACATTATCACCCAAGTTTTAATACACTTGAAGGATTTTAGATACATGCATAAGTGAAAATGAGATGTTCAAGAGTGAATTCCATAATATTAAGGCATTTAAGAATATGGTCATTGACAATGATAATAAAAATGCATTGATGTATAAAAATGAGACAGTAAAGAAGGAGATCAATTATCCAAATTTATTAAGGATAGTGAGAAGGTAGAGAGCATGCTACAAGTCTAAAAGGTCTCCATTGATAGGTGTAGGATTTTATATACTTTTTTAGTACATTACTTTATACACTTTTTTGAGTAAATCCAATACCTAGACCATATTTATTAAAGTTAAAAACATGTATATTGAAGAGTAATTTCCAAAAATAGCCAATGAGCATATTGTATTTGCCTCTAGATATGCACAAAAGTCTTTTATTCATATATTATCTTCTAGGTTCTAACCGAAAGAAAAACCTCTTATATTCATGTATGGCATAGAATTTAGACTGTGAATAACAATCAAGAAAATAATGGACACTATTTTAATGTAAGATCATATATATATAAAAAGAGCATGTAACATTATTTCCACCTATACATGCCTCAACATCACCAAAGTAGAAGGAAATAAGTAGCTCTAATTCATCAAAAGTATACCTCAAGCATTTGGAACTTAATAAAAGATTTGTATCACATAAATATCCTTATCATGAATTTGAAATATTTCTTATATTGGTGTTGTAAGAATTAAAAGATAAAAGAAGCAAATTGGATTGCCTTTAAGCTTAATTTAAGCAAAACAATGTATGGCATTGAGATAGGAAGAAACCATAAGATTCTTTTAGGAAGGAATCAATAAAAGAAAAAAGGCTTCTTCACATTATAGCAAATAACACCAGAGACCAACTAATAGCTTATAAGCTATATATGACTTGTAGTTAAGCTTTGCTACACAAATGGAGACTTTAAACGGAATCACTTATAGGGCTCGTATAGCTTAGATGATAATTTCTTCTTTATCTATCAAGCTTAATGCTTAAGTAGTATTTTCCTTTATTGGTTAAACGGAATCCTATTATAAATTCAAGCTAACGCTTTATTTTGAATCTTTTCTTTTTACCTTAACTCTACCCTCCTTAATTTTGATAATGAATTTTAACTTTAAAAAAAATAGTCACATAATGGCTAGGCCTAAATTCCCTTTAGAACTAAACAAGTTTTGCAAAACAATTTCCATGTCTTCTTGTATTAAAAAAATAACAAAGCTAATAGGTTAATAAAAGTTTCACATTTTTAGGTTAACAGTCTAAATTTTAATCGTTTTACAATTACTTTTTTTTTTCATTGAACTAAAATTTTAACCTCTTCATTTAAATGAAAAATTTTCCATAATTAAATATAGTTCATATTACTATTAAGGTTTAAAAGTTTTACAATTACATAGTAAAACTTGTAAAATCATTATATCAAAGTAATAAATATGAAAATATGTTTTCTTTGTCTTATTTAATATACATTTCTAAAAATATCATTATACGTTATTTTGATTTTTAGACTTTTTTGAATGTTCACACAAATATTAATGTTCAACTTCTTGAAAAACTTCAGTTTATCACATATATTATTTTGTGCTAAAAACTTAAACATTTAAAAATTGCCATTTATATCAAGACAATAAACTAGCAAACATTAATGTGTCTAATGTAATATTATGAAGTTAAATATGCTTTGACAAATAAATTAGAAAAAGTACGTAATAATTTTTTATTAATGAAATTCAATTAAAATTTTTAATAAAAGAAAATAAAAACAATACCTAGTCCTATTCAATATAATTTCTCATTGATTATACCGTAGACCATTGATTAAACATAATTCCTCTCCTTTTCCCCTAATGATCATCAAATATTATTCCCTTCAATTCCAATTCCTTTCAATCTTCATTGATATCGTATATTATTCCAACATCATCTTTGAAACAAGCATGTTAACAATACTTTTTCACTCTCCACTTCTTTGGTTTTATTCTCCACTTAAGCTATTGAATCCTACTACTCATATCCTCGCTCAAATTTCATTTTTTTTTCTATTTTGAAAATACAATTCTAATCATATGATTTCTTTCATTACTATTTACATCTTCTTTACTAAAATTACTTATAGTGCTAAAGAAAAATTACATTCAATACTTTTACTATTTGAGTCTTAGTTAAAAATTCTCTATTAAAATTTCCTACAATTATAAGGAATAATTAATCTATGATTTTTTATCACCTATGTTCACTTCATTAAAAAACTATGTAATTTGAATTTATTTTTGGAAGCTATAGTGTTTCAAGTATTTCTCAAATAAGCACTTTTCTATTATTCTACTAGTAATTAAGCTATAAAATTATTTTTAAAAATACCATAATTATACTAAAAAATCTTTTATTAATGTTTAATTCTTGGCTAATGATTTACTTTGAACTCGTTTCATTTCAATTCATTTTCCACTTAATTTCTTAAAAAATTTACAATGTGACATTATAAATATGAAAAAAGGTATGAATTGCCCATAATGTTTCCTAAAAAGTCTAACTTAATCCCTATCATTATCTATGGCATCGTGTTACCTTCACATTTTCTAAATAGTGTTGGCAGCATCTTAAATCCTAGCCTATGTAAGTGCTTGGCAGTTTTGAGTTTATAAATCATCAATTTAGCCTATGTTATGTCCTAACTAAGTGACTTGGACCCATCAGACACTAATATAATCTTAAAAACATTTTCTTCCAACGTTGGTTAAAGGTGTAATTTTTACCTTAACATTTCAAAAAAAGTTTTAAATAAGCCCCTCTTGTTATCTATTTTACCACTTTTACACCCTATTCAAGATGGAATGAGTACCATTTTAATGATATTATGAAGCAAAGTGGTATCAAAGATAATGGTAGAGGCTTACTTTGACCTTTGGCAAAATGTTGAGGTGCAAATCATCTTTGGCCTACAAATATTAATAGGTAATGCTTTTTAGTGATTAAACTTCGTAAAGAGTTTAGAATAGTTCTAATTCGTACAAATCGAAGGAAAAACTAGTCAAAACATAAGATTTTATTATATTAACCCTTATTTATAACTAGGTGTATGATGAATATTATATGAATATCCTCTTTGTATAAGTTGACTATTTTTTAAGAATAAAGAGATAAATTTCCATAATTTTAAGATATTCTAATGACTAATTTAACTAAAAAATTATTGAAAAAAGTCTTTTATTATCTTAACCTGAGGATTATTCTAAATGAAGAAAATTTGGATTTTTGTTTATTAATGCATCTGGACATGGGAAACCTCATTTTTCTTCAAGTCTATTCTTGCTAGAAGGAATTCAAATTAAATTTCTTATTTTTATAATGATGCATGTTAGAAGATAAAAGGGCATAAGGAGTTAAATTAAATGGTTCACAATTTTTTTCAGAATGTCCCTAATCCTTTTCTATTCATACTACTCCTCCATCATTTGAGGACTTTGCTTTCAAGTATACCTATAAGAGCCAAGGAATGAAACTAATTAAGCAACTTGAGATACTAGAGATTGAGGCAGGTGTGTTCAGTTTCAACCCTAATAATAAGGCACTTAGACTGGATGAGTTGAATACTTGCTTCTTTTAGGTATTTGGCTCCTTATTAAACCTTAAATTCATCAAGCTATTTAGTAATTCTTCAAGATAGGTAAACTCCTCAAATAATTTAATGTGACTTCCATTTGCCTAGTTCCTAAATCCTATAATCCTAATACACTCAAGCAGTTTGGAACTATATCTTTTTGCAATACCTTTTATAAAATCATCTCAAAGATCATTGCTTCTAGAATTAGTTCTATTATACACTCTTTGATTTGCAAGTCCCGTAGAGCTTTCATCAAATCTAAAAACATTAACATCATTTTGTTTTAGGAATTGTTCAAAGGCTATCAAAGTATGAGTTCTAAACGATGTTATGCTATGAAAATAGATTTCTAGAAAGATTTTGATACTATAAATTAGGGTTTCACTATACAAGCCCTTAAAGCACTTAGCTTTCGTCATCTATTTGTTGTCTGGATTTGACAATGTATTTCTACATCTACTTTTAGCGTCTTGATCAACAATGAAATTACTCTTATGTTTAAAAGAGGTGGAGATATTAGGCAAAAAGTATTGAAATATAAGTGGGACTTTGTCTCACATCGAAAGAATATATGGCCTCGAGCATGTATATAAGCCTAATGAGTTACTCCCCCTAGTACCAATTAGTTTTAGGATGGAACCTCACTTGGGCTTGTATGTGCTCAGTTTATTTAGGCTCAATCATATAAAAATTTAACATGGTATCAGAGAAAGTTGGTCTTGGGTTACTCGTCACCACCTCGTCACGATAGACTGTGGCACGTGTTGGGCCGTAAATTAGCCTACACGTGAGGGGGGCGTGTTGAAATATAAGTGGGACTTTGTCCCACATCGAAAGAATATATGGCCTCGAGCATGCATATAAGCCTAATGAGTTACTCCTCCTAGTACCAATTGGTTTTAGGATGGAACCTCATTTGGGCTTATATGTGTTCAGTTTATTTAGGCTCAATCATATAAAATTTAACAAAAAGATCTTGTTTGACCTTATCTATTTGCAATTTACATTGAAGCATTCTTAAAGCTTGCTTGTTCTAATATTGAGAGGGAAATTGGCTTCAAATCTCATCATAAGAGTTTGAAGCAAAGAATATTCAATTTTTTTTGTTAATGACTTTCTTATTTTTTTGTAAAGTTGAGCCTCTTTCCATCAAGGTTATTATGGACTCTTTGAAAAGCTTTTGCTCACTTTTGGGCTTATGGAATTATATACAACGATTGAATACTCATTTTTGCAATAGAAAAAACTAGGAACAATTGCTAGCTTGGTCATCTCATAAACAATATTTGAACGATTTTGATTTCCTCATTGTCAAGTTATCCTTTTGTGTTTCCATTTATGCTTGATGGAAAGAAAGGAATGTATGAGTCTTCAATGGCAAAGTGTAATGTAGGAATAACTTCTACTCTAAAAGTCTAGATTGAATTAGAGGCATCTTTCAATCAAATGTCATACTAGCTTAATCTCTCTAGCAATAGTTTCTAAATGACGTAATAGCTAAAGGCAATGGCATTCTTCGTGAATCATCTATCATTTATCCCTTAGCCAAGGAATAGTAGCTGTGTAAGACCGTGTTCTTCATCTTTGTAGTTGATGTTATGAGTTGGTTCCCTCTATAGTCAGCATTCTGGGTTTTTTTTCACACTGATTCCAAAAGCCTTTTGTTGTAACTTCTTTTGGAGATTTTTTATTAATCTAATTATTTTATTTAATTAGAAAAACTTGAGGATGTATTCTAAAATTAAGCAACAGAGATTTTTGCTTATCAATGCAACTGGACATGGGAAAAGATTGGGTTCATATCAAAGAGTAAATAAAGAAGTCTCAAATCCAAGTAAGACATGACAAGAAAAGAGGATAGAGATACTTATTGTTTCAGAATTTATGGAACAAAGCCTAATAGTACATAGCAAAAGACAGACAGGCTGCTTTGCCGAAAGTAAACTCCTCTTTAGTTATTGTGTGTGCTGAGGAACTTGACAATAAGTTCATTGACTTGCTCTGGGAGCTTTTCTTGGATGAAATGATTCCCTTCTTCAATGAAGACCACCTCAAGATCAGGCACAAAATACTTCACCTGTCCGCTCCTAATGTAGCCATCAAGACCAGGGAACTTTAATATATAATCCTTCTCTCCCATTATCAACAAAGCTGGAGCTGTAACTTTTGCGTCAGTGATTCCAAGATCTTTGCCCGTAGCACTGCACAAAATGACCCAATCGATCTCTTAATTAGGCAGTTTGTTTTGCAACTATGTAAGCAGCTCTACTTTTGGAGTGATCTTTACCTGTATGGAACCTGTAAAGCAAATTTAAATCCAGATTTCTCGTACAAGCTTGCATAAACTTCAAGATCTTTCTCAGAGAACCATACTGGTAGAGGTGTGGCTGGGTCAACCAAGTCCATGATTTCCTGCTCATCTCCAGCTATTGGTAGCTCTGCCCCAGAGAATAGAATATAAATATTCTTGATCACTGTTTTAAAATCAAATCGGCCGAAATCAGCTTCAGCCCTTCCAGGTTCCTACCATTTCATAAGTGTAACATATATCATTAGCAATGGTACAGACAGCGGAGAAAAATTTGAATAAATCCAAATTTTGATCAAGAACATATAATTCATCAGTATATCTTATATATATTCGTACCTGCCATCGTGAAATGTAGAAACCTTTGGGGAGGTATTGAGTCGGATCAGAATTTGGGCCTGGAAGCATGAAAGGAGTACCCAATGTCACAATGCCAGAGACCCTACTCGGATGCAGAACAGCTACCAAGTGCACTGGCAGGCCACCAAAATCCTTCCCGACGAGAAAAACCTGACACCAGCACACAAAGTACACACTAATTCGTTTAGGTACCAATACTACTAACTCAAATGTCTTAGCGAATTGAGGAATTCAATAGTTTATAGTTACCTTGGCAATGCCAAGGGTATCAAGAAGAGCAACGACATCATCCACAAGGTCCATGAAACCCCCTTTCTCTGGTTCTGCTGGTTGTTCGGAGAGTCCATAGCCCCTGAAATCAATAGCTATGGCCCGGTAGCCAGCCTCGGCAACGGCAATCATTTGGTGCCTCCATGAGTACCAAATTTCAGGGAATCCATGCAGGAACAACACAGCCTTTGGACCTTTAAATAAAGCGCAAATTAGCACAATAAACCCATCAAACAAATTAGGAAAAAGAAGCAGATCTGAACATTCAACTAATGGTAATAATTAAGGGGATAGATTACCAGCTCCAATCTCTGCCACATGTAGTTTTAGTCCTCGTACATCTACATGGGAGTGCTTGATGTGTTCCATAGTGGAAATAGAACAATTTGGTATACAGAGTACAGATGGTTGGAGTTCAGGGACTGAACTTCACTGCCTAAATAAAGGAGGAAGTGGTGGAGGGCTGACATTAAAAAATGTTACTATATCAGTCAAGTCAATAAAGACAGCCCCCGAATTCAATATCGTATTAAGACTATCAAAGAAAATGGAAATGGATGGCGGCTTGCTTGTGCATCATATCCGCGGAAGTACTTCTTTGACTACAAAAAAACAGCCTGGCTCGGTTTATATCTAACTCGACTGTCGCATAAAAGAACTACCAGCCTCAATTTGGGAAATTGATTCAACATTTAACAAAATCAATTTCTGTGAGACTGATTTTCAATATTAATCTGCAACTGTAAAAACCTTTGGCTTTTAATATTACGAATATTATGCACATCAAACAAAAATATGCAAGTACTAAATTTTTAAGAGATTATTGTAAAGGACCCTTTTATTCTTTATTGAGGTTGGGAGACATAAGGATAAAACGGAGATAGAGAGATATACTCTTCAAGGAACTTCCAAAGTATGGACCTCGAGGGCATCTTTTATTTTTTATTTGTTTGAAACTGAAGAGTTTTGTCTAAAATATAGACTAGTCAAATGGTCGATTATAGCTTGCGGTTCGAAGTTGATATTTATATACGCAGTCCCATCTTAAAGGAATAATTAGCACCCAAATTACTTTCGTCAAACTATTAGGTCTGTTCTATTAGAAGTAATTACTTAATTAGTCCGTTCAACGCGTTGTAAAATGAAGGAAGCAACAATGTTGTATGTTGTCTATGGGCGGGCGGGCAGGCTGACAAGAATGATCCGACCCGTGGCTCAGCTTGGGTGGGCTGTCAATTAGGTCGGTTGTTTAATATATTTTTAAAATTTATAAATTATAAATTATAAAATAACCATTTATAGTAAAATTTAAGATGAAATTACCTATAAATTATATAAAAATATTTATATAAAATATAAAATATAAAATACGAACCGATATATATTTATTAAAAATATGTAGCAATGATAATGTTGTTATAATTATTTTTTACAAACAAGAGAATTTAATTTTAATTTTATAATTTTATTATAACAATTAATTATAATGTAAATGTAAAAAAGTTATTACATTGAATTTATTTCAAATATTATTTTTGAGTTTTTAATAAATTATTATATTTCTTTTTAATATGATGTTTTAAAAATACATTTATTAAGCTTATAATATAATATTTTCAAACTTTTAATGTTTGTTATAAATTATGTAAAAAGATTTTAATTGGTGTAGTTGTTGTACTTTTTGTTATTGTTGATTTTTTTTACTTTTATAGTCGTATAAATATTATTGTCTTTCATATTATCTCTATTATTAAATAGTCATTGTAAAATTTTATATTTTTATTACAATATTAAAAGAAAATAATTAATATCGTGATTAATCTTAACACATTTAAACTTTTTTAGTTTTCATATTTACACAATATATATATATTATGCATATATGTATTTATATTAATCTTAAAATGAATTCATCACTTTATTAATCCTAATATATGAATTCCAAAAGAATATATAAATAATTGAGTTATAAAAACAAATAAGTACAGTATATTATATTGAAAATAACTATTATTTTATTAAAACTAGAAAATATTTTATAAATACTTTTTATATGTTTTTATAAATTATTATTTTTATTACTTTTGAAAATAATTCTTTTATTTTTTCTAAAATCATTATATTCTAATTAATCTAAATTTATATTCATAATTTTTCTCCTTTTTAAATTATAATATTAGAAGATTCATTCTTAAGTCACTTTAATTAAAAGTTTATTAAGAGTAATTTCTTACTCAAAACTTGGTATAAGTTTTACTTTAAATCATTCTCGTCCTTAGAATGTTATAAGCAAACCATATTTCATAAAATTTATAAAATTTTCAGTTTTTTCCTTTTTAATGTATATATATTATGTCACAACTTTAAATTATAATAACATATAATTATGATATAATAAAGTTATTAATTTTATCGAATATTAAATTACAAAAATATTTATATCTTTTTATTTAAACCACTTAATATTTCATTTGAATAAAACTATGTCATTAAATGAAAGCATAACATCACTAACTTCTTGATATTTTAAGTAATAATTTAGGTATAGTGAGCTAAATATTAACAACACAATTTGTGTTAAAAGTCAGTAAGTCAGGTTTAGATTGAAGGGTGGTACATACATTTGCATATCATTAATGAGAAAAATACATTTTAAAATTAAAATCTTGAGATGTATTTATTGGTATGATTAATTAGAAATTTGAATTCAATTGATTAGAAATTTGTATAAAAAGTCATTAAGTTAATAGTTATAGTTAAGAATTTCAATTCAATTAATTACAAATTATAAATTTACTTAAATAATTAATACTGTACACGAGTGATTATCTAAATCATTTTACAAGAAATGATACAATTTACAAAATTAAGATAATATCATTTTGGATAGACTAGTGAGTGGAGACTGAGAGAGCATCATCTAACTGACTAATTGTACTTATTAGTAAGATCGCCAATAGTTTGAATCCAATCATCTGTATTTACAAACATTATATTTAGTAATATAATATTAAAAAAAAGAATATTTAGTAATGTAATATTAAATAAAAAGAAAATAAAAAATACTTTCATCTTTATATATTTGATCAAAATAACCTTCAATTGGTCGATTAATTTCACTAGTTCCCTTCACATTGATCCCTGTGACTTTAGGAAAAATAAAAAACACAATATTAGCTAAGATAATATAAATATAGATAAAATAAATATATTAAAAAGAAAAGAATTTATCATCAATATCTTCTTTATTTAACCAACTTTGAGCATACATAAGGATTCCATAGTGCGATAATAAAGTCAACCATGATGAGGAGTAATGACCTGACCACTAGTATTAAATGCAGACTCTGAAGCAACAGTTGATGATAGAATAACTAACAAGTCCTGTGCAATGGCTTGCAAGATCGGATAATTATGTCTAGACATCTTCCACCATGATAATATATTGAATGACGCACCTTTAGTTTCAGGAACACAATTTGTGAAAAAATATTTATTTAACTCCATCGTATTGTAAGAAATCCTAGCCCTTTTCTATTTCAAAAAATTTGAAAGAGAATCTGTCAATAATGGGTCAGAAGAAAAGGTCGAACTTGAAACTGAAGTCAGAGTTGAACTGCCTGCAGCACTACTAAAATCTCAATCATGAGTTTGTTACGTTCTGACTTTATAATCATTAAACAATCAATATCATAATAGTTTCATGGTATGTTGAAGCTCTTGAGCTTCACCACTGTACAATGCGTTATAAATATATTCAACCATGTCCATCTTATATCTCAGGTCCAACATATACAATACTACAATAATATCTCCAACATTAGACCAATAAGAATTAAACTTCTCTGCCATCCGCTCCTCCATAGTCTAAATCACTGCATTCGATTTAAACATCCACAACGATAAACATGTTTTATGTTGGACATAGTGCTAAAGATATAGTGCGAAATTGGATATTGTTCCTGTTATTGAATTATTCAATCCAATTATTGAATAATTTCAACTTTATACAAAGTTCTCTAGCCAAGTCCCATTGATCCTTTGATGGTACGCAGGTATACTGAGAATCCCATTCGGCTAGTCTAATAAATAGTTGAGCATATGGGATTGTCGACTCCAATATCTTAAAGGTTGAGTTCCATCTGGTAGGATAATCCAAAACCAACTTCTTTGAATTTGGAATGCATAAAATTTGTGCACCATCTTCAAAAGTTTCAACCTTTTTAGGAGTTGCACTCCAATATAAAACACTATTATGAATATACTCTATTGCTTCCTTTATCGTCTCCAACCCAACCTTCACAATCAAGTTAAGAATATGCGTAAAATAACGCATATGAAATAAGTTCCCTCAAGCCAATAAGCTCCCAACCCGCATCTTACCCTTTAACTTCTCAATCATAGCATCATTTGTGCTACAATGATTGACTGTGATGGAGGATATTTTGTTGTCGATGTTCAAATTCATCAAACATTTTTTCAACATGTTTGCCAATTTTTTACTTGTATGTGGTGTTAGCACATAAATGAACCTATCATGAAAAACCATACCAACATAAATCGTAAATTCATAAAATAATGAAAAAGTAAATGATAATAATACTAAAGAATATAAATTACCTCAAAAGTCTATTGTATAACTTCCAATCATTCTCAATATAATGTGATGTCACCGCCACGTAACCCTTCTTTTGGTTATCGGCTGTCCACATGTCCGTTGTTATGGCAATTCATCCTTGAATGCTTGACAATGCTCTTAATGTTTCTCTCTTCTTGTCCTCATAAATTTTGAAAATATTATTCCTCAATGTATTTTGAATCTCTTGCTTTCAACCATAGACAATGGTTGATCATCTCCAATAACTATATTAGCCATCAAAATTCTTGATCTACCATTGTCAAAAGTTATTATGGTCATTTCATTCTTTCCTTTCATAAGGTTAGGAGTAAAAAATGTTTGACCTTCTAAAACCATCTTCCTTTTAGCACATGATTATATATGTCTTTTTAAATGAGACGATCCACCTTTCGAACCACTTGAATACAACTTATGACAATAATTGCACTGCTTTTTTAATTTCGCCGATTGATATAGTCTTCTTAAAGTGATTCCAAACTTCACTTTTATGTTGACTAATTTGAGTTCTATTTGAACTTTTATCATCACTTGGTGTCGGAATAGAAGTTTCCAATTCTACGTTTGGTAATGGATTAGAACTCTCAACTGAAGAAATATGCTCATCAATCTGACAAAAACCATATAAATAGTTGAGGTTAGAAATAAAATATTGCAATACAGTTTTGTATTTGATTTGTAATGTTTTACCCCCTTTTTTGGGTTGGGTTTATGGAAATTGAAAGATATTCATCCTGTAAATCATTACTCGGACATAGACAAAAAGAGGTAAATTACTGAGATCCAGCATCTTAAGGGAAAGGAAAATAGATTATGTCAGGATCTCTAAGTAGATAGATATTTTGTAATGAAAATAAAATGCTAACCTAACGAATAGTCCATAGTCGTACATGGATTTGAAAAATATGCAAATCTAGAAAGCATGGTCAGAGCAATCACATACGTCTAGAATCATAGTCTTCACTCTCCTCTTTACAGCGTAGACTAAAACTTCAAAGATAAGACCACCATTCACCTTATAGAAGATTGATCCCCACAGACTAAGACACATGATCCATAACTAATTGTGTGTGTTTAATTGGTCAGCTAATTTATTAGAGCGGTTTGTTTTATTTAAAGGTATTCCAGAGAAGTTTCTCAACTTATATGTTTATGGTGTAAAGGAGTTTATGGAAAGGGATTTATTTGAGGCTAAGATTCTGCACAAAATCTCACTGTAATTGCAACTAAATTAATCAATTTAATTCTCAATATTAATTTTATCAAACACTTCAAAAAACGCATTTTTATCGAACAATTCAGTGCATCATGTAATCTAGTGATTTTGGAATAAAGGAATATGAACTACAACAAATAATAAAGTGGAACTTTTATTCATGTAAAAAACACTAATTACAATATGTATGAGAGCTAACATCATCTAAATACCCCCTGCACATATTATAAACTTTATAGGTAAAACAATCAACAATTATATATAGTTATATCCCAAATGTTAAGGGATGTATCTAAATCTTAAAGAAGTCATATAGGTAATTGGCAATTATTATACATGTCCATATAAGATAACTTTTAGATGGGTTGTTTGACACCACTAAATATAACTGAATTATTAAATAACTTTAAGAGTAATTACCACTACTTGAGTCAACTATGAAGTTAGGGTGATTATGAATTCTCTAGAACATGTGTATTGCACTGTCACTTAGTTAAGAAGTTCGTGCACAAATTGTAAAGGTCAAATACTTAATGCCTTCACTTAAGTTGTCAAGTACTTTACTAAAACATTTCACCAATACCTGTTAGTTTTGGTGGTTAGCATATAGTAGTAATTCATTTTGCTACTAAGTTTACCCAAATGCACAAGAAAATCTCACCTACTGTCTGTACTAAAAGGAGCCAACATCTTCATTAGGTAGTTCTCAAAGCTCCTAAAAGAAAATTTGACTCTTATTATGTTTTCGTTTAAGCTAGTAAAATCTAGTTTTTAAACACAAGAGATTTGACAATGATATCACTTTTAAGAGAATTGATGCTATAAATGTATTTCAAGAGTCTGATATGTTTTTGCAAAAGCAGTGACTCTTCTTTAAGTAGGCATTTTTTCAATTAGCAGTTGCTTTACTTGCATCCTTAGTCAACTGGATTGATTTGAGTTTGAATAACTTTAATGTCATCCTTGTCAAAAATCTTCTAATAATCACGGAGTTAATATATGACCTTCATAATTAGTAGGATCCTTTTGTATCAACCATTTCTAATAAAGTAAGTTTATAAAGAAGGTTCCTGCAAGAAAGAAAGTGTATTTCTTATTATTTTATTTCCTTTTGAGAATTAGACCGTTAATTGTACAAGGAAATAAATCCAATTTAAATTTTGAAATATTATATAGTTATCATCAAAATCATTAAAATAAACCTTGAGCTAACAATCTCCCCCTTTTTGATGATGACAAGCATTAATAGATATAATTTTCAAAATTTAAAGAGATAAAGGATGATTTGGAAAGGTACCTGTGACTTTTATATGTTCAGATAAAATTAGAAGGAGCCTGTCTCTTAAGAAAGGAACTGATAAGTGTAAATTGCATCATGTTTTAAGGCTTAGTTTAATATGTATTTAATTGTTAATTCAATCGTTTAGTATGTGTTTAGGTTAGAATTGTGTTAGTTTGTTAATTATTTGTGTTTAAGTGTTTTTATGGGTTAGTACAAGTCTTTGAACTTAAATGCTATGTTTTTAAGGTACCTTGATGTGTTTGTTAGTGTTTCAAGGTTAACATCGAAGAACGAAAAAGTTTCAAAGACATTCAGGCCGAAACAATGGCCATGATCGTGGCATAAGCCCAGGACACGACCCACGATCATGGCCTGCATGCCACGATCATGAAAGAAGGCTCGAATGTGGCCCACGATCATGGTCTATGTCAGGCAGATGCGTAGACTCTAAAAAATGTCAAGTTTCAAGGGATTTTTTGGACTTTTCGGACCCCAAAAAACCTAAGGGCTGTTCAGAACTTAAAGGATATTTAAAGAACAATAAAAAGAGGTAGAAGGAACTTTTGCATCAGCCACTTTTGGAGAAACCATAAAGAGAATTCATCGGGAGATTGAGAAAGAGAAGAAGGAAGAGAGAAGTGGAGAAAGTTGACTCGACGTAATTCCCAAATTAGGAGGTTTTTCGATGTCACTGCCTCCTGTCCTCCATTTAGATTATATTTTTTATTTATTTTCAGTTTTATCATTGTATATAATTGGATTTAATAGTTGATGATATGATCTAAATGTTAAGGATGTTCTAAACTCACCTTTGGGGTTTTACTCTTGACTTAATAAAATCTGATTGTTTTTATATTTATTGGATTTATTGTGATTTAATTCTGGATATGCATAAGTTGATAATAAATTGAGAGGGTGAATCTAATGAAAAATAATTAAATTGAGCTAACGAGAGTTAGGTGATTTAATAGAATTAGAATTAAATCAAACGGTAAATTGTGCGAAGAGAGATCTTGCATAGGTTCTCGATAGTTTATTGGACAACTTCATATTTAATTAGGGTTTTGGATAGATTGTTAATTAAGAAATTACAATTCCCATAATCTGATTAGGGTTTTGGATAGATTGTTAATTGAGAAATTACAATTCCCATAATCTGATTAGGGTTTATGATTTAGGGTTAATGGTTATAACTCGAGAGAGAGTAATCAACCCTAGAATTGTCTAGAACTAATAATCCAGTAATTCATATCGGTTAGGTTAGCGTTAAGGATAGGTAAAATTTCCTTTCTCTTAATTGATAATTCCCTTAGGTTGATTGATAAATCAAATTATTTATATATGATTTTGGGATGAATTGGAACTAATTTGACTTATCTTTATGTGAATTTTGCACTTTAATTTGTTAATTCTCACACATTTCAACTTTATTGCTTAATAGGTGCAAATGGATAAATTTTGGGTCAAGAGGCATAGCTTTTGCTGTAGATGTCAAATTAAGTTCATTCAAGTATGCTTTTGAAGAGGACTTTGATTTCTACAACTTTTGTGAAGGCTCCAAGAAGAGATTTTACCATCTGAAGGGTCAAATTGCATGCTTCTGGAGAGAACCTGAGAAGGTCCGCCCAGCGGACATGAAGTGTAACACCCCATTACCCTAGGGTACGCACCGGGACGCCCGTAGGTCATTCCGATACGAACCCTAAGATAAGGGAG
>JAOQMS010000009.1:11989975-12008761 GCA_027563885.1 Erythroxylum longipes
TCTAATTCTTTGTTTTTTGTAGAACTTTACGAAAAAGTTTAAAAGATCTATTCAACCCCCCTTCTAGATCGTTTTCACCTCGGATTGTACGCAAGTCTGACTATTAATGACAGAAATAAGTACAAAATCTCCACACACAAAAAAACACTAGCACGCTTAAATACAAACACATAAAGTACAATAATGTTAGCTTACATAAGAAGAAAAAATTTTAACATACTAAACCATACCGTTTTGGATGCTAGAGTATAAGTGAAAATGAAAAGCATGTGTAAAGGTAGATATGTTGCAGCCAATATTCCTCAAAGTTATTGCTGCGAAGTTGGTGATAGCTAACCTAAAAAATAGAATTAAGGGGACTCAAACTTTACTAAGTAAGTCCATATCGCCCTATGACACCTAATGATATACTCACCTAATATACAGTTTATACTAGTATAAAAACATATGTATCATGCATGATAAACCACATACAATGCACAATAAATAGTAGAGGAGGAATATTTGTAGGATCCTAGTCTCCAAGGTAAATTCTCACGATACTAAGTATCACCAACGACCTAACCATACACTTATACTCATATAATCGTGTGGCTCTTTTAGTCCAAAAGGGTTGCGGGGAGCCAAGCATTACCAATAGAGCAATCCCCACTCAATACGTCCAAAGTTACAATCATATATAGTATTACATATATATATATAATACTGTATTTCCAGGATTGAATTTCATATTCAAATGAACCTCGTAATCATAAGAAAGTTGGTTTTTTCGCTTTAGACCTAGCAAAAGCAAAATTTTGATAGACTCCCCCCTTCTCTGCTTAGTTCAATCGAAACATTTTTAAGAAAGTGTTGCAACAAAAACATATAAACATAAAAATATAATAAACATATGAATAAACACCTAATTGGTCTACATTAGCAAATGTAAAAAATGGACCGCTGTTTGGCTGACCCTCTTCTTCCCATTAGGGTTAGGTTGACCCAGAATTCAAAAAAGAAGGAATGGAATCACTAGAGAGTCGTCTGTAATTCACACTTGGGCAAAGACGACTGACTTAGGAAGGGGAACACTAACCTATTTCCACTATTGTGTATGATATATACATATATATATATATATATATATATATACAAAGACCCAATCGGGAGGTAAGCATCTATATATATATTCTAATTCAAACAGATTTAAAATATTTATGTGGATTTATTAAATACAATATAAAAACTAATTATAGTCAAGGTAGACTAATTAGATGGCAATTAGAATTAGTTCAGTTTAATTTTCAAATTCAATATATTACCTCGCATGCTAACAGTCTTACAGATATTTTAACTCGCAAATGGAAGCATCTATCTTAGGTTGTTTACATAAAAGATTAGGACTGAATGTTTACTGGTGCTAGAAGAAATTAAGTGTTTTTGTAATAGTTCGGAGCATTCATTAAGAAATTCTTGCACATCTTGTTGAGTATATGGTATATTATTTTTAATGTTAACTTCTTTACTAGGGTCTTTTAGTTTTATTTCAATTAACTGACTATTTATATTTTTAATAGGATCTAGTGGATTTTCGCTACAAACTTTATCAATTAATGTTTCTATTTCTATTTGTAATGTTATATTGTTAAGAATATCAAATTGTACGTGGTTTAGTTTTTCGGTTACTAGCTCTAATGTTTTATAATATGTGGTATGATAAATAGGAATTTTAAGAATGATAGATTTTTAATTAATAGCTTTTATAAATGGTGTTTTTAATGTTATATAATATAAATATTGACAAAAGGGATTATATAATTTTAGAAAATTATTTCCTAATATTAACGGTAATCCAGATTCTTGTTGGTAAATTGATGATACTGTAAATGTATAATTTTCAATAAGAATATTATGATAATAACTAACATACCATATTGCTTTATGCTTTCATCTGCTATTCTTATTTGTAATGGTTTATTTAATTTTTTCCAATTATTTATTAATGTTTTAGATACTATACAAATAGTAGCTCCTATATTTATAAAAGCATTTAATTTTTTATTCTGAATAATCACTTGAATAAATGTGGTATTCGAATTTAGTTGTTGATTCTGAGCTTTGAACATTATATTAGTATAATGAAGAAATTGTTGAATCTATTTCATATTCTGATTCTATTGGTTCTAAATTATATTTTAAGGCATAATTTAAAATATTAATTTTTTTCTTTAAATTTATTATGATTCCTTTTAGGACAGTTATTTGCATAATGACCTTCTTCTTTGCATAACCAACAGTTACATTTTGTTTTATTTTGAGGGCAGTATTTCTTTTTAGGTTTATATTGTCTATAAGCTTTTCGTCTAAAAATTTTTTTATAAGGTTTTGGTAGAAAAGGTTTACATTTATTTTTAGAATATTTTTTCCATTTGTATTTATTATATTTATGTTTTTTATGTTTTTTTTGGATATATAGAAAATTCGCATCCATATTGTTGAAGAACTTCTGAATATTTAGAACAGCATAATTGTATATCTTTATGTCTTTTTTATGTAATTTTGCTTCTAAACATTTTTGTGATAATGCTTCTTTTGTAATTGAGATAACACCTCCTAAATTATAGGCTACTAAATAACCCTTTACCTTTGCAATACGAGATCATCAAACATATTACTAACCAAGATGAGATCATTTATGGTTATGAATTTGATCAAGAATTATATACAAATAAGCAAAAAGATGAACATTAACCAGAAACTAGTCAAAGTGGAGAAAAACGAAAAACGAAACAATAAAAATCAATATAATTGGAATTATAGACCCATAGAAACAGAGGAATTAAATCATTTTGGTTATTATGAAAAGGATAATAAAATTAGAAAATTTCCTACAGAATACACACCAAAACATATAACTTTAGGACAACATGGAATTTTAAATCTCGATTGTGTAATCTCACTAAAAAAATTATTATTAGAATGGTCTAATAAATTAGCTTTAGTAATACAATTAGAAAAACCTTTCAAAGGATTAACTAATATTAGCACTTTATGGAATTTTATTACTTATAAAACAACTGGTATTGTATTAAATTTTTTATTAGATAATGAAGTACAAATAAAAAATACTATGGAATTTCTAAATGCACTAGAACCAATAAAACCTTTCAGGTAGTTACTAATGAAATTTATAAAGAATTTATTGGAAAGGATATAACTTCTTATAAACAAGAAATTGAAAATGAAGAAAGAAAAAACGCATTATAGCATTTAAATAATATACATATTTGTGATATTTGTTACTTAGAAGAATATATTTGTGAATATAAAAAATATTATTATAAATGAACACGTACCAAACAAGAAATGTATATATAAATATTTATTCAAAAACTACCCTATCCAATTAATAAAACAATAGAAGAATTATTTTTAATAAAACAAAATGCTAATTTAGTAGCCTATAATTTAGGAGGTGCTATCTCAATTACAAAAGTATTATCACAAAAATTTTTAGAAGCAAAATTACATAAAAATTTAAGACATAAAAATATACAATTATGTTGTTCTAAATATTCAGAAGTTCCTCAACAATATGGATACGAATTTTCTATAATCCAAAACAACGTAAAAAACATAAATATAATAAATACAAATGGAAAAAGTATTCTAAAAATAAATATAAACCTTTTCCACCAAAACCTTATAAAAAAAATTTTGGACGAAAAGCTTATAGACAATATAAACCTAAAAAGAAATACTGCCCTCAAAATAAAACAAAATGTAAATGTTAGTTATGCAAAGAAGAAGGCTATTATGTAAATAACTGTCCTAAAAGGAATCATAATAAATTTAAAGAAAAAAATTAATATTTTAAATTCTGCCTTAAAATATATTTTAGAACCAATAGAATCAGAATATGAAACAGATTCAACAATTTCTTCATTATACCAATATAATGTTCGGAGCTCATAATTAACAATTGAATCCGAATATCACATTTATTCAAGTGATTATTCAGAATAAAAAATTAAATGCTTATATAGATACAGGAGCTACTATTTATATAGCATCTAAAACATTAATAAATAATTGAAAAAAAATTAAATAAACCATTACACGTAAGAATAGGAGATGGAGGCATTAAAGCTATATGATATGTTAGTTATTATAATAGTATTCTTATTGAAAATTATACATTTACAGTACCATCAATTTACCAACAAGAATCAGAATTACCGTTAATATTAGGAAATAATTTTCTAAAATTATATAATCCCTTTTGTCAATATTTACAGTATATAACATTAAAAACACCATTTATAAAAGCTATTAATAAAAAATCTATCATTTTTAAAATTCCTATTTATCATACCACATATTATAAAACATTAGAGCTAGTAACTGAAAAACTAAACCACATACAATTTGATATTCTTAACAATATAACATTAAAAACATAAATAGAAACATTAATTGATAAAGTTTGTAGCGAAAATCCACTAGATCCTATTAAAAATATAAATAATCATTAATTGAAATAAAACTAAACGACCTTACTAAAGAAGTTAACGTTAAAAATAATATACCATATATTTAACAAGATGTGCAAGAATTTCTTAATGAATACTCCGAACTATTACAAAAACACTTAATTTCTCCTAGCACTAGTAAACATTCAGCCCCAACCTTTTATGTAAACAAACATTCATAACAAAAATGTGGTAAAAGATGAATGCTAATCAATTATAAAAAGTTCAATGAAGCAACTATTGGAGATGCATATAAATTACGTCGAAAAGATTATATTATTAATAGATTAAAAGGACATCATTGGTTTACAACTTTTCAGGATATTAGCAATTAAGATTACGTGAAAATACCAAACCTTTAATAGCCTTTACTTGTCTACCTCAAAAACACTACCAATGAAATGTATTACCTTTTAGATTAAAACAAGCCCTAGGTATTTATCAAAGATTTATGGATAATAATTTAAAAGGATTAGACGAATTTACTTTAGCTTATATTGATGATATTTTTTTTAATAAAGATAAACAAGATCATCTACAAAAAGTAAAATATGTTTTAGCTCGTTATCAACAAAAAGGACTAATCCTTAGTAAAAAGAAAATAAAATTAGCACAACAAAATATCGAATATTTAGGAACCCAATTTTTGAATGGATTTCTTAAATTACAACCAAATATACTTAAAAAATACAACAATTTTCGGATCAATTAAAATATATAAAAGAAAGGCAAAAATTTTTAGGATTATTAAATTATATTTCTGATCAAGGATTTTTAAAAGATTTAGTAAAAGAACGAAAAAATTTACAATTAAAATCTAGTACTAAGAAACAATGGACATGGACCAATGAAGATACCAAAAATGTTCAGTCTTTAAAAAATTTGTGTAAAAACTTACCAGAATTATATAATTATTCTTAAAAGGATAAACTATTTGTACAAATTGATGCAAGTATGGATACATGGGTTGGTTGTCTTATGGCAAAACCACCCACCTCAAGGAAATATCTGTTATGTAAATATATCAATGGGACATTTAATCCCACTAAAAGGAACTATCATATTCATGAGAAGGAAACATTAGCATGTATTAAAACTTTACAAAAATCGAAAGTGGATTTATTACCTGTTGATTTTCTAATTCAAGCAGATTCAAAATATTTATGTGGATTTATTAAGTACAATATAAAAACCAATTATAATCAAGGCTGACTAATTAGATGGCAATTAAAATTAGCTTATTTTAATTTTCAAATTCAATATATTACCTCGCCTGCTAGCAGTCTTGCAGATATTTTAACTCGCAAATGGAAGCAGTTATCTTAAGTTTGAAGGATTCGTTAAACAAAAAGGAAGCAGAGTTGTTAGAATTACAATAACATGTAGGCACTGTTGCCAAAGAAATTAACTAACTCAGATCCACTATCTAGCTCTTAGAAAAACAAACTCTGCCAAATATTCAACCCATCACTCCTCAATAAATTACCCAAACCTCCATTCCTACTACACAACCTAGTTCATCAAGCACTCAGTCTGCACCCATCTTGGCCCAAAAGCAAGAACACTTCAAAGAAAACAAAACTTATGTTATCTTCAATGGACCTATGGCTGGCTTCTATGACGAATGGCATAAGGCTGCAATACACATCACTGGACAGTCCTTTGTTCTCCATAAAGTTTCTCTATAAAATCCGAAGTAGAAAAAGCTTTGGGTGGATTTAAAATTTCAGTTCTCAAGCCACAGTATAAACAAGTCTTGGAAAACCCTGTTGAACCCAAAATGAAAATCTTAGGAAAACCCATCAACATGGAAAAAATAATGCAATACCTACCAAAGCCTTGAAGGATGAAATGAAGAAAATAACACTAGACATATTTTATGATTGTTTTCAAGCCCTCAATCAATAGACCGAAGCCCAGAAACTATTTTAATATTACCCACAAAATAGATGAAAATATGGACCCAAAGCAATCATTTTTTCTAAAGTCGATCCACTTACTACTTATCTTTTCTTTCAGAGTGGACTTATTGATACCATTTATTTAACAAATTTAAATATCTTAGCCGATTTTCCTATTGGATTCACTACTGCAGACTGCAGTTAAAAATTACAATGATCGATTTGCCAAAGAAAGAGAAATTTTTATCAAAGTATTCAGCAGCTATCCCATTTTTTAGAAAGCTAAAAATTTGAAGGATTCCACCATTTTATTAACCAAAATCGCATTTATCCAAATTGGCATTAGTAATGGAAAATATCCACCTATTGATGAACCTCCTCAGTATGAAGTTACTTGGGATTTGATTAATCAGTTCAATCTCCACTGATTAGAAGGAGTTTACCAATAGTGCCTAAAAATCAATCCAGAATCTTTGATTAAGCTCAATTATCGAGGACCCAATCTCTTAATAACTTCTGCTTACAAAAACTCAATTACCATCAAGTCACTAAAACTCATTAAACATCTTGAAACCCAATTTTCAACTATTACTGGAGTTTTCATGGAATTCTCTGAAAACTGGAAACAGTCTATTTGTAAACAACTATAGTATCATCCGACCCACCACTGTCCATATTGTCCATCTCCATCATCCATTAAGTAAGAGAGCTCTTCAGAAGATGTGATAATTGAAGAATAAACATACAGCAGCTAATGTTTTACATAATCATTCAATGTAATTATTGTACTATTGTACAGTGGCCAATAGTTATGGCTGACCATCTTTTTCTTTTTAATTATTGTACTTTAGAATCGTTACTTTACTTTAACATCTTTTCTTTTTCTTGTGGTCGACACTCCTTTCTAAGGTTTGTCATTATTTGTCCTTTTTCTTTAAGCCTTTAGCTCTTAAACCTCTATATATAATGTAAGTCTGAGCCTTCTGCTCACATGCGAAAATAAAAGCTTAGTTTTTCAGTCCTATTTCTCTCTCTCACTCAGCCTAACGATGGGCACTCAAGAGGAAATACTATTTTTATTTTCTCATCACTTATTATTTATCTTCAAATATTACTTCATTATTATCTTACACATATTTTTATCTTTTTATTTATTAGTTTTGCTTATTTAACTTCAAGTGATCTTATTCATTTCTTTGATACTTTGTTAATTTATGGTTTCTGCCCTATCCTTATGCAATATCTCCTCGATAAAATGTTTAGTCCTGCTATCATTTATTAATATCATTTATGCCTGTCTATATTAGTTGTAGATCTATTCATTTATTAATCATCCATACTGAAAAGAAAATAAAATTTAGTAAAAGTGAAACATTTACCTATACTTATACTTTTCTTATGCCTATTCATGCCTTCGAACATACCCTTCAAACGTTTCAAACGATTATTCATAATCATACAACCTTGTATAATTAAGAGAAGGAAGAATTAAAACAACTTTATATTTGTTTTAATAATCATTATCAAACTCATATATATGATTAACTAACTGATATATATGGATAATCACTGTCTTATTTGTACTCGAATATCTACTAATATTGACTATTTTGAAAGTATAGTTTCCGAATATAAAAACAAAAAAGACTATTATGAAGAACGATATAATTACCTACAATTTTTTATAAATAACAACGGATTGTTACACATTAAAGAACGATTAGAAAATGCAACTAATCTCTATAATTCTTATAATCAAGAACTACAAACGTTATATATTACATTAATTGAACATCAACGAATTTTTCATTAAAAATGACAGAAATTAGCCAAGAAAATATATTAGATATAGATAGTTTAGATTTAATAGAATCTAATGGAACTTTTCATATTACTACTTTATTATCAAAAGAAAAACAAAACAAATAGCTAAAGCAAATTTAAATCTTAAACAAGATATTAATCATCATGTGTTTTAGAATATAATAAATCAAAAAATATTATCTATTTTGGAAAAATAGTACATGAAACATCCATTAGAATAGATCAATGTAATGGTCATATTCGTCTAAATCTTATCGATCAAAAACAAATTTGTAAACAATTACAAAAAAATTCCTAAAGGTAAAAGAAACAAAATAGGATATATCCATTTATCTACAATTCAAATATTATTAAAATCCATATTTTAGGAAGGAATTGATTCACCAATCAAAATGTCTATAATAGATGAAAGAACGAATAATTTAAATGATCAAATAATAGGAGTAATGAATGGGAATCTCTCTTATGGAAAAATAAAATTTAACACCCGTTTAAAATTAGGAATCCCTTTACAATCACAAAATTTAAATGAAATAATTACTATTGCTTACAAATTTATTGAGACAATTTAATGAATGAAGGTCAATATCCATTTTCTATTACCTATCAAATTAGTTATGCTCTAACTAATTCACATCATAGTATAGCATTTAAAAATAATGACAATATATATTGATCAATTATTTAATGATGTAGCAAAAGGAAGAACTAGTTTAAGAATCAATCTTCGAACATTACCCGAGATAAAATATCCAATCAACTTTTATGAATCAGCTATCGTTAGACTCTCTTTACTGAAAACAAAAGAATACAAGAAAAATCTCCATTATTAAGATCACAATCGTTTAGATCAGAAAAACCAATTAGATTTACTGAACCAGGAATTGAAATAGATAAGTCTATTAAAATTACTGATCCACAAATTGAAATTAAAAAATTAGAAGGAAAAATCGGAGAATAATTAAAAATCAACTTATTGAATTAAAAGAACATCTTAAAAATACGTTATGAGTATTACCAAACAATTATCTGAGTTATTAGATAAACAAGCAAATATAGAAATTAAATTAAAAGAAATCATCATTATAATACACCCCCTAATAGAAAGTAATATTAACTCAACAAAAAGCGAATTTAATAATCTAAAATTAATTAAACTATTAGACTCAATAAATGAAAAACTTGACAAATTGCTAAATGAGAAAAGAAAACCCAAAGTGGAGATTGCTTAAGTAATTTGATAATACCCTACCTTTAACTCGAGTTTTGGGTAGCAAAGTAGTATCAGAGCTACCAGGTAACCCCTAGGTCAACCCCACGTTACAGGTTCGAATCCCAGATCAATCAATGTGGGAATGGAACAACGCTTGTGTCAGTATGGGCTGCGAAAGCGGAGCGTGGTGGATTGTTTAAGTAATTTGATAACTTCCTACCTTTAACTCGAGTTTTGGGTAACCAAGGTACTTCATTATCTAATAAAAAGTTTAATACAATACCGGTTGTTTTGTAAGTAATAAAATTCTATAAAATGCTAATATTTGTTAATCCTTCAAATGGTTTTTCTAATTGTATTACTAAGGCTAATTTATTAGACCATTCTAATAATAATTTTTTAGTGAAATTACACAATCGAGATTTAAAATACCATCTGGTCCAAAAGTTATATGTTTTTGTGTATATTCAGTAGGGAATTTTCTAATTTTATTATCTTTTTTATAATAGCCAAAACGATTTAATTCTTCTATTTCAATTGGTTTTTAATTCCAGCTATATTTATTTTAATTGTCTCTTTTTCGTTTTTCTCCACTTTAACTAGCTTCTGGTTGGTGTTTATCTTTTTGTTGATTTGTATATGTTTCATAAACAAAAATGATCTCATCTTGGTCAGTAATAGGTTTAATGGTTTCATATTACAAAGGTAAAGATTTATTTAAAGTTGCCTTATTAATCTATGTCAGTATCTTTGATATTTTCCATGGTTTGATTAAAGTAACAGTTGATGGACTTGAAGGCTCTGACACCACTTTTGATCCTTTTTGCTCATTTAGTAATTTGCCAATTTTTTCATTTATTGAGTCTGTTTAATTAATTTAAAATTATTAACTTTAAAGATAAGGCGTTATCAAATTACTTAAGCGATCCGCCATGCTTCGCTTACGCAACTTATATTGACACAAGCGGTGTTCCATTCCCACATTAATTGATTTGAGATTTGAATCTGCGATGTGGGGTTGACCAAAAAATTACCTGGTAGTTCACTTTAATACTCAAAATTTGAGTTAAAAATAGAATGTTATCAAACTACTTAAGCAATCAAACACGTATACAAATATTTATTCAAAAATTACCCTATTCAATTAATAAAGCAGTCGAAGAATTAATTAATAACAAACAAATTCTTAAATTAGAGATAAGACAACGTCCGGCATGGCGTGGGGTAAAGCGATTGACTTGACTTACAAATTCTTAATGACTGCAAGTCATAAAGGCCTCGCTTTATATGTATATCGGTTGTAACACTTTCCAACGCTCTTTTCTTTTTTAATTTCGTTTTTAAGGGGGCGGTTGGTTCGCATGGAAGAATGGTAATAAGAATGAGAATGAATGTAGTGAGGAATGAGAATAGATATTATCATTATAATTATGATGGTTGGTTAAGAGGAAAGAATGATTACCATTACCATTAACATTGGTTGGTTTGTAAAAATATTGAGAAATAAAATTTTATCATATTTTAATTAATTAATTATATTGTAATTAATCAATTAATTAATTAAAATATTTTAATTAATGAATAATTATATTTTAATTAATTAATTACAATATTTTAATTAATGAATGAATTATATTTTAATTAATTATATTGTAGTTAATTAATTATTAATAATATTTTAATTAATTATATTGTAATTAATTAATTAATTACAATATTTTAATTAATGATGAATTATATTATAATTAATTGTATTGTATTTAATTAATTATTAATATTAACTAATTAATTAATTATATTTTAATTAATTATAATATAATTTATTAATCCATTCCTCTATAACAATGATACCCATTCCTCTAGATTAGGAGAAGAATGGAGTATTACCTAAAAGTGGATAATTAAAATAATAACCCTATAATCATATTTCCTTACCAAACTCAATCTTTCATTCCATACTCATTCCTTTTTTTCCATACCCATTAAACAAGCACACCCTAAAACTTGTCAAGCAAAATAATCCAAAGCTTCGCAGTCAAGTCCAGCCAAAGAAAAGCTCTCATTTTTATGCTCGACAACTAAAAAGAATAATATGATTTTACCAATCTAACCCGAGCCTCGAATGAAGCTTCGGTATCATTTTCCGAAATTTATGCAATGAAAGAAAATGGTAAATCACTAGGCAACGATTGTATATATAGTTACTTTCTTAGCCTTAAAGGTGCATTTAACCTTTTGTAGCTGAAAACCATATGTCACAATCTCAAGCACTCAAAGGAAGAAAAAAAATTATTTTATTATATTTTTTATTCTATTGTGACTTTTGATTTTATGTTTTCTCTTTTAAATACTAAGTTTTATTTCATTTTTTAATAATTATTTATTTTTATTTTGAAAATATCGAAAATAACTTTATTTACTAGTAATTATTGAAGCTGGACTTAGTTAATTCACCGTTTATTAAAGTTGGTTTGGTTGTGATTTTAAATTTTCTTAAAAAATATAATGTTTTCTTTAAATATTGAAAAGGAAAATAAATATTTACTTAAAAAACAAAATATACTGTTCATAATTAATTTAAATAAAAGATATAAAATATATGAAAAATAAGATCTAAAATGAGACAGAAATGTAAAAAGTTCAAGAGATCCAAGTTTATAAAATTAATATAAAAAATATATTTACTTAATCATTAAGTCAAAATATTTAGAATTACAAAAGTAAAGAAGATGAGATGTTAAAGAAAAAGTAATGTACGGAGTGAAGGGATTGTTAACCAATTTTACATGCACTTTAAATAATTAATCTCTTCCCACGAGTTAGAAGGTAAGGAGTTTAAGGTGACAAGGAAATAAAAAGATTACATATTTAACAAGGTGACTCTATGCACCTAACTAATAACTAATAGATTAAATCTCTCAAAGTAAACATGCTATTCTCCCTAGTATGGACGATGGTCCAAACCAATGTCCACATGAAAGTTTAATATGAATGCTGGCCAATGTTCATGTGAACGTTAGTAATGAAGGGGGTCTTGCTATAAAACCCCCTCACCTCCACTCTTCCAAAGAGTTAGTTTTTTCCCACAAAATATACATCCTCTTATTCTTTCAAAAAGCAATAAACACATACTTGTTTATTTTACTTAATTTTTGGAGATAGTTCCTACTTTGCCCTTTGGAGTGTACTAAAGTTGGTGGAGAAGGCGTTAACCCTGGAGTCGGATCCCGTTGTTCTGCTGCACCATAGAGGAGAAATTTCTGACTTAGGGTAATGATTTTTCATGATGCCTTATTTTCAGATAAGCCTTTCCAATTTCAAGTATTATTGACATTTTCGCTAACAATCTAAGTCGGAAAACTATTGTTGCGTTATTACTACTGTCGAAAATTGTGTTGCTCTACTTGTCCCTATTTTCGAGCTTCTATTGGTTGTTGGACAGTTCTGCATTTTAATTTTTCTGCTGTGTATTTAATTTCGGTATTAGTTGGACATATGTCATCTACGAATGAGACAAACATAGGTTCTGCTCTTACTATTTCCCACATAGGTTCTGCCTCTTTCACTATGGCTCCAAAAATTATACCTGACCTTACTAGATTAGAACCTCTAGAAGAGAAACTTCAAAAGATGGTTTGAGAAAATTCTTTTTTACTTTCAGCAATACGAAATCGATTATGTACTATTTCAAGAGATTCCTAGTGATAATATCGACCCTAAGATAGTTAAGGATAACCGTACTATTAGGGGAGTTTTACTCAATCATATAATTAACCCTCTGTTTGATATCTACTGCAAGTGCAAAATTGCTAAGGAAACTTGGGATGCTTTAAAAGTGAAATTTGGGACGAATGATGCTGCTACTAAGAAGTATGCAATTGCTAGGTGGTTAAAATTTACCATTGTTAATGATAAGCCAATTATGGACCAATTACATAAGTATGAAAATCTAGTTGCTGAAATCCTTACTGAGGGTATGAACATGTGTGAGTTGTTTCAAGCTAATGCCCTTATTGAGAAATTACCTGCCTCATGGAATGAATATAAAAATCAGTTGAGACATAAGAAGAAAGATATGAAACTTCAAGAGTTGATAGGACATATAAAGATTGAGGATATCAATCGTACACAATATAAGACCAAAACACTCACCCTTGTCCCTACTGTTAAGGCTCATGTGGTAGAACATAGAAATAACTTCAAGAAGAATGGTGGACAAAACAAGTCGTTCAATAACAAACAAGGTCAGTTTAAGTGCAAAAGAATTAATGGTGAATGGTAGTGAAGTCACAAGCCAGGCCATCCTGCTGCCAATTGTCAAGCTAGAATCAACTGTGAGAAGAAAAGCTAAGGACAGAAATCACGACAGTTCGGGAAAGGAAACCAAACGGGATACCAATAGAGTAACCAAAAGAACTTTGGTAAACCTCAAGCTAATATGGTTGAAGCTGGAGATGACGAGGAGATCATTACTGCTATGGTGTCCGAAGTCAACCTTGCTAGAAATTTGGTAGAGTGGATAGTTGATATAGGAGCTACACATCACATCTGCACTAACAAGGTCCTGTTCAAGGAGATGAATGATGCTGCTGATGGTTAATTCGTATACATGGGTAACTTCAGTAAAGTTCTTGTCCAAGAAGTTGGGAAGGTCACTCTCAAACTCACTTCTGGAAAAGTGTTGGCATTAGAAAATGTTTTATTTGTTCCTGATGTATATAGAAACTTAATTTCTGGTGCATTGCTTAACAAAGTTGGTGTTAAACTAACCTTTGATTCTGATAAGCTAGTTATGACTAGGAATGGGAACTTTGTTGGAAAAGGATTTTGTAATAGGGGCTTATTTGTACTTGATGTTGAAATGAATGCATCAACTTCTTCCACTTATATTGTTGAGTCTTCAGACTTATGGCACTCTAGACTTGGGCATGTGAATGTGAGGTCAATTAAGAAGATGCAAAGTTTAAACTTGTTACCTAATCAGATCACTAATGAAATAGAAAAATGTCAAATTTGTGTTGAGGGTAAACACTCTAAGAAACCTTTTAAGTCAGTGACCGAGAGAGAGTCACAATTATTGGACTTGGTGCACACAGACTTAGGTGATTTTAAGAATTGTATGAGTAAAGGAGGCATGAGATATTATATTACCTTTGTAGGTGATTATTCTAGATTTACTTATTGAAAAATAAAAGTGATGCAGAGGAAATGTTTATGAAATACAAAGATGAGGTTGAAAACCAATTAGAAAGGAAAATTAAGAGATTAAGGTCTAATCGAGGTGGTGAGTATAGTACTGATTTTTTGGCTGATTATTGTGCAAAAGTTGGGATTATTCATGAGCTTACAACCCCTTATACACTGGATTAAAATGGAGTAGCCGAGAGGAAAAACTGAACACTTAAGGATATGTTGAATGCAATGTTGATTTCTTCCAGTTTACCTGATTTTAGGGGGGGGGGGAGCTATTCTTTCAGCTTGTCATGTTCTAAATAGAGTCTCTCATAAGAAACTAAATCAAACACCTTATGAAATTTGGAAACGTTATCCACCTAAATTGCATTTTTTGAAAGTGTGGGGGTGTCTTGCTAAGGTTGCTCTACCTAAACATAAAAGGAAGAAAATTAGACCTAAAACTGTCGATTCAATTTTTGTGGGATATGCCTATAATAGTGCTACCTATATATTTATGGTTAAAGAAGAAAGATATAACATTTATGGACCAATTATAGAGTCAAGAGATGCAGTGTTCTTTGAGGATATATTTCCTATGAAAGTTAGTGTACAAGATCCTACAGAATTTGTCCCTAGTTCTTCTACTAATGATGACATAGAGGAAGAGGAAAGTGTTGAACTAATAAGGAGCAAAAGAGCTAGAGTACCCACCAGTTTTGGTTCTGACTTTATTACTTCATTTATAGTGACAAAACCTGAGGTGATAGATGATGTTTTTGTGGTGACTTATTTTATTGAGGAAGATCCTAAAACCTATGAGGAAACAATGAGATCTGTAGATGCTACATTTTGGAAGGAAGCCATAGATAGTGAGTTAGAATCAATCTTGTCTAATAAAACTTGGGTTTTAGTTAATCTACCTCGAGGGTGTAAGCCTTTGAAGTCTAAGTGAATTTTTAAAAAGAAATTGAGACCTGAAGGAACTGTTGAGAGGTTCAAGGTAAGACTTGTGATTAAAGGCTTTAAACAAAAGGATGGATTGGGCTTTTTTGACACTTACTCTCCTGTTACTAAAATTGCATCTATAAGGATGTTATTTGCTATTGCCTCAGTATTTAAACTTCATGTGCACCAAATGGATGTTAAAACAGCTTTCTTGAATGGTGATCTAGATGAGGAAATTTATATGGTTTAGCCCGAGGGGTTTAGAGTGCCTGGTCAAGAACAAAATGTGTGTAAGTTTGTTAAGTCTTTGTATGGACTTAAACAAGCCCCCAAACAGTGGCATGAGAAATTTGAAAATGAAATTTTCAAACATGGTTTCACCTCTTGTGATGCTAATTCTTGCATTTACATGAAATCTGATATCAATGGTTGTGTAATCATAACTCTTTATGTGGATGATATGCTTATTTTTTGTACTAGTTTATCTATCATTGATACTACCAAGAGTTTGCTAAAGTCTTCTTTTGATATGAAAGATCTTGGACCTGTGGACTTTATTTTGAAAATCAAATTTGACAAGACTAACTCTGGTTTTAGATTGAATCAATTGAGAAAATTTTGAAGAAGTTTGGTTACTATGATGTTGATCCAGTCACGACTCCCTATGACGCTAGTATTGCTTTAAAAAAAATCTTAGTGACAGTGTAAACCAAGTTGAGTATGCTAAAATTCTTGACAGTGTCATGTTTTTGATGAACTATTCTCGTCCTGATATTACATACTGTGTGAGTAGACTTAGTAGGTATACTCATAATCCTAGTCAAGAGCATTGGAATGCATTGATTCGTTTGTTGAGGTATTTGAAAGGTACTATGTATTATGGATTATCTTTTAGTGGTCATCCTCCTGTATTGGAGGGGTATTCTGATGCTAGCTGGGTTACGGAGAGTGATGATATACACTCTACTAGTGGTTATGTTTTTACCTTGGCAGGAGCTGCAGTGTTTTGGAAATCATCCAAGAAAACATGTATTGCAAGATCAACAATGGAGGCTGAGTTTATGGTTTCGGAGTTGGCAGGATGAGAAGTTGAATGACTAAGGAATCTCTTAGTAGATATCCCACTTTGGGAAAAACTAATTCCTTCTGTGTTTCTTCATTGTGACTCCCAGGCTGCCATTCATATTGCTAAGAACAAGGCATATAATGGCAAAAGTAGACATATCAGATTGAGACATAAAATTGTCTGTACTTTAATTAGACATAGTGTAATTTCTCTAGACTATGTCAAGTCAGAAAGAAACTTAGCGGATTCGTTTACAAAAGTCTTGAGTAGGAAACTAGATTCAGAGCATGCCAAAGGGATGAGGTTAAGCCCAACTGTGTAGTAACCTCGTGATAGATACCCATATTGGGAAACCAAGTTCAATGGGTCGAACAAAGTTATGTGGTGACTACTTACTTGTACTTTGTTTGTGGTATAATACTGAGATATATTCAGTTGTTGAATTGCATCCCTAGCATGAATTTACTGTGTTTGATGAAGTTGGATTGTATAATCCTTAACAAGTTCTATAGCTCAAGTTTGGGTGGTGTGAGTAGTACACACTTGATGGACTCACCTACGTGATTGTGGGGGGCTAGCCATTCTCCTATGAGAGTATTTGGGCTATCTCTCTAGAGCAATCATGAGACCAGGGCATTATGAGGCTGTTAACTCTTTAGCAAGTTCTGTCTTCGAATTTCTTAGGACAACAAGTTCAAGACTTAGTTCACTTGATTGTTCATCTATTTTTATTTTTGCTTTTGTTATAATTTGTTTCTCAAGTTTGGACCAAGTGGGGGATTGTGGACGTTGGTCCAAACCAACGTCCACATAAACATTGCATTCATGTGGACATTGGGTCTTGCTACAAAACCCCCTCACCTCCACTCTTCCAAAGAGTTAGTTTTTTCCCACAAAATATACATCCTCTTATTCTTTCAAAAAGCAATAAACACATACTTGTTTATTTTACTTAATTCTCGGACACAGTTTCTACTCCGCCCTTTGGAACGCACTAAAGTTGGTGAAGAAGACATTAACCCTGGGGTCAGATCCCGTTGTCCTGCTACACCGTAGAGAGGAAATTTCTGACTTAGGGCAATGATTTTTCACGACGCCTTATTTTCATATATGCCTTTCCAATTTCAAGTATTATTGACACTTTCGCTAACACCTAGTACATCGAAATTGAAACCATATCGTATTTTGATTCAGAAGAGACCCTCCCACCCCTTTTGTTAAGAGAATATTCATACTAAAGTCTTAAGCTTGGGTTTGGAATTGGACAACATCATCGTCCGAGTCCAATGGATTGCTCCTTAAGTTTGTTAATGCATACATAATCTGACACGTTTTTCAAAATCTAATTCCAAATAATGAATCCGTCAAACTCTTAAGCTACAATAATTCCAAAAATGTTTGTGGAATGAGCCTTGAAAATAGTTGATTATTGAAATTTCAAAAATAAAACGACATCGTTTAATTATGGGTTAATGTTGGGCACATTGAGTCAAGCTCTGCCGTCTCTGCTTGCAATGAAACGTGAAATAGCTGACAAAGCAGGGGACAATTGTACATGGTTGATTAGCTTCTGAGATTGAATCATTTGGATCTATCATTCATTCCTGCATTACCCAAACCCCACCTCCACCCAGCTTCAGCCTTAGGGCTTGTTTAGTTGAATGTTAATTAATGAAACAGAACATAACGGAATGAAACAGAAGGGAACGGTTTATAATAATTAGGGCTTGTTTGGTTGAATGTTAATTAATGAAACATAACATAACGGAATAGAACAGAAAGGAACAGTTTATAATAGAATGAAATATAACATAGTGAAAAGTTTTTTTAGAGGGATGGAAGGATTCATAATGTGACGTAATGAAACATCGTTTGAAAGATAGATGTAATGAAATGTAATGTGTAATAAATGACTATTATACACCTGATATTAAAATGGTAGTTGAAAGAGATTTAACATTATGATTTAAAACAGAAATAATGTTCAATTAAAAAGTCACGAATAACCATGACAAATAATTATTATATATATATTTTTTATTTTAAAATAATAAAAATTTTAATAAAAATTTTATTTTATTATTAATTATATACAATTTATTATTAATTATATAAAAATATTATTATTAATTATTTAATAAATTTTAT
>JAOQMS010000009.1:12015594-12037268 GCA_027563885.1 Erythroxylum longipes
AGTGTGGGGATGTTGATAGGTGTGCATTAGGATATGTTTTTATAGGTAATTGGCATGTGTTTTCTAGCATAATTGTTTTTTTATTGTTCTAGTTTAGGATTCAATTTGTATGTTTTCCTTAAGTTTGATTTCCATCGTGTTCTTTTGTATTGGATGCTAATTGAGGGTAATAATTGCTTATTTTTGTGTAGGAAAGGAGAGGATGCAAGTTGGAGGATGAACAAGAGAGCTAGAAGAGAAGACAAAAGGATTACATTTGGGACCAATGCCCACATTCGTGGGAATTAGGTAAATTCCCACGAACGTGGGAAATAAAGACAGAATGTTTCTGCCTATAATTCCCACGGGCGTGGGAATTGAAATCTGAGGCAATCTGCAAGGCTTCATTAAACCTAATTTTTTGGACTATATAAAGAGAATTAAGCCTCCATCTTCGGGGGAGATGACACCTACCTGTAGAAAGACCATCCTTAGGTGAAGAACACATGTTTAGAGCATCAAGAAAGGATTGAAAACAAGGATCATCATCAAGATTGAGCAAAATAGCACATCAACACCAAAATTCCAGATTTTGGCAAAGAAGAGAAGGAGTTTTCTTATTCACTTTCTATCATTTTAATCTCTTCCTTTCTTTATAAAGATGGATTATTAGAATGTTGATAGTGTTATGGAGACTGTGTTAGGCTAATTTAATCTTAGGGATTGGTTTTTCTTTATTTTGTCAAAACTCATGTTTTATTGAATTGAATGGAGTGTCTTTGATAATTGTTGTTCTTAATTGTCATCTTGCAACAAATCAAGAGAGTGAGTGAGATGAAAATTGCGTAGGGTTGTACAACGAGAGCTGGCAACCTATAGACTAGCAATTATTATGGTAATTGAATAAATAGAAGAGAGATCTCAATTAGTCAATTGATCATCCATAGGATAGTGTAATAACTAGTTGGATCGATAGAGTCATTAGGTAGGTTGAGAGATCGTTCAATCGATTCCTGTCAATTCAATTAGGAAAAATATTTACACCTTAAGAGAGGGTAATTAGTACATTCGGAAATCTAGGTGAGACACAATTCAATCAATAAAATAGGAGGGAGAAAAAATAAGGAAAAGGTAATCTCTATCATTTAGGTCCTTGAATTCAGATTTCTGCAATTGCGATATTATCCATTATTTACATTACTCTTTTAATTTTAATTTTCTAGATTAATTGCATTAAACAATTTTATTTCTTAAACAAAGTCTTTTCTAAATTAAGTGGTGTCTTCGCATCAATCCCTGTGGGATCGATATCCACTATTTCTAACTACAAGTCACAACCTGTTCACTTGCAGTTTTTGAGCGTAAAACATGTAGATAAGTTTTACAATCCATGAATAGTAATGAGAGTTAAAAAATCTAATATATCATGCAAATAATCAAACCAGTAATTTATACGAAGAGAAATCTCATGTAAGGACCAACAGTCTATTAGAGGGCTTAAGATCTAATTAGATGTTTGGGCTTTTTGTTAATTGAGAGATTGCTAATTTTATATTTCAATTAGGTTTTATGATTTAGGATTTAATTATTATAACTCAAAAGAGAGTAATCCACCCTTCGAAAGTCTAGGACTGATACCGAATTAACTCAAAAGAAATTATGTTAGCATTTAATGATAGGATAAATTCCCTTTCTCATAATCAACTAATCTTGTGTGATTTTTTATTGTTTATTGGTGGTGTTCAATTTTGATTTCTTTGTGTAAATTTTACAATTTCATTTTCAATTAATCCATATTCACTTATTTACTTTTCTGTTTAGTTTTTTTCATTTTAATTATCATTTAGGCCTTAGAAAACTTAGAATTTGATTAGTTCACTAACTCTTTGAGGGATCAACACCTCATATACTATACTTACGACCTGTGCACTTATGGTATATTGAGGGATAAGAAATTGTAAAACATGCACTTATGGTATATTGAGGGATAAGAAATTGTAAAACATGCCCACTCGACCAAGTTTTTAGTGACGTTGCCAGTGAGTTATTAGGATTAGTTTAATTCTTTTAGTTTAAGGAGTTTTCACCACTTTTGTGTCCGTCCAATTGCATGAACACAAAAGTTACTAGAAATTTGAGTCAGATCGTTGAAACACTAGAACTTGACGTCTCCTATTTAGAGCCAGGAATTTAAAGAGCTAGATATGAAGAAAAAGAGAGTATCGAAGTAACCATGGCTAGGGAATTTCATCAAGATTTTCAATAAGGAGGAAACCAAGGGAACCAACTGCAGACCCTTATGGATTTTATCAGACTAGGGTTCAATGCGACCGATCAAGGTATCACTAGACCACCTATTTAAGTAGCTTCATTTGAAATAAAACTAGCTTTATTAAATATGCTACAAATTAATGTTTAAGTTTACAGGTTGACTAATGCTCATGTGGTCAATTTCTTAGAAATATGTGATAATTTTTGATATCATGGAATGTTAGAAGATGTCGTTGACATGAGGCTTTTCCCTTTCACACTAAGGGATAAAGCTAATGTATGGTATCACTCGTTAAGTCCTATGAATGTTACAAATTAGGAACAATTAGTGCTAGCATTCTTAAATAAGTACTTCCCCCTTACGAAGACTAAAAAGATAATCAAAGAAAGCACAAAATTTTAACAAAGTGATAAGGAGTCACTTTATGAGGCTTAGGAAAGGTACAAAGATTTGTAAAGTAGATGCCCTCACCATAACCTACCTAAGGAGTTCCTTTTGCAAACTTTTATAATGTAGTGAACCCACCAACCAAAGGCACTATCCATGTAGCATCAGGTGGATCTTTGATAAGGAAGATGGTGGACGAAGTGGAAGAGTTTTTGGAGAAAATAGCTAGTAATAATTGTCTTTGGACAATAGATAGGAGTAAACAACGTACAACCCTCCACGAGTAAAAGGGAGCTTTAGTTGTTGACCCAATCACTAAAACTCAAACTAAGATTCATAATTTTACTCGATAGATAAATAATATGAAAGCCTCTTCTTCAACTCCTATGAAAGCTATTTAGCAAAGATATGAGTTGTGCGGACAAGATAACCACGAAAACATTGATTTCTTTTTGATGAAAAACTAGGAAATAAGTTAACTATATGGGAGAGCAATTTGGTCGAGGAGGGGACAACAACCCATGCTCAAACACATATAACCCTGGGTGGAAAAATCACCCAAACTTCTTTAGATCGAACAATGCAGGAGATCAATTTTGACCTCGAGGACCATCTAGTTTCCAATGGGAGAAACCAAATTCTAAGCTCTAAATTAGATAAAATTTTAGACAAAATCAAAAACAAAGATAATGCTCACAAGAGGTTGAGAGGATGAATTGAACAAGTAACAAAGAATCATACCTTATCCATCCACAATTTAGAGGTTCAAATGAGCCAAGTGGTGAATGCATTGTCTACATAAAGTGCAGGAAGCCTCCCAAGTAATACACAATCAAACCAAAGGGATCAACTACAAGTCGTTACGTTGCAGAATGGGAAGGAACTCGAACAACTCACTAAACTAAATAGTGGACCCATTCTGTAGAGAAAGACAAGGAAAAGAGCAAGACGTGAACATGAGGAAATACCTGTTGATTGCAAAACCAATTGTTTGTTTTACGCTAAAAACTGCAATTATATGGATCATTACTTATAGTAAAAAGCATAAATCATCCCACAAAGATTATGCTTAGACACCACTTAATTCAGGTTGTGCTTTGTTTAAGACTCAAATTTGAATAATAAATGAAAAATAAACTAAATCAAAATAAACTAGCAACAATCGAATAATGCAATAGTGGAAATTTGAAGAGAGAATTAATCAAGTTATGGGTGAGGGGATTTTACCTATCATTAATGGTAATCTAGCCTTTTATATGTTTATAAGATGTCAGTTCTAGAAGATTGTAGGGTTGATTACTCTCTCTTGAGTTATAATCATTCCCTAAATTGTAAACCCTAATGGAATTATGGACTTGCAATCTCTAAATTCACAAATTATCCACAATTCTAATTAGTTCTAAAGCTCTCTGATAAACAATCGGGACTCGCACGAGATCTCTCTCCATGTAATTACCGACTAGATTGATTAAGAGGTCAATCATTATTATCCGGTTAACCCTCTCAGTTTGTTACCAAAACATGCAAATACATTAATTAATTACAACATCCAACTCAAGTAAACACAATTCAACTAGATTAATATTAAAAATAAGCAAAATACCAAAGGAAAAGTTAGAACATTATTAACAATTCAAAATCCATATCTATACAACCCATCTCAATCTTACACATTAAATGAATGAAAAGGTAAATGGGGAGGAAATGAAACTTAGGTTGGTGATTTATAAGAGCAGCGGCGTCCAAAAATCACCTATTCCAGGAAGCTTTGGCATTAGAACCCTCCTCTTCTTCCTCTTCTTCCTCTTCTCTCTCTCTTCTTTCTCTCTCTCTTTTGGGTTTCCAAATGTAGGAAAAATGTAGACTCCCCTTTTAGGGTTATATCATAATCCCTTTATAGTATTTACCAATTAAGGTAACCCTAATTTCTTTTTAGGTTTCGAAATGTCTGAAATGTCCCTTGAAAACTTGAATCCAAAAATGACTTTACGTTTGTCTGCATGCAGTCCACAATCGTTTATTGGCTCTCTTTCATAATCGTGACAGATCCCTCATGATCGTGGCCCTATACTCAAGTTTTTATCATGATCATGGCCCTATGTTAGTGCTTCTATCACGATCATGTTAGGTCCTCCATAATCGTGGCCTTATGTTTTGGTTCGCGTCTCTTCTGAAACTCTTCCTAATGCCCTGAAACACTAACAAATTCATCACGATACCTTATATGTATAAATTGAAGCTCAAAAACATGTTCTCACCCAAAGAACACTTAAAACACAAATGTTTATGAACTAACACAATTCTTAAGCTAAACATACACTAAACAATCAACTTAACCACTAAACATATATCGAATTACCTATAAAAATACAATGCAATCTACACCCATCAACATCCCAACACTTAAATTTTTGCTTGTCCTCAAACAAAGATCAAATACAACCAATAAGATTCTATCACTTCATTTTCAAAAAGATTAAAGCATGCACTCCCTTAAACTTTGGCCAACTTAAGTGTCAAGCTACTACACTTACCATGACTAATTTTTGTTGGTGCACATAAGCAAACTCATCCTATGAAACCATCAATCAAAGATAAGTATAAATTTAAAATGGACCTTCCTTACTGATTTCACTCATTTCTCTCAAGTGTTTGATGGTTAGTGTTTTTCTTAAACTTTCTATAGGAAATCACACTATCATAGGCTTGCAAATACACCAATTCTTCTCCACAATGATTACATACTAGGATAGATCAAAAGGGCTTTGTTTCAGGTTGTAATGTGGCTAGGGTTAAGGTGGGTTAAACAGGTTTTATTGATTTATCACAAGCATTTATAAACTACTAAGTGTATAAAAGGATGAAAAAGATAAACTTCTAAGATATGCAAATAGATCTACTTTTCTGCATTTATTGAAGCTATTACATGTTATTCCTTTTTATTGTATTTTCTTTTTTATTTGATTTTATTCTTTTCTCTTTTTCTTTCCTTTTTCTTTTTTTCTTTTTTTCATAAAAAAGAAATAATGAATAGAAAACAATAACTATATGCAATATGCTCTTAACTTGTGATTCCACACTAAAGTATCACTTAGCACTCTATTAACTTGTGATTAGGTAAGCTAATAGGGTTTGGGGGTTTTTAATTTGGGTGATTTCAAGAAACAAAAAGTTAAAGGATCAATGGGGCTAGGAAGGAATAATAAAAGGGTAGCTCATTTAAGCCAAAGGTTAAAGCAAGAATGCCTTAATCATTTCTATCTAGCTTACATCTAGTAGATTTAAACCGATTCAAATCAAGTTCTAAAGATAATAACCTAAAGAAGCATCACACAAACAAGGAAATGAAATGACTATAAAATGGAGTCATAAAGGCTCAATTCCTCACATATGCTCAAATGAAAATCCATTATACTTGTACACATTAGCTCATTGTTAAAGTGTCAAGTTCTGAGTAAGCTTATGCAGCCAACTACTTTCATCACTCCATATGGTTCACTCTCCACTCAAGTAGCCTAATTTAGGTTCATGCATGCACTTAATCTCATTCCAACTAGCATGATAGAATCTTATGGAAACACATTCATGACAAAGATCCAAATGTAAAGGAAATGACACACCTAATACTAAAAACCTAACATGTATCCTAAATGACATACAAAAATGCAAACATAGATGCAAAGACTACCTCCCCACACTTGAACAAAACATTGTCCTTAATGTACAAAAGAGAACATCCAAAACCAACAAACAAAACCATGAAAAACAAAACAAAAACACAAAACACAAAAAGAATAATATAAGAGATTAAGGGTAAGATGGACTTGTAGTGGTGGTGTCGATTGAAGTGTCAGTTTTTCCTCTCATCCTTTGGTCCTCCAATAAGCTATGATGCATAATAAATCTTCAAGTAACTTCAAAATGTATCATTGGGAACCTAAAAAACAAGATAATGAAGTGTGAAACCAGTTAAACTAAACTAGATATTATCAAATCAAAACAACACCACAATAATACGAAGACAAACAAATGAAAGACAGATATGCTAAATTAAGGTCAGTAGCTTGACCATTCCATATGAAGTCATAAAAGAGTGAGTGAAAGGCAAGAAAGTACTTCCCTTTCTTGTGAGAAATAACCTCCAAAGTAAAGCTTGCATCTATGCCTGTTAACCTTAAAAGTTTTACCCTTTTCATTGTCTAACTCCAACGCTCCACAGGGAAATACTTGACTAACCTTGAATGGGCTACTCTTATCTCAACTGGAGCTTTCTAAGAAATAAACGAAGTCATGAATTGAATAAAAGCACTAAGTCCCCACTCTTGAATTCCTTCTTCTAAATATGACCATCATGCCACTTTTTAGCCCTTTTTTGTACAACTTGGCATTTTCATATGCATCATACCTTAATTCTTCTAATTCATTAAGTTATTGCAATCTCTTTCTCCCGCTAGTTTCTAATCCATGTTCAATTTTCTAATTTCCTAATAGGCCCTATGCTTCAAATCCAATGGTAAATGGCAAGCCTTACCCCACACAATTTGATATGGTGTTATGCCTATGGAAGTTTTGAAAGTTGTCCTGCAAGCCCACAATGTATCGTCCAGTTTCAAAGCCTAATCTTACCTTAAAGTGCTCACTACCTTCTCCAGAATCCTCTTCAACTCTCAATTAACCACCTCCACTCGGCCACTCGTTTGCACATGGTAAGGGGTTGCCACTTTATGATGAACATTATATCTTCTCAAAAGAGCCTCAAAGGGTTTGTTGCAAAAGTGGCTCCCTCCATCACTTATGGTAGCTCTAGGCACCCCAAATTGAGTAACAATCTTCTTAATGAATCATTGCACCACCTTGCCATCATTTGTTGAAGTAGCTATTGCTTTGATCCACCTGGACACATAATCAACTCCAAATAGTATATAAGAGTTACCTAGGGAAGATGGGAATGGTCCCGTGAAATCCAAACCCAACACATCAAATATCTCCACCTCCATAATAGTTGAAAGTTGCATCCTATCTTTCTTCAAAATATTGCCCACTCTTTGGCACATATCACAACGTAATACAAAATCTCAAGCATCCTTGAACAAGTTTGACCAATAAAATCCACACTCTAAAATGCGAGCAGCCGTCTTATTTGCTCCATAGTGTCCGGCATAAACTAAACTATGACATTGAGTCAAAACTTCAGGCATTTCATCTTTATGGACACACCTATAAATTAAACTGTTAGCACATATTTTATATAGCACAGATTCATCCCAAATATGATGAGAACACTAAAATAAGAACCACTTCCTTTATTGATGTTAACGATTATGAGGAAGAATACCACTTGAGAGATAATTGGCAATATCTAAAAAATAACGAAGAAAAGGATTTTCTACCATCATTAAAGCCTTGTCAGGAAAACATCCTACTTATACTTCTAAGTTATGAATGGATGAAGCATGGTTCTTCGCAATCTGATCAAACTTTGCTTCTATTGTTTTCTGACTCTCTTCTTGTCTTCTTTAACCTTCCTCTTGGCTTGAGAACTCTAAACCCAATACATCCATTAACTTGTCCATTTTGTTCTCCAAAGATCCAAGTCAATCTTACTGAAATCTGAGAGGTCCTTATGTTCTCACTTGGACACCTACCTTGTTAGTACTCTATGAAAAATTTGGGTGGCTTTTCCACCCAGGATTATAATTATTAGAATATGGATTATTAACTTGCTGCGGCTGACCTAAGTAATTTACTCGTTCTGCACCACTCGCTCCCATTAAGAAACATTCAACTGTGTAATGGTTTTCCTGCCCACATAATTCATATTGTAATTGCATGATCTTAACTGTGGATAAAGAAGCTCCTTGCATGTTGCTCAACTGCTTGGTGAGGGCAGAAATCTGTGCTTGCAAGGCTATCACCGAGTCAAGTGGAATCATTCCTTTTTGCTCCTTGTACCCTTGTCTACTCCTTACATTTGACCACATACAGTTGTTACTTGCCAACTCTTCTCAAAGATCATGAGCTGCATCAATGGTTTTCCTCATCAAAGTCCCTCTTGTATTCTATTGTTCCTCTTATGCTCTGTCCCTCTTGTATTCTATTGTTCCTCTTGTGCTCTAAGTTACACCATTGTAGAATGCCTGTGAAAGAAATTCCTTCTGAAGGTTGTGGTGAGGGTAGCTCCTTTGTAATTCCTTGAATCTCTCCTAAGCTTCATACAACTACTCCCCATCATTTTGTAGAAAGTTGGTGATCTCTTTGATGATTCTTGTTGTCTTAGTCAAGGAAAAGTACTTAGCCAGGAAAACTTAGGCTAATGGCTCCCAAGTAGTGATTTGGCTTGCACTGAGTGAATTATACCATGCCTTTGCCTAATCTCTCAAGGTAAAAGAAAACAATCTCAACCTTACGGCATCATCCAACATCCCATTAAACCTAAAGGTATCACAAACGTCCAAGAAATTTGCAAGATGGGTGATGGGATCTTCGTTGGACAGTCCATAAAACTACACACTACTTTAAAGTATATTGAGAAGTGTTGGCTTGATCTTAAAATTAACATGAATCGCTGGCTTTGTAACTCCTTGAGGACTGAAACCCAGCCTCATAAAGTCCATCAATTTCTTCTTAACTCCTCCTTGCTCTCCTTCTTCTGCCATATTCCTTTGTATTTTATTTAGCTTCTAGCTCTTCTTAGCTCTTTCGTGCCTTTGTAATATCACAAATCTCCAAGAAATTTGCAAGATGGGTGATGGGATCTTCGTTGGATAGTCTATAAAACTACATACTATTCTAAATTATATTGAGAAGTGTTGTCTTAATCTCAAAATTGACTTGAATCGCTGGCCTTGTAACTCCTTAAGGACTGAAACGTAGCCTTATAAAGTCCATCAACGTCTTCTCAACTCCTCCTTGCTCTCCTTCTTCTGCCATAATCCTATGTATTTTATCTTAGCATCTAGCTCTTCTTAGCTCTTTCGTGCCTTGTAATATCTAAAATCTCTTCTTTACTGAGCTCGTTAGACTTTCTTGTGCTCTTTGTATTCATGCACCTATAAAAAAGCAAGGAAAGGTATAAAGCCTCTATACACATCACAGGAAAACCATCCATTATCCACAAAGCTTACTACTAAAGTTAAAGCCGAAAAAGCCTTAACCGAATTCAAAATTCCAGTATTAAAACCCCAATACAAACAAATCTTAGACAAACCCCCAGTGAGTCCAAAATGAAACAACTGGGAAAGCCCATTAGTATAGATCGAATTAATGCTATACCAACAAAGGCTTTCAAGGAAGAAATGAAAAAAAATAACTCCAGACATTTTCTATGATTGCTTTCAAGCATTAAACGAATGGACTGAAGCACAGAAGCCATTCCAGTATTATCCGCAGAACAGAGTACGTTATGGACAAAAATCAATCATTTTCCCTGAAGCAAAACCTTTAACCACTTATCTATTCTTCCAAAGTGGATTGATAGATACTATTTACCTCACCAATTTACACAGCCTAGCAGAATTTCTTATTGGTTTTATTCAAACAATCAAAAATTGCAAAGATCGATTTCCCAAAGACAGAGAAGTCTTTCTCAAAATATTCAGCAGTTATCCAATATTTACCAAAGCAGACAATTTCAAAGACGCTACAATCTAAATTCCATAGATTGCTTATATCCAAGTAGGAATAAGCAACAGTATGTATCCACCCATTGATCAACCACCTAAGCATGAAGTCTCATGGGATTTAATCAACCATTTCAACCATAATTGTATTGAAGGCATTTACAATCAATGTTTAAAACTTAATGCCGAATCCCTCCTCAAACTTAATTACTGAGGACCCAGTTTAATCAGAACTTCTACCTATAGAAGCCTAATAGCTACCGAGTCTCTCTAACTTATCAAACAAATGGAAGCACAATTTTCACACACAGAAGGGATATTTGAAGAGTTATCTCCTGATTGGAAATATTAAATATGCAAGCAACTACAGAATTATCCAACACATCACTGTGCCCAGTGCCCTTCATCATCAACCATTAAAGACGACAGCAGCTCTACCGACAAAGTCATTATTGAAGAGTAGAGCAAACATATTTTCATTTTTGTCGTGACGTAATTATTAAAGTTGATGGCTGACAAATGGCCAACCAACTACTCTTACTTTTCTTTTGCTTTTGCTTTTACCTTTACTTTTTTCTTTAGTTTTATTTTTACCCCTACTTTACTTTAGCAACTGTCTCGTTTTAGCTTTTTTGTCTTTTCTTCTTTTCTCCTTTATATAATGTAACGTCAGGCTTCGACCTCAACATAAAACAAAAACACTCTTAAAAATGAACATGAAATGTATATTCAGATATTTATTCAAAAATTACCATATCCTATGAATAAAACAATTGAAGAACTATTTACACTAAAACAAAATGCTTATTTAGTTGCTTAAAATTTAGGCGGCATTATATCAATAATTAAGGATAGTATAGATACATGGGGAGGTTGCCTATTGGCAAAACCACCCAACTCAAGGAAATATCTTTTATGTAAATATATCAATGGGGCATTCAATCCCACTGAAAGGAACTATCCTATTCATGAAAAGGAAACATTGGCATGTCTAAAAACATTACGCAAATGGAGAGTAGACTTGTTACTTTTCGACTTTCTAATTCAGATAGATTCCAATTATTTATGTGGATTTACCAAGTATAATATTAAAACTAATTATAATCAAGGCAGATTAATTTGGTGGCAATTAGAATTAGCTCAATATCAATTTCAAATTCAATATATTTCTTCTCTTACTAACAGTCTTGCAGATACACTCACTCGAGAATGGAAGCAGCTATCATCAGCCTAAAGGATTCATTAACCAAAAAAGAGATCAAATTATTAGAGCTCCAGCAACAAATGGGCATACTCACTAAAGAAATTAACCAGCTACAGTCTACCATCCAACTGTTAGAAAAATAAATTACACAAACCACCATAACAATTCAACCTGTCACGCCACAACAGATAACTCAAACAGTCACTCCTCCTATTATCCAATCCAGTCCTGCTATTAGCCCAAAAGAAAGAAGACCACAAATCCAGTCCTGCTATTAGCCCAAAAGAAAGAAGACCACAAAGAAAACAAAACCTATGTCATCTTCAATAGACCCATGGCAGGCCTTTATGATGCATGGCATAAATCCTCTATACACATCACAGGAAAACCATCCATTACCCACAAAGCTTATACTACCAGAGTTGAAGTCGAAAAATCCCTATCTGAATTCAAAATTCTGGTATTAAAACCTCAATAAAAACAAATCTTAGAAAAACCCCCTAGTGAGTCCAAAATGAAACAACTAGGAAAGCCCATTAATATGGATCGAATTAATGCTATACCAACAAAGGCTCTCAAGGAAGAAATGAAAAAATAACTCCAGACATTTTCTATGATTGCTTTGAAGCATTAAACGACTCGACTGAAGCATAGAAGCAATTCCAGTATTATCCACAGAACATAGGACGTGATGGACTAAAAGCAATCATTTTCCCTGAAGCAGAACCTTTAACTACTTATCTATTCTTCCAAAGTGGATTGATAGATACGATTTACCTCACTAATTTACACAGCCTAGTAGAATTTCTTGTTAGTTTTATTCAAGCAGTCAAAAATTACAAAGATCAATTTACCAAAGACTGAGAAGTCTTTCGCAAAATATTCAGCACTTATCCAATATTTACCAAAGCAGACAATTTCAAAGACTCTACAATCCAAATTCCACAGATTGCTTATATCCAAATAGGAATAAGCAACGGTATGTATCCACCTATTGATGGACCACCTAAGCATGAAGTCTTATGGGATTTAATCAACCATTTCAACCTCAATTATATTGAAAGCATTTTATAATCAGTTTTTAAAACTTAATGCCAAATCCCTCCTTAAAATTAATTATTGAGGACCCAATTTAATCATAACTTCTACCTATAGAAGCCCAATAGCTACCGAGTCTCTCCAACTCATTAAACAAATGGAAGCATAATTTTCGCACATCGCAGGGATATTTGAAGAGTTATCTCCATATTGGAAACATTCAATATGTAAGCAACTACAGAATTATCCAACACATCACTATGCCCAGTGCCCTTCATCATCAACTAGCAAACATCATTTTATTTTTGTTGTGATGTAATTACTAAAGTTGATAGCTGACATATAGCCAACCAACTATCCTTACTTTTCTTTTTTCTTTTGCTTTTACCTTTACTTTTTTCTTTACTTTTACTTTTACCCCTACTTTACTTTACCTGCTGTCTCGTTTTAGCTTTTTTGTCTTTTCTCCTTTTCTTCTCCATATAATGTAACCTCAGGCTTCGGCCTCAATTTGAAATAAAAACGCTCTTAAATTTCTTCCCGTAACCTCTCTCTCCAAAGCATAGCTTGCAGATTGGCGATTAAATGGAAACGAGTTATACAAGTATGATCTTTATGGTTATTATTTCATCACTTATTATTCAAATATTACTTAGTGTTTATTATAGTCAACCTTTTTTTATTCATGTTAGTTATCAGTTTTACATCTTTAGATCCCCGAGATTATATTGATTTTCTTCAAGCATGTTGGACTCATAGTTTTAGATCTATTCTTTGAGCTTATCTACTTGATAAATATCTACTTAATAACTAATGTCTATTTGTACTACCTGTCGTTCTATTCATTTATGTATTATACATACTCAAAAGAAAATAAACTTAGTCAAAAATGTATTAGAGAATTTACTCACACTTATAATTTTCTCCTTTCAATTAATGCTTTTAAATCAACTCACGAACATTTCAAAATATTATCACTAATCATAAACTATTATATAATCAAGGGCAAAAAGAAATAAAATAACTTTATCTTAGATTTCACAGTCATTATCAAACTCATATAAATGAATAATAGTACTAATCCAAGTATTATTTGTACGAACCTATCCACTAACATTATATACTTTGAAATTATAGTATTATAATATAAAGATGAAAAAGAATATTATAAAGAAAGATATAATTATTTACAATTCTTTATCACTAAAAATGGTATATTACCTATTAAACAAAGATTAGAAGAAACAACCAATTTATATAATGTTTACAATCAAGAATTAGAAACCTTATACAATACTTTAGCAGAACATCAAATAATCTTTCATCCAAATGACAGAAGAAATTAGTCAAGAAATATATTAGATCTAGACTCTTTAGACTTAATCAAATCCACTGGAACTTTCCATATAAATACCTTATTTCAAATGAAAAACAAAAACAGATAGTTAAAACTAATTTAAATCTTAAAGCAGGACAAGATATTAATTTTGACCTTTTTAAAAATATTATAAATTGAAAAAACATTATTTATTTCGAAAAATAATACATGAAACTCCTATTAGAATTGACCAATGTAACAGGCATATTCGTATTAATCTAATAGATTAAGAACAAATTTATAAACAATTACAAAAACTCCTAGAAGAAAAAAGAAAGAAAATCGAATATATACATCTTTCTACTATCCAAATATTGTTAAAATCCTCATTTCAAGAAGGAATTGACTCACCAATACGAATGGCTATTATTGATGAAAGAAAGAATAATTTAAATGATCAAATAATAGGAATTATGAATGGAAATCTAGCTTATGGAAAAATAAAATTTAATACCCATCTAAAATTAGGAATTCCTCTACAATCACATAATATTGATGAAACTATTACAATTGTCATTAAATTTTATAGAGAAAATTTAATGATAAATGATCAGTATCCATTTTCTATTATTTATCACATTAGCTATACACTAACAAATTCACATCATAGCATTGAATTTAAAAATACATATAGAATATATATCGATCAACTATTTCTTGATGTAGCAAAAGTAGGTACTAATTTAAGAATAAGTTTAAGATAGTTACCAGCTATAAATTATTCAATAAAAATAAATTCTTCTGCACCTAGATTATCTTTATCTGAAAATAAAACATTAAAAGAAAAATACCATTAAGATCACATTCAATAAGATTAGAAAGACCTATTAGATTTACTATACTAGGAATTAAAATTACAGATCCTCAAATAGATATTGAACAAGACAAAATAGAAATAAAAATTAGTCAAGAATTAATCACAATTAAAAATCAACTTAATGAATTAATAGAACACCTTAAAGCTACTCTATAAGTATTACTAAACAAATGTTTGAGATATTAGAAAAACAAACTAATAATGAAAATCAATTAAAAGAATGAATAACTACAAATCAACTTTTAACAAATAATCCACAATACATGAAGTCGCAAGTAACTAACATTAATGAAATTATAGAAACTAAAAATCAACAACTTTTAAAGTTTTAAATTCAATAGATGAAAAATTAGATCAAATGATAAAAAAGTTAGAAACAAAGTAGCAACACTACAAAGTGGTATCAGAGCCATCTTTTTCAATAACTTTGATTAAACCATGGAAAATATAGACGACCCAACAATTAATGAAAATACTAGCATCGAAAAGGATATTAAAAACCAACTTACTGAAATAACTCAATTAGTGAATAAATTAACACTAGAAAATGTTAATAAATATGAAACTATAAAACCAGTCACCGATAACGACGAAATTATTTATAGATATGAATATGACCAAGAAATATATACAAATCAGTAAAAACAAGTTGATCAACCTGAAACTAGTCAGAATGGGAAAAACGAAAACAAGAAAATCAAAATAAATACAATTGGAATTCAAAACCTATAGAAACAAAAGAATTAAATCGATTTGGATATTAAAAAAAGATAACAAAATAAGAAAGTTTCCTATTGAATATACTCTGAAACATATAACCTTAGGACCAGATGGTATTTTAAATTTAGATTGTGTAATAGCAGTCGAAAAATTATTATTAGAATGGTCTAATAAATTAGCACTAGTTATACAAGTAGAAAAACCCTTTGAAGGATTAACAAATATTAGCACTTTATGGAAGTTTATTACTTATAAAACCACTGGTATTGTCCTAAATTTTTTATTAGAAAATGAAGCACGAATAAAAAACACTATCAAATTTTTAAATGCATTAGAACCTGTAAAAGCCTTTTAAGTAATCACTAATGAACTTTAGTAATCACTAATAAACTTTATAAAGAGTTTATTGGAAAGGATATAACCTCTTATAAACAAGAAATAGAAAATGAAGAAAGAAAAAACGCATTATGACATTTGAACAATATGAGAATTTGTGATATCTGTAATCTTGAAGAATATATTTGAGAATTTAAAAATATTATTACAAGTTAACTAGAAATGAACAAGAAATATATATTCAGATATTTATTGAAAAATTACCATATCCTATAAATAAAATAGTCGAAGAAGTCTTTATACTAAAACAAAATGCTAATTTAGTTAATTACAATTTAGGCGGCGCTATATCAATAATTAAGGAAGTATTATCACAAAAATGTTTAGAGGCAAAATTACATAAAAAAATTATGACATAAAGATATACAATTATGTTGTTCTAAATACGCAGAAGTACCACAACAGTATGGATGTGACTATCCATAGTATTTAAAGCCACAAAAACAACATCGATATAAGAAATATAAATGGAAAAAAGATTCACGAAAAAATTATAAACCTTTTTTATTTAAACCTTATAATTTTTTTAAACAAAAATCCTATAGAAAATATAAGCCTAAACAAAAATATTTTCCTAAAAAAATAATGTAGATGTCGGTTATGTAAAGAAGAAGGTCATTATGCCAATAACTATCTTAAAAGAAATCAAAATAAATTTAAGGAAAAAATTAATATTCTAAACTCTACATTAGCGTACAATTTAGAACCAATCGAATCTGAATACGAAACAGACTCGACAATATCTTCTTTATATCAGTATAATGAACAAAGTTCATAATCAACAACTGAATCTGAACACTACCTTTATTCAAGTGATAATTCAAAATCAAAAACTAAACACATATATTGATGTAGGAACAACTATTTGTATATCATCAAAAATATTATTAAACAATTGGAAAAAAATTAGTAAAACCTTTACAAATAAGAATTGCATATGAAGCATAAAAGAAATTTGGTATGTAAGTTATTATAATAATATTCTAATTGAAAATTATACATTCACTGTCCCATCTATTTATCAGTAAGAATCAGGATTACCCTTAATCTTAAGAAATAATTTTCTAAAATTATATAACCCATTCTGTCAATATTTACATTATATAACTTTAAAAACATCCTTTATTAAAAGTTTAAATTAAAAATCTTTTATTCATAAAATCCCAATATATCATAAGACATATTATAAAACTATACACTTGGTAAATGAAAAACTAAATCAACTACAATTTGATCTGCTTAATAATATAACACTACAAACCAAAATCGAAACATTAATACACAATGTCTATAGTGAAAATCTGTTAGATCCAATAAAAAATACAAATAATCAACTAATTGAAATAAAATTAAAAGATCCTATACAAGAAATCAATGTTAAAAATAATATACCTTATACTAGACAAGATATAGAAGAATTCTTCAATGAATGTATCAAATTATTACAAAAACAATTAATTTCTCCAAATACTAGCAAACATTCAACTCCAGCATTTTACGTCAATAATCATTCTGAAAAAAATTGAGGAAAAAGAAGAATGGTAATCAATTACAAAAAAATTAAATGAAACAACTATAGGAGACACATATAAATTACCTCGAAAAGATTATAGTAGTAATAAATTAAAAGGACACTAATGATTTACAACATTAGATGCAAAATTAGGATACTGGCAATTAAGATTACATGAAAATACAAAACCATTAACTGATTTCACATTTCCACCACAAAAACATTACCAATGGAATGTATTACCGTTTGGATTAAAACAAGCCCCTAGAATTTATCAATGATTTATGGATAACAATCTCGAAGGATTGGATGAATTTACCTTAGCATGTATAGATGATATTATTATTTTCTCAAATAAATGTAAAGATGATCATTTACACAAAGTAAAAATTGTTTTAACTAGATATCCACAGAAAGGATTAATTTTAAGTAAAAAGAAAATTAAATTAGCACAACAAAATTTTGAATATTTAGGTATAGAATTTTAGAACGGATTTCTTAAATTAAGACACAATAGTCTTAAAAAATTACAACATTTTCCTGACAAATTAAAAAGTATGATTGAAGTTCAAAATTTTTTAGGATATGTCATCTTCAATGGACCCATGGTAGGCCTCTATGATGAATGACATAAAGCCTCTATACACATCACAAGAAAACCATCCATTATCCACAAAGCTTATACTACTAGAGCTGAAGTCGACAAAGCCTTAGTTGAATTCAAAACTCCAGTATTAAAACCCTAATACAAATAAATCTTAGAAAAACCCCCCAGTGAGTCCAAAATGAAACAACTAGGAAAGCCCATTAATATGGATCAAATTAATGCTATACCAACCAAGGCTCTCAAGGAAGATATGAAAAAATAACTCCAGACATTTTCTATAATTTATTTCAAGCATTAAATGAATGGACTGAAACACAGAAGCAATTCCAGTATTATCTGTAGAACAGAGAACATTATGGACCAAAAGCAATCATTTTCCCTGAAGCAGAACATTTAACCACTTATCTATTCTTTGGATTGATAGATACTATTTACCCCACGAATTTACACAGCCTAGCAGAATTTCCTATTGGTTTTATTCAAGCAATCAAAAATTACAAAGATCGATTTGTAAAAGACAGAGAAGTCTTTCGCAAAATATTCAACACTTATCCAATATTTACCAAAGCAGACAATTTCAAAGACTCTACAATCCAAATTCCACGGATTGCTTATATCCAAATAGGAATAAGCAATGGTATGTATCCATCCATTGATGAACCACCTAAGTATGAAGTCTCATGGGATTTAATCAACCATTTCAACCTTAATTGTATTGAAGGAATTTATAATCAGTGTTCAAAACTTAATGTCGAATCCCTCCTCAAACTTAATTACCGAGGACCCAATTTAATCATAACTTCTACCTATAGAAGCCCAATAGCTACCCAGTCTCTCCAACTCATCAAATAAATGGAAGCATAATTTTCGCACACAGTAGGGATATTTGAAGAGTTATCTCCAGATTGGAAACATTCAATATGCAAGAAACTACATAATTATCCAATACATCACTATGCCTAGTGCCCTTCATCATCAACCATCAAAGACGACAGCAGCTCTACCGACGAAGTCATTATTGATGAGTAAAGCAAACATCTGTTCATTTTTGTCATGATGTAATTATTAAAGTTGATGGTCGATACATGGCCAACCAATTACCCTTACTTTTATTTTTTCTTTTGTTTTTACCTTTACTTTTTTCTTTACTTTCACTTTTACCGCTACTTTACTTTACCAGCTATCTCGTTTTAGCTTCTTTGTCGTTTCTTCTTTTCTTCTCTATATAATGTAACCTCAGGCTTCGGCCTCAACATGAAATAAAAATGCTCTTAAAAACGAACAAGAAATGTATATTAAGATATTTATTTAAAAATTATCATATCCTATAAATAAAATAATCGAAGAAGTCTTTATACTGAAACAAAATGCTAATTTAGTTGCTTACAATTTAGGCAGTGCTATATCAATAATTAAGGATAGTATGGATACATAGGGAGGTTGCCTCTTGGTAAAACCACCCAACTCAAGGAACTATCTTTTATGTAAATATATCAATGGGACATTCAATCCCACTGAAAGGAACTATCTTATTCGTGAAAAGGAAATACTGGCATGTCTAAAAACATTATGCAAATGGAGAGTAGACTTGTTATTGATCGACTTTCTAATTCAGACAGATTCCAATTATTTATGTGGACTTACTAAGTATAATATTAAAACTAATTATAATCAAGGCTGATTAATTCAGTGGCAATTAGAATTAGCTTACTATCAATTTCAAATTCAATATATTTCTTCTCTTGCTAATAGTCTTGCAAATACACTCACTCGAGAATGGAAGCAGCCATCATCAGCCTAAAGGATTTATTAACCAAAAAAGAGACTGACTGAATTATTAGAGCTTCAACAACAAGTGGGCGTAGTCACTAAAGAAATTAACCGGCTATGGTCTACCATCCAACTGTTAGAAAAAAAATTACGCAAACCACCATAACAATTCAACCTATCACTCCACAATAGATAACTCAAACAGTCACTCCTCCTATTATCCAATCCAGTCCTGCTACACCTATCTTAGCCCAAAAGAAAGAAGACCATAAAGAAAACAAAACCTATGTCATCTTCAATGGACCCAAGGTAGGCCTTTATGATGAATGGCATAAAGCCTCTATACACATCACAGGAAAACCATCCATTACCCACAAAGCTTATATTACCAAAGCTGAAGCCAAAAAAGCCTTATCCAAATTTAAAAATCTAGTATTAAAACCCAACACAAACAAATCTTAGAAAAAACCCCCCAGTGAGTCCAAAATGAAACAACTAGGAAAGCCCATTAATATGGATCAAATTAATGTTATACCAACCAAGGCTCTCAAGGAAGAAATGAAAAAAATAACTCTAGACATTTTCTATGATTGCTTTCAAGCATTAAACGAATGGACTGAAGCACAGAAGCAATTCCAGTATTATCCACAGAACAGAGGATGTTATGGTCCAAAAGCAATCATTTTCCCTAAAGCAAAACCATTAACCACTTATCTATTCTTCCAAAGTGGATTGATAGATACTATTTACCTCACCAATTTACACAGCCTAGCAGAACTTCCTGTTGGTTTTATTCAAGCAGTCAAAAATTACAAAGATCGATTTGCCATAGATAGAGAAGTCTTTTTTAAAATATTCAGCAATTATCCAATATTTTCCAAAGCAGGCAATTTCAAAGACTCTACAATCCAAATTCCACAGATTGCTTATATCCAAATAGGAATAAGCAACGGTATGTATCAACCTATTAATGAACCACCTAAGCATGAAGTCTCATGGGATTTAATCAACCATTTCAACCTCAATTGTATTGAAGTCATTTATAATCAGTGTTTAAAACTTAATGCCAAATCCCTCCTCAAACTTAATTACCGAGGACCCAATTTAATCATAACTTCTACCTATAGAAGCCCAATAGCTACCGAGTCTCTCCAACTCATTAAATAAATGGAAGCATAATTTTCGCACACAACAGGGATATTTGAAGAGTTATCTCCAGATTGGAAACATTCAATATGCAAGAAACTGCATAATTATCCAATGCATCACTATGCCTAGTGCCCCTTCATCATCAACCATCAAAGACAACAGCAACTCTATCGACGAAGTCGTTATTGAAGAGTAAAGCAAACATCTTTTCATTTTTGTCGTGATGTAATTATTAAAGTTGATGGCCGACATATGGCCAACCAATTACCCTTACTTTCTTTTTTCTTTTGTTTTTACCTTTACTTTTTTCTTTACTTTTATTTTTACCCCTACTTTACTTTACTAGCTATCTCGTTTTAGCTTTTTTGTCTTTTCTTCTTTTCTTCTCTATATAATGTAACCTCAGGCTTCACCCTCAACATGAAATAAAAAATGCTCTTAAATTTCTTCCTGTAACCTCTCTCTCCAAACCATAGCCTATAGATTCGCGATTAAACGGAAACGAGTTATACAGTTATGATTTTTATGGCTATTATTTCATCACTTATTATTCAAATATTACTTAGTGTTAATTGTATTCAACATTTTTTATTCATGTTAGTTATCAGTTTTACATCTTTAGATCCTCGAGATTTTATTGATTTTCTTCAAGCATATTGGAATTGTAGTTTTAGATCTATTCTTCGAACTTATCTACTTGATAAATATCTACTTAATAACTAATGTTTGTTTGTACTTGTTGGGCCCTGAATTTTTATTTATTTTAGTAAGCATGAATTGAATGAATTTGGTGATCTTGTGGATAAATCTTTTTAATTGGAGATT
>JAOQMS010000009.1:12037368-12064228 GCA_027563885.1 Erythroxylum longipes
AAAAAGTGGGCCCAAACAAATGCTTTGTGAGAAGTGTATTAAAAAAAAAGTATACCGAGTTTTAAATGTTAAGTGATGTGACACGCCACCCTCGAGGGGCACGGATTCGGATATCACCATAGGTATCAGGTTCGGGTCCAGCGGGAATGGAGTGTTACACTCACATTGGGATGCTATTATTTATATTTTGAGATATCCAAAAGGTTCACTAGAATATGGCATCTTATATTGAAATTATGGTCACCATACTATAGAAGGATTCATAGATGTTGACTATACAGGAGATCTTTCAGACAGGCGCTCTACCACAGGTTACTGTGTTTTTGTTGAAGGCAATATTGTTTTTTGGAAGAGTAAGAAACATAGTGTTGTATCTCGATCAAGTGCAGAATCTGAATATAGGGTTATGACGCAGACTACCTATGAACTTATATGGTTACGTCATTTACCTGGTGAGATTGGGTTTATTCAGTCTAAACCAATGAACTTATAGTATAACAATGAAGCAGCCATCCGTATTGCAAATAATCTTGTGTTTCATTAGAGAACCAAGCATATAGAAGTAAATTTTCATTTTACTCGAGAAAAGCTAGAAAATGTATCAATCTCAACTCAATATGTCAGAATAGGGGGTCAATTAGCTGATGTTTTCACCAAAGCATTACCAGGGAATCAGGTTAATTATATTTGTAAGAAACTAGGCGTGATCAATATCTATTCTCCATCTTAAGGGGGAGTGTTACAGAATATACCAGCTGTTAATGTAATCATAGGGATTTTACAACTAATGTAAATAACTTAGTCATAAAGAGTTTTAGCATGATTATAGGGAATACTTTCCTAGTTTAACCTATGTATTCTTGTATAAATACTTGTATCATTCTAATAGAAAATACAAAAAATCATTCTTCTCAGAGTGTATATAGAACATATTATTAGGACGGATCTCATGGTTGCAGATCCTTTAGCTAAGGGTTTATAACTAAAAACATTCAAAGAACTTGTGCTTCGGATGGGTCTTGGTTGTATTGATGATTGATAATAATGTTTGATGATCATGTTTTAACACTCTTGAGCTTAGGGATATGAATAGGCCAAAAACGGGCTAGGCCAGGGGGGCCGGGCCAAAATTGTCATCCCTACTTGAGCTCAATAATAATATATTTATGAGTTTTATATTTCTTATTCATTATGTTTATGTATACAAGATTGTTTGAATAAAAAATTTGTATGTATTTTCATAATAAGTACGTGGATTGTATGTTGTTTATATACATCCGGCCAAGTGGAGAATGTAAGAAATATAGCCTGATGTTATGACCCATATTTTTTGTAGGTCCATATTAAACTTGGTTTAGGATTTGTCTTAATTTAATAGTGTATTAAATCTTAATCTTTAATTTAGTAATTGATGGACGTGCAAATATTTAATGTTAACAAAGAAGTTTATATAAACTAGTCCTCTCTCTATCCTAATTAAGTACAGACAAAACAAATATAGAATGAACATATTTAGCTATCTATCAAGCTATCTGTTACAAAAGGAGAATTCAAAGAGAGAAACTTATTTGTGATTGTTGAAAGCTCTCTCTACATCATAATGAATTCCGCTTAAGGTAAGTGATTTATTCATTTCATCTATATTATTATTATTATATTCAAGATCTTAATGAGCACGAATGATTTACATATGAGTCACGGTTTATGCATGATTTATGTCTTTGATGTTTGAATATTAAAGATTGAAAAACTTACAGTTGACACATAAGAGTGACTTTGATCACGAATCCAACATTGCCTTTAAGAGAGCCATAAATAAGCGTGACCTGGGGAAAACAAAGAAGAAAAGTCAACACTTATAAAGATTTACGGGAACTTCCAAGCTATAAGGTGACAACTTTGAAAAAAGTGATTATGAAGCTATAATTACGCTTAAACCATTATTATTCAAATTATTCCTAATTATATTATTAATTATCAAAATTTTTATTAGTGTTAAAAATGATGTTTCTTAGTCACATAATATTCTATATAAACACAACTATCTAAATTGTCACATTTAAAAGTATATACAATAAAACAACTTTACTTAATTTATTCCACTGGCTCCATCTAAATTTTACTATGTTAATCACATATATTGGAGTTATCAGCAATCTCTCTATCTCCTAAAAAAATAGTGGCAAGGAATGAACTGCCTTAGTAAGGGTAACAAACCATACTCTTAAAATCAAATAACTCAATATATATATATATATATATATATATACACACACATAACATTACTCTACCTATTCGAACAATTAACAAACATCCAAACTTTCATCATTAACAATGATTAATACTAATATTATTTTATTATTGCCATTTCTGTTTTATCTCATTATTAACTGAATGAGCTTAGCCTTGCTTAACTTAGTAGGCTTACATTAAATAGTCAATCAGGTCATCTTTATTTGCTCACTAAATAGAAACATAATTAAATGTATAAATAATGGCTCAAGGTACCTCAAATCCTTAATCTAATTTGGTACCCTGATACCATTTCAATACTTAGCCATCAACACAAGATATTCCCAAGACTCAAGATATCCCGGACTACTTTAGTACCTAACCATTAGCACAAGATATCTTCAGGACTCAAGATGCCCCGGTACCTACTCCACGAATAGGTACCTAGCTATCGCTCACCATATTTAAACAATCCATCAATTTATAACCATAGAATATAGCATATTTTAGGAAAGCCACAAATTCACGATTTACTTAATTTATTCTCAACTGATTATAAGTCAATCTCTATTTAATTTCATTAATGTGATTTATTTATCTTAATATTCTTAACTATAGTCATAAACAATTGAAATTTTAATTAACAATTTTTCTCTAAATTATCAAGCATACACCTTGTAATATGTAACAAAATATAAATGTGGAACATTTTGTACTTTGTTAATTATTTGTTAAATAAATAAACATAATTTATATATTTTAGAATCCATATATGTAATTATTAATCACTAACTAGTTAATGACTATTTCAAAATATAATTCACTATAAAATAATTTATTAATAAAAAATACTTTTTTAAGAGTACAATCTAAAGTTATTCTTACTTGATTTTCGGATTTAACTAATTGATAAGTCCAATCTACTTCTTAATCTGCCCTTTGAACCTAAACATTACCAAATTCTATTAGACATATTAAAGAAAAAATTTCAAGTCAATTATACTTAATAATCTAACATTATTTTCTTTTCTACTTTATTCTTAATTATCAAAAATATCCTTACTTATCTTAACCACCATAATTACTAAAATAGCTTTAAATATTAAAAGTCCTATTTTACCCTCCTTTATTTTTGTTATTACAAAAATACACTTCTAGGAATTAAATTCAAATTTTACCTTTAAATTTTTACATTTCTTATTTGGCCCCTTAAGTCAACTTAAATTATCTTCTTCTTCACCCTCTCCTCTTCTCCTTACTCCTCTTTTTCTCATTCTTCTTATGATTTACAAAATTTATTCTCAACTGATTATAAGCCAATCTCTATTTAGTTTCATGAATGTGATTTATTTACCTTAATATTCTTAATTATGCTCATTCACAACTAAAATTTAATTAACAAAATTTTTCACCGAATTATCAAGCAATACACCTCATAATACATATCAAAATATAAATGTGGAACATTTTGTACTTTGTTAATTATTTGTGAAATATATACATATAATTCATATATTTTAGAAATCCACATATGTAATTATTAATCATTAATTAATTAATGAATAATTTAAAATATGATTCACTATAACATAATTTATCATTAACAAAAAACTACTATAAGAGTACAATTTAAGGTTATCTTTACCGAATTTCTGGACTTAACTAATTGATAAATCCAATATACCCTTTAATCAACCCTTTAGACCTATACATCAAAAAAAATTTATTAGACTTATTAAAGAAAACTTTTCAACTTAATTACAATTAATAATCCAATATTATTTTCATTTCCACTTTATTCTTAATTATTAAAAGTATCTTTACTTATCCTAACTACCATAATTACTAAAATACCCTTAAATATTAAAGTTCTATATTACCTTCATTTATTTTTATTATTACAAAATACCCTTCTAGAAATTAAATTCCAAATTTACCCTTAAATTTTTACATTTCCAATTTTGCCCCTAAATTCAACTTTAATTTTCCTAAATTGTCTTTTTCTTCACCCTCTCCTCTTCTCCTTACTCCTCTTTCTCATTTTTCTAGCCAACTTTTTTCCATTTTATTTTTCCCATGAATTCAAGTTATTGTCGCACAATATACCTTTCAACTATAAACTAGTGTAGGATGATTAAACTCATAAATAAAAGGTATAAAATTATTGCTAGAAAAGTTTTACCTATATAAAGTTCTATGTCTTTTTATTGTTTTTGGGTTGTTAACCTCTACGATTTTGTCACAATTTGCTACAAAACAAACAAAATGAGGGAATAAATGAGAAAAACATCACATGAAGGAGAAAGATGGTGTGTTAAAAATATGTGGGATTTTTGGGTTATTAACCTTCACAATTTTCTCATAATTTGCTGCAAAACAAAGAAAATAAGGGACTACATGACAAAAGTTTCACATGTTGGCGAAAGATGGTGCATTTAAACACTTACCAGTTAGAAAACAAATGGAGAGGAAGAAGAAGAAGATAGCTTGGGTGTCTCATTGCCTATCTGTTATCTTTTTATATATATACCCTCTATTTATTTGTTTTATGGGCTGGATTGGTTTGTTATGGCTGAGTCCTTTTTTTTTTCTCCTTTTATGGGTTTTACACTGTTGGTTCTATTTTATGCTACTTTGTTATGTTTTTTCAACACTAGGTAACCATAGAATGGCCGAATAGGACTCGTGTATCAAAGGTTTTACTATTGATAGCCATATAATGGGTAACTTTGGACTTGATTACTGAATGTAGTAAGTGAATTAATTCCTTTGGTATAGTGACCCTTCTATAAAAGTAACTCATCGTGTATGCACTCATATTTCCCTTCAAGTAATGAATTTTAATTTTTCAAAAAAAACTTTGTCAAATCCCATATATTGCATCACCTCATAATTTTCTTTCATCGACTTTTTTAAAACTTCATATAAATATTTTCAACTTAAAAAGAAGAATAAATGTCTCTTTGTGTAAGATATATTATATATCTTGTTTGATAGCACATTCACTAGAGAATCTAAATTTGCACCAAGTTGTAAACTTGTATACTAGTCAACTAATTTATGCTTTTTAAAGATTGTTCCTTAATTAGTCTAAATCAAAATCATAAACAAGAGAATCAGACCTCTAATCATTTTTATTTAAACTGTTGAATTAAGGAAGTTCATTACTTAGTCTATGATGATAACAAAATATTATTTTATTAATTTATTTAATGTGATTAAATATAAATTAACATATTAAATTAAGAGAAACACCCAATTCACTCTTTTTTAGTTTTTATTGAGATTAAACATTTATTATTAGAGATTTTGCTCTAAAAATCATGAGCTAAAAGGCAATTGATATGTTGAAATCACTTATAATATATTTTGTCGTAGTAAGTCTTTTATTAATATTTTATTTGATGTGATTAAAAATATAAATTAACATATTAAAATTAAGGAAGCACCCAATTCACTCTTTTTTTAGTCTTTATTAAGATTAAAGATTTATTATTGGAGGTTTTACTCTAAAAATCATAAGCTAAAGGGTAACTGATATGCTGAAATCACTTAAATATATTTTTTTCGTAGTTAAAGGTTACTTACTACTTAACTTACTTTTTTTTAGAATTTAAATAATCCATTAAATTAATAGATAATGTTACAAATAGCACAATTGTGTGATTGGACTAGAACCATCTCTAAAATTTAACTTTACTTACTACTTGACCTTCAGACCCACACTATGGACAAATGTCTCTTACTTCAGCCATCTTTTAGCACTCTTTTGTGCCTTTCTCCACTTTACTTTCTTGACAAAAATTCTCATTGTTACCTTTCTTCTCACCATCTTTCACCTTCTTTTTTGCAAGCTTTATATCACCCCAAGTGCTTTTGAAGCTATAACTAAAATAGCTTATTCCGTCTTGTATGTGGATGCTATGATCCACTTCTAATTTCATCTTGTGAGTGATTTTAGGTCTATATTTTTACCATAAATCACACTTCAGTTCTAGGCTCACTAAACTTGATGTCTTACTCCATACATGTGCTATATTTTGTGAATATTGTGTGTTTACTACATTATCCTCCTGTTGGCTTTTCATAGCTTTATCTTTTCATCCTACATCTTAGGTTTTGTCCTTAGCTAGCTATATCCTTTATGTTGTGTAATTATTCTCTAATCCATAATCTAAGATTCCTCAAAGTAGTTTGGATAGGATTCACATAATCTTTAAATACTATCATGTTTCTCTCCTTCCATATGCTAAACACACTTGAGTTGAGAGTTATCTCCATCTTTGTTTTTAAAATTCTAAAGCCAATGTGATTATTTTGCAACTAGGACAACATCTCTTTGAAACTCAAGTCTAATTTATTAGCACTACAAAATTCGTATACCCCTTTCTATAGGATAAAGGCCTCTTTACACTTAAATAAAAAATGGTTAATTGTTTCATGCTCCTCCTCACATAACTAGGGTAATCTATCCTGAGTAGGAAGTTTATTATTAGTCACTAACCATAAACATAAAGCTTCTTTAAGCTAAATATTCTTGCTTCAGATCACTTTTTCCCAATTATGCCTTTTAGCACCAATTAAAAGTCTCTCTTTATAAGATATATCAGTGGACACTTTTGAAGAGTGTGTAAGCCATTCATACTTATTATCCTTTACTTGAGATGGACTATAATTAGGAAATATTCTTTGAAAAATTACAGGATTGTTAACCATTCATTGAACCTTATCTAAGCTTTAACTTTATCATTTGGGACTTTCTCTTACGATTAGGTCCCTAAATTATGGTTGTATCAAAGGTCCTTCCTTGCTCCAATTATCATATAAGAGTGATGCATTCTTAACATTAGCTATTCGACATTTTATACAATCAATTAACTGATCCCTTAATCTCCACATTTGTCTTTGGTAGCAAGGTATAGTTGGCTTCTCTTTTAACTCTAAAAATGTTTATATTTCAACCAATAGAACTACATCACCCTACTCTAAAGAGAGTTTCTTCTATTTAGATGCCTCCACATCCTCTTCCCTAAAAACACTTTGTTTCTTAGTTGGATAGAAGTGATCCATAAATCCCCCCCCCCATCTAATGGTTTACACACTTCACTCAGCTAACCTTTTCCATTACTCACCTTTCTTTTACTCTTAACCTAAAAAGATGCATCAATAGTTTTTCTATGGTCTTAGTTAGCCCTTTATCTAGAACAAAATGTGAAGTGAACTCAATACTAACTTGATAAATTATAAGCTTCCTATTGGAGATTAATATTATACAAATTTCCTTACCTCTTTTGCACTTTCTTCACTAGAAAGATGCATTCCGTAAGCTGAAGTCTCTTTATTATAATAGGCAATTCTAGATAGATGAAAGGAGGTGGTTTCACTTGAATTCCAATAATACTTACTAGCTATATAGTAAGACTTTGGGCATTTAATGATAGGATTAACTGGCTTTTACTCTTATTAATCTGTAACCTTAAAAGCTCTTTAAATAGTCTAATACATTATATTAACAAATTTACTGATACATTATACAAATTAAATAGTCTCATTTATATAGGGATCCCCTCTCCCCTTTCCTTTTCATCCTTTACATGGAAGCTTTGTCCCTATTGTTAAGCTATAATGCAGGTAATGATTTGAGGTTCAAATATCACTCTAAAACTAAGAAGATTACTCTTATTAACCTTTATTTTGTAGATAATGTTATTCTCTTTAGTAAAGATGACAAAAAAAATCCACTAAAATTATGATGAACTCTATGAAGGAGTTTGAGGGTTTATTTGGTCTCTTCAACAAAAGTCATTTTTTCTCTCAAGAAGTTCTAGATAATGTATTATAAGTCTAACTAGAATGGAAAGGAAATATCCTCCTTTGACCTACTTGGGACTTCCAACAGCCATAAGAAGGTTGACTTTCTCTAAATGTTTACCTTTAGTAGAGAAAATTGATGAGGTTTAGATCTTAGGAAAACAAGGACCTTTCTTATAATGGTAGATTACAACTTATTATTTCTATACTCAACTCTCTTCGTATATATTGGAGCTCCCACTCTTCCTTTCAAAAAGGATAATTAAAACTATTGAAAAGATCATAATGAAGTTTTTATAGGGCAAGTCATCTGGTGATAAAGTTTATGATAAGGTCATATGGTCAAATGGTCAGATGTATGTAAATCTAAAAAGTTAGGATGGTTAGGGATACATCTTATGAAAATCACCGACAAGATTTTGATGTTAAAGAGGCTATAGATAATTCTGGAAAACAAATAATGCATCTAGTTAAAATGGCTGCACAGTTACTTCCTAAAAGGTAGAAGCATATGGTCCTTAAAAAGGAAAACATATCATTCCAAGTTCTTCAACCAATTACTAAAGTGAAAGATGATGTTTACTCCCAGATTATATATAGATTTAGGAATGGGGAAAATGCTTCTCTTTTGTATGATAACTGGACTGAATAAGGGCCTCTAATTTTGTGTGCTAAAGCTACACCAGTCCTTGCAAACCATCCTCTTCATGGTAAAGGAAGCTCTATTATGAATGGTATTTGTTCTCTCCTCTTACCCCTTGAGATCACACACTTAAGGCCCTCCTATATCCTAAACTCCCAAGGTAGTTTCATGTAGCATAACTTCCTAGTAAGACTCCTCTCAAACATGATCAGCGGGAACCTCCTCCTAGGGATTACTTAAAAGGTAGAGTAGCATAAAATAGTTTGGCATGAAGCCTTATAGCCTAGTGTATCTTCCCTTCTATAGCTAATAGCAAGGAATTGGCTTAATACACTTGATAAAATGGATATCCTGAACTTAAACCCAACCTGCTAGCTGTGTAATTCTATAAATGAAAGCAGTGATCATCTCTTTTTTGGGTGTCCCTACTCCCAAGCCACTTGGTTTAATATTAGGGATTTATGTCATTGGAATTTGAATTCTACAGCCTTCTAAGACATTCTACCTAAACTCCAAAGCAATTCTAGTCTCCCTAAACTAAACATGTCAATGTATCTAATAGCTATGGGAACGTACCTCAAAGAACTTTGGAGGGAATGGATTCTCATAAGGTACAAAAGACATGAAAGGGAAATAAAAGACATGAAAGGGAAATGCATGTATTACAAAAGTGTATCATCTTCAAAGTTAGAGCGAAACTAATTGCATGCAATTTCAATAGTAGAATAGATCAATCTATTTCCACCTTTTGGAGGCTATAATCCCAATACAGATTTATAAGTGGTCCAAATATAGAATTACATTACTCCATCAGATTCTCCTGGATTATGTAGCTCCTAATTTGAAGCTCCTTATACTATAGCAACTGGTTAGGTGTTGCCTTGCGGACAAGGAAGGGATAAAGAAGGAATTAAATGCACTGACAATCATCTTTCCATCAATATTAACGACAGAAAAATGAGCATTACCTTCTGCCTAAAAGGAATTTTAGGCCCTAAGTGTTCATCTCTGAGCAATTGGAATGTGTCAAAATATCCCAAACTTCTCTCTGTCTTCTTTAGGTAATTTGATACAGTGTCGTGTAACTTGTCTTACATGATGTCGTAGCTGCTAAATTGGTTGTTTAGATGTCTATGTAGTGTCTATTTCTTATCAACTACTTATTAATATATTTGACTTTTCAGAAAGAAAAAAAGTGATAAAAATATTAACAATTTTGGCGACAATAAAGATTAGCAGGTAGTTATGTCCATAATATTGTCATATTGAATGAAAATTAAACTCATTAGCTACAGTATTTGACACTAAAAGAAAATTGACGCTATATGAGGGAAAATAATATTTAACCACACTTAATAGTAATTCAAATGATTTATATGCTTTTGATGTCATCAGATAGATAAAGAAGTTGAGTCATATGGTTAGTCTTCAATTGTTGGTGATATCACTAAAGATTGAATTGATTAAGATCAAGATGAGATATTATTCTACAAGAATGGAGTATCTCTTGAAGCGGCCTTTTATGGTATTCACAAAATGGAACCTAAAGTTTTGTATCATCCAACATTCACTTTCTTAAGATTTAATTTTGGTAGTCATCCCTTTAAATTCTCCATTCAAGCTTTCCTTTCACCTGTAACCATCTCCATCCACTATTATTTTGACAACTAGATTCCTATGATGTTTATCAAAGCATTTAGATATACAATATGAATTTTATCTTCCTACTAAGTTAAAGAAATAGTTAGGCTTGAATTGTTGAAACAACTTTAAAAGGATTATCTTCATGTGTGTTTTTTGTTTCATTGAAATTTTAAAGTTTCAGTTGTTTTAAATGTAATTTCATAGAATTTTATAATTTCATATTTAAGTCTGTATATGCACTTTGCCTTATATAACTCTATTGTAGAAATATATTTTGTGGTGGGCCTCTAGTTACCTCAAATAAAGGATATCTTATTAAAAGTGAGGTTATATAAATTTATGACTTTGATTTTAATTATAATAATTTTTCATTGTAGGATAGTTTTATTGGAGAGTCGTTCTTCTTTATGAAAAATGTCTAATTTATAGTGCTAATAATTCTAGTAGTTTAGTATGATTTTATTGGAGCTTCTTTATGAAAGATGTCTAATTTATAGTGTTAAAATAAGTTTTATATGCGTTATTATTTCTTCCAACATCTTACAACAAACATTTCTCGAAAAAAGATAATCTTATACTAATGTAAATAGATTTTTTTAAAATTTTAAAATTTTAAAATTTTTGAAGTCTTCAATTCAATTAAACTCAAACTTAAACTAAATAATCCAAAGCTAATCGAATTTTAGAATTTAAAAAATATATTTTCCCATTATTAACTCTTATTATTGACATCAATGGAAAAAAACTTTATTTTTTTAGTTTTTTAAAAATTGAGATTATATATTTCCTCTTTAATGAAATTATAACATGATCTTTAGTTGGGGAAAAAATGTAACTTCCTACATCCAATGAAAGGATATGCTGAGAACACGTGTGTGAACAAAAAGCAAAGATGAAATAATCTGAAAAGCTCTTCGCTTCTGCATCTTTCTAATTTCATCTCATCTTCATTCACGCATTCCTACCAAGGCTTCCAAATCACTTTGAGAGTAGATGCGCTAATATCTTGATGACTGATGCTGGGTTTTCTCAAGTTAGACTATTGTACTTCATCTCTTTCTTTCGTTTCATCTATGTTGCAAATTTCTTCCAATTATGAAATGATGATTGTGTTGCGTAAAAGTGCTAAGCCTACTTGCGATAATTGTCTGGTAGTATCTTAGTGGCCTATGCTCCAATTGCATGACGTAATAGGGTTCAGTTGAGTTTCTAGTTGGCAAGCAATTACCTTTGATCTTATGAAGGTATTGAGTTGCCCTAGACATGAAGTCACCATAATAGGTGTTCAGATTGCTAAGTATGGAGATGGTTAGTTAAAGTCTCCCACCATAGTATAGGCTTTTATTGCACTAGTTGTGAATTCTTCTGTTTATTAAATTGAGGAGGGGGAGGCAACCCCTTTTAGAGAGTTTCTTTTCAGCAATAAGAACACTGACAAATTTAAAGGGAGGCTCTTGTTAAGTGAGACCTTTGGTGTTTAGGAGCAATTCTACCTAAGGGTAGTATCCTGAGGAGATTATATAGGAGCTCTTTTAGGGATTGAACTTAAGTTTAGAGAGGGGTTTCAAATTCTCCAAGGCATCTAGTAGTAGCTAGGTAGATTTGAAGTCAGCTCTGCAAAGTAAAAAAAGATCATCTGCAAAGGATAACTGGAAGATTGTAATTTGTGACATCTGTGATGATATTTGAAAGTGGAATCTTTCTCAATTTTGCCTTTGGTGAGTCCATGAAAGGCTTCCATGCAGATGACAAATAGGTAAGGTAATAATGGATTACCTTGCCTTATCCCTATTATAGCCCTAAATAGACTGGTAGGCTCACCGTTTACTGGTACTGAGTAGGACACCATTGTAATGCAGCTTTTAATCCAAGCAATGTAGGTAGGAGGAAGCCTCGTTACTTGTAGAGTTGAGATAATAAAATTCCAGCTTATGGAATAAACAAGTATCGAAATTCAATTAAAAGAAATAATTACTATAACACAACCTTTAATAGAAAATATTGAACCTTCTTTCTACTATGAAAAAATAATCTCCTCATTTACATTTCTATTCAAATCTCTCAACTTCTTGCCTGAGCCTAAGAATTGGCGTTTAAGAGAAAACGGGATCTACAGATATGTTTACTTGCGTTTTTATCTTTTCATCAATTATTATGTATCTTTATTTAATAACCATTTATTATCTTAAACCTATCATTTTTTTGTATGCTAGTTTCATTTCTTTAGATAAAAATAGTCTTATACATTTTCTTAATGATTGCTTGATCTATAGATTTAGAAATGTCCTTATTCGATTTCTTCTTAACAAAATTCATTAATTATGCCTATTTGTGCTACTTGTAAAGCTATTCATTTATTAATAATACATATCGAAAAAAAAGCTAGTAAGAAATGTATCAAAACATTTACTCAAACTTATAATTTTCTTATATCTATTAATGCTTCTGCAAATACTATTTAGACATTTCAAACTATTGTTCATAATAATACAACTTTATATTATCAAGAAAAGGAAGAAATAAACCAACTTTATAAACGTGTTCATAAACATTATCAACCTCATATATGAATAACCATTGTAATATCTGTAATCATATACACACTGAAATTATGTATTTTGAAAGCTTAGTATCTCAATACAAAATGGAAAAAGATTATTATGAAGAATGATATAATTATTTACAATTTTTCATTAATAATAATGGATTAATACCTATTAAAGAAAAACTTGATACTACTAATAATCTCTATATTTCATATAATCAAGAATTGCAAAATATAAAAAATGTATTAATAGACTATAAAAGACCTTTTTATTAACATGACAACACTAACTACAAATAATATGTTAGATGTAGATACTTTAGAACTAACTGAATCTACTGGAACTTTCCATATCAATACCTTATTATTAAATGAAAAACAAAAACAAATAGCCAAAACACACCTAAACCTTAAAGCTGGGCAAGATATTAATCATCATCCAATCAAAAATATAATAAATCAAAAAATATTATTTATTATGGAAAAATAATTAATGAAACACCTATCAAAATTGATCAATGTAATGGACATATTCGCATAAGTCTAATAGATCAAGAACAAATTTGTAAACAATTACAAAAAATTCCAGAAGACAAAAGACATAAGATATGATATATACATCTATCAACTATTCAAATATTATTAAAATCTACTTTTCAAGAAGGAATAGACTCTCTTATACGAATGGCTATCATTGATGAATGCATGAGTAATTTAAACGATCAAGTAATAGGAATAATGAATGGCAATTTAGCTTATGAAAAAATAAAATTTAGCCCTTGTTTAAAATTAGGAATTCCCTTAAAATCACACAATCTAAATGAAACTATTACTATTGCCTATAAATTTTATAGAGAAAATTTAATGACTATTGGTCAATACGCTTTTTCACTTACTTATCGAATTAGTTATGCCTTAACTAATTCATGTTATAGTATTGAATTTAAACATACAGATAAAATATATATTGACCAATTATTTAATGATGTAGCAAAAGTAGGTAACAATTTAAGAACTAGTCTACAAAAATTACTAGAAATAAATTACTCAATTAAATTATATGATGTGTCTATTACCCTCTCCCCAAAAGATGCACCTAGTGGGGTGTGCAGTACCCACGTTTATAAGCCAGGACCCTTCCTATTGTCTATCTGATGTGGGACATGACATTCTGCCCCACCCAATCCTGTGACGCCCTCGTCATAGATAGGGCCTCCTGTCTACCTCACCCAGAGGGGAAACATTTGCCCCACGATTATCTTTATCTGAAAACAGAACATTAGAAGAAAATTTTCCATTAAGATCACAATCTTTAAAACTAGAAAAACCTATTAGATTTACTAAACCAGGAATCAAATTAGAAAATTCCATTAAAATTACTAAACCACAAATAACCACTGAAAAAGAGGAATGAGAACAAAAATTACATAAAGGTCAGGAACTAATTACGATTAAAAATCAATTTAACGAATTAACATAACATCTTAAAAATACGTTATGAGTATTACTAAACAATTATCTGAATTATTAGACAAACAAACAAATATTGAAATTCAATTAAAAGAAATAATTACTATAAGACAACCTTTAATAGAAAATAGTCAAAATCATATACCATCGTCAAAAACCAATGAATTTAGTGAAATTAAAAAAATCATAGAAAAGAACTATGAAAAATCGTCTAAAATATTACATCCAACAAATGAAAAACTTGATAAAATCTTAAAATTAATAGACACAAAGTCCGAATCAAAAACAATCCAAAAAGATTCAAAATTGGTATCAGAGCCATCTACCACATCTACTATTACTTTAGTAAAACCATGGAGGATCTAGAACAAAATATAGAAAAAGCTATCAAAGGTCAATTAGAAGAAATTACTCAACTAGTCAACAAACTAACCTTAGAAAATAATAAGTTCTTAAAATATGAACATATAAACCCTATTACAAATCAAGATGAAATTATTTACGGATATGAATCAGATTAAGAAATCTATATAGATCAATAAAAGAATGAAGAACAACTAGAAACAAGTCAAAATGGAGAAAAAGAGAAAATCAAGCAAAATATAATTGGAATTATAAACCTATTGAAGCAGAAGAAATAAATCGTTTTGGCTATTATAGAAAAAATAATAAAATAAGAAAATATCCTGCAGAATACACACCAAAACATATAACATTAGGACCAGATGGCATCCTAAATTTAGACTATGTATTATCACTAGAAAAATTACTATTAGAATGGTTTAATAGATTAGCATTAGTTATACAATTAAAAAAAAACTTTTGAAGTATTAACAAATATAAGTAATTTATGGAATTTTATTACTTACAAAACCACTGGTATTGTATTAAAATTTTTATTAGATAACGAAGTACGAATAAAAAATACTACTGAATTTCTTAATGCTATTGAACTGATAAAAGCCTTCTATGTAGTTACAAATGAAATTTATGAAGAATTTCTTAGAAAAGATATAACTTTCTATAAGCAAGAAATTGAAAATGAAGAAAGAAAAAAACGCCTTATGGAATTTAAATAACGTACGAATATGTAATATATGTCATTTAGAAGATTATATTTATGAATTTGAAAAATATTATTATAAATTAACTCGTACAGAACAAGAAATGTATATATAAATATTTATCCAAAAATTACTTTATCCAATAAATAAAACAATAGAAGAATTATTTTTAATAAAACAAAATGTTAATTTAGTAGCTTATAATTTAGGTGGTGCTATTTCAATAACAAAAGAAGTATTATCACAAAAATGTTTAGAAGAAAAATTACATAAAAAATTGCGACACAATGATATCCAATTATGTTTTTCTAAATATTCAGAAGTCCCTCAACAATATGAATGTGAATTTTCTACCTATTATAAACAAAGAAAAAACAAAATTACAATAAATATAAATGGCGAAAATGTCCTAGAAACTCATATAAAAAATTTCCATTCAAACCATATAAAATATTTTTTAGAAGAAAGGCTTATAGATAATATAAACCAAAAAAGAAATATTGTCCTCAAAATAAGAAAAAATGTAGATTTTGGTTATGTAAAGAAGAAGGTCATTATAAAAATACTTGCCCAAAAAGAAACCAAAATAAATATAAAGAAAAATTAATATTTTAAATTCTGCACTAAAATATAATTTAGAACCTATAGAATTAGAATATGAAACAGACTCAACAATTTCTTCCTTATATCAATATGATCTCCAAACTTCAGAATCAATAATTGAATTTGAATACGACATTTATTCAAGTAATTATTCAAAATAAAAAATTAATGCTTATACAGACACCAGAGTTACTATTTGTATAGCCTCTAGAACATTATTAAATAACTGGAAAAAATTAAACAAACCTCTACAAATAAGAATAGAATATGGAAGCATTAAATCTATTTAGTATATCAGTTATTATAATAATATTATTATTGAAAATTATACTTTTATAATACCATCAATTTATCAACAAGAATCAGGATTACTATTGATTTTAGGAAACAATTTTCTTAAATTATACAATCATTTTTGTCAATATTTACATTACATAACTTTAAAAACACCACTAATCAAATCTTTATATCAAAAATCTATAATTCTTAAATTTTCTATATATCATACAACTTATTATAAAACGTTACAACTTGTAACTGAAAAATTAAATCAATTACAATTTTATTTTCTTAATAATTTAACTCCACATAATGAAATCGAAACCTTAATAGACAAAGTATGTAGTGAAAATCCACTTGACCTTATAAAAAAATCAATAATCAATTAATTAAAATAAAATTGAAAGACCACTAGAAATTAATATTAAAAATAACATACCATATGCAAAACAAGATATACGAGAATTTATTAATGAATGTTCTGAATTATTACAAAAACAATTAGTCTCACCGAGCATAAGTAACATTCATCCCCAACCTTTTATGTAAATAATCATTCCGAACAAAAACGTGGTAAAAGAAGAATGGTAATCAATTATAAAGAATTAAATAAAGCTACTATAGGAGATGCATATAAATTACCTCGTAAAGATTATATTATTAGTCAATTAAAAGGACATCATTGGTTTACTACATTAGATGCAAAATCAGGTTATTAGCAATTAAGACTGCACGAAAATACAAAACCATTAATAGCCTTTACTTGTCCACCACAAAAACATTACCAATAGAATGTACTACCCTTTGAATTAAAACAAGCCCCTAGAATTTATCAAAGATTTATGGATAATAATTTAGAAGGAATAGAAGAATTTACATTTGCCTATATTGACGACATTATTATTTTTCTAATAAAGATAAACAAGATCGTCGATAAAAAGTAAAACATGTCTTATCTAGATGTCAACAGAATGGATTAATTCTTAGCAAAAAGAAAATTAAGTTAGCATAACAAAATATCGAATATTTAGGTATAGAATTTATAATGGATTTCTTAAATTACAACCTAATATTCTTTAAAAATTGCATAATCTTCCTGACACCTTTAAAAATATAATTAAAGTTCAAATTTTTTTAGGACTATTAACTTATATATCTGATCAAGGCTTTCTTAAAAATCTAGCTAAAGAAAGAAAGCAATTACAACTTAAATGTAGTACAAAAACTCAATGGACATGGACTGATGAAGATATAAAAACTATAAAAACCTTAAAAAATCTCTGCAAAGATTTACCAGCATTATATAATTATAATAATAAGGACACATTGATTGTACAAATTGATGCAAGTATTGATACATAGGCTGCCTGCCTTTTGACACAACCACCCAATTCAAGGAAATATCTTTGATGTAAATACATCAATGGAACTTTTAATTCCACTGAAAGGAAATATCCTATTCATAAAAAAGAAACACGTGCACACTTGCATGTATTAAAACATGACAAAAATGGAAAGTTGATTTATTATCTGTCGAACTCCAAATTTAGATGGATTCTAAGTATTTATGTGGGTTCACAAGATATAATATTAAAACAAATTATAATAAAAAAAGATTAATTAGATGGCAGCTCGAATTAAATCAGTACAATTTTCAAATTAATTATATCAAATCTTCTGCTAACAGTCTTGTAGATATATTAACAAGAGAATGGAAACAACTATCCTCAGCTTGAAGGAATCACTCATCAAAAAAGAGAATGAGTTAACTAATCTTCAACAACAAGTGGGAATTGTAACAAAAGAAATCAATCAATCACATGTCACTATTACTCTTCTTGAAAAACAAATATCCAATGACCAACTACTAAATAAAATGTCCAAACACAACCACCAAATATCCAGCCAATAACACCTCAACAGATCATCCAGACACCTTTACCCCTTTCCTAAAAAAAAGTTGACTTCAAAGAAACCAAGACATATGTCATTTTTAATGGACCTATGGTCGGTATCTATAAAGAATGGCATAAAGCTACTGTTCATATCACAGGTAAACCTTCCATTATTTATCGAAGCTATAATACTCATACTGAAGCAGAAAAAAGCCTTAGCAGAATTCAGAGAGCCTTCTTTACAACCTCAATATAAACAAGTCCTTGAAAAATAACTAACCTCTTCTATAGTGAAAACACTTGGTAAACCCATTAAAATGGAAAAAATCAATTCTATCCCTACTAAAGCCCTCAAGGAAGAAATGAAGAAGATAACTTTTGAAATATTTTACGACTATTTTCAAGCATTAAATGATTGGAAAGAAGATCAGAAAATATTCCAATATTACTCTCAGAACAAAGGTAGTTATGGACCAAAGGTAGTTATCTTCCCCGAAGCTGATGCATTCACCACTTATCTCTTTTTTCAAGTGGATTAGTGGACACCATTTATCTAACCAATTAGCTGTCCTTTTAGACTTTCCAGCCGAATTTATTCTTACAGTACAAAAAACTATAAGGAAAGATTTGCTAAAGAAAGAGAAATATTTATTAAAGTATTTAGCAGCTATCCTATTTTTAAATAAGCAGAAACCCTCAAAGCAACAGAAGTGCAGATATCTCACCTCACATATATACAAATTGGCATTAGCAATGGCATATACCCTCCTATTGATGACCATCCAAAATATGAATTTGATTGGGATCTCATTAATCAATTTCTCTTCACAGTCTCGAAGGAGTCTATCAACAATGTCTCAAAATTAGTCAGGAATCATTAATCAAACTGAACTACAGAGGAGTCAATATGTTAATGACCTCTGCATACAAAACACCCACCTCCAATGACTCCTACCAACTCACAAAACAGTTTGAAGCATCTTTTTCAACAATTTCTGGAATATTCAATGAATTATCAAATCAATGAAAACAAGCCATCTATCAACAATTACGATAGTTGTTGGCCACGGGTCTCGATTCAGATTTCGTGGTGACTACGTGCCAAACATTGGGAAATTTAATAAAATAATAGTTAATAAATTTGGGAACACTTTAATAAAAATAAAACTATAACATATAACTAAATTAAAATTTAGATAAAGGGAATTCATGGTGGGACTGTTTCTTGAAAGAAACAAACAATAATGAAATGTCATAAAATAATTTTAGACATGAAAATAAATTAAAATGGGGGTCGGATAACATATATAATCACTTAGAATTTAACTAATAAAATCTTTTGTCCAACATTTGTAATTGTCACGACCATGACATAAAAATGTCACAGCCATGACAATTAGAAGAAGTGTCACGACTGTGACATGAAATTGTCACAGCCATGATAATGGATCAATTCTCACAGGCGTGAGAAAAATTATCACGGGTATGAGGGAGAGTGTCATAGGCGTAAGAGAGTGATTCATGGCCGTGCAAGAAGAAAATAAAAGTGTCAAGGGGGTGAGGGATTAATGCACGGGCTTGAGAGGAGAATAAAAAACAATTTCATGGGTGTGAGTGGACCATGCACGGGCGTGAGAGTCACGATTGTCGCGATCGTGCACGAGAAAATTTTGGATACATCCCAGTTGCACACACCTACTTCAAAATTGTATAACTTTCAATCCATAAATCCAAAATTTTCAAACTTTATGTCGTTAAAAAGCTAAGAAAAAGATCTACAATTTTCATAAACATAGTCTTCTCTAATTTTGCCTAGATCAGTACAGTTTACTCATTAAAGTTTCAGATTTCATTTTAACCCTTATTCTCTATTTTCTTTCATTTGTTATTAACACCTATATATATGTAAAACCAGTAACTACAACCACAAGACCCGAACCCAACTTTCAATTCCATACATACAAACTTCCAATCTAGAAAATTTTACTTAAAGATTATCTGTCCAAAAGCCATCACACCATAATGATTTTATTTCCAGCCACAATAATATTTTAACAAAACAAGACATTTATATATATATATATGAAAATCTCTACAACTTTTCTGTCAACTTTCAATAAACAGAGTTCTTGCACAACTCCATATTTCAAATCCCAAAACCCACATCAGTAGCAAAATGTAAAACATATTCATGGATGCCCATGCTTGATATGATTCTATGTGCCAAAAGTTTCTGAACTACCTAGTTAAGTTACAAATGATAAAATCTCCTACAAATGATAAACTCCTTGGAGTTTGCCGAATTTTTGCAAGGTTAATGTTGATCTGCTTTTTCTTCACTTGAGGAGTAGAAAATAATGGGGTGAGCTGGGAAGCTCAGTGGCTAATATGTTTATAACTATTTGTGACGAAACATATACACACAACATACATGTACCAAAAATTTATATCACATTTAGTTATACCATATCCACGGTTCAAGCTCACAGATAATCATATCCTCACACAATTTGGATCAGGTAAATTCTTCAATTATCGAAACATAGCACTCAATCATATGTCATATGTAGCAATGTAAAGCAAAATGCACACATAGAATGGCTTAAGAGAATCCCATGAAATAGAATGGCGAAACCGAAGTTTACACCATGAACAAAATTAGTCCATTTTTCGAAGCTCATATGCCACAAGCAGGCAGTCAGGAGAAGGCTTTAGGTCAACGTGCATATGACAAATGAAATGGTATCTCTCTTGCCCACATAATTAAATTTCATATGCATACATATTATAATCATATTTTTCATGCTTCTTAAATTTCTATTTTTCGTTAACATAAAGCAACACAATTCTTAGAAACAAACATGATATAAATTCAGAGAATGTTTTTCCCACATTCACAATGATTGATGACAAACATTTATACATTTTTCCCACATTCACAATGAATCAAGAAAAACATTTATAGCATTCATACACATAAATATTTTTGTTCATCATCATAAAATTATAAATATATTACCCACCTATTTACTTGATACTTCCAAGATCAAGCTTGCTCTTCTCCTTGCTCTTGACTTCGACTAGTTTGATTCCCTACAAACACATATATTTTCATTTAATCAACACACACGAATGAAGCTTTCCTTAAACCTAAATATCCATGAATGAGCTTAAGCTTGCTCTATTCTTGATTTTTCTAACTCAAAAAACTAAGATTTAGCTAAAATTCATAAAAATCCAAGAATATAAAGCTCTTGTTCTTCTTCTTTTTCTCTTTATTTTCAGCACATAAACCTAGTTTCTCTATTTTCTTCTTCTATCAAACCAAGAAAATAAATAAGAAGTTACCTAAAACTTAGATGAACCTTCTTCTTCCTCTTCTTAACTCCTTTTCCTTTCTTTCCTTCTTCTCTTTTCTATGCTTTGGTTTCTTCTTCTCTCCTTCTAGTTTCTTCCACGACTCTCACTTTCTTTTCTTTCTTCACATACACGACTCTCTCTTCTCTCCTTTTTCTTATTAGTTTAAGACAAAACTTTTAACTTTCCAATCTTACCCTTCCTTATTAAATCTAATTCCTACTATTTCCTTATCTTCATTTTAATCCTATACTTTTCATTCATACAAACGTACAAAAATAATAATAGACCATATTAAACTCCAAAAATTTTCTAATTCATGAATTCTAACTTATTTTCATGCTTGATAATTTAATAAAATAAATCCTAAGAAAAAATTCGGGACCTAACATTTCTCCCCTCCTTAAAGAATTTTATCCTCCAAATTCTTATCTGAGTCCACAAATAGGTGTGGGTACTTCTCCTTTATGGATTCCAAAGATTCACATGTTGCTTCCTCTCTTGCATGGCTCTTCCATAAAACTTTTACCAGCTTCACAGTCTTATTCCACAAGACCTTTTCCTTTAATTCTAGGATCGCCACTGGTTGTTCTTCATAAGTTAAATCCTCCCTTAATTGAACTTCTGAAGGTTAGACTATGTGTGATAGATCCAATCTATATCTCCTTAGCATTGATATATGGAAGACATTATAAATTACGGATAACTCTGGCAGTAAAGCTAACTTGTAGGAGAGAGGCCCAATCTTCTTAATAATCTCATAAGGGCCTATATATCTTGGACTAAGTTTACCTTTTTTACCAAATCTTAATACTCCTTTCCATGGTGAGGCTTTAAGAAATACTTTATCCCCAATTTCATATTCCATCTCCTTCCTGTGTGTGTCTGTATAACTCTTCATCTTGTTTTTAGCCACTTTGAGCCTCTGTTTCACTAATTTAATCTTGTCGACTGTAGCTTGAACCAACTCAGGCCTTAAAAGTTTTCTTTCACCTTCCTCATCCTAACAAATAGGAGTTATGCACCTTCTACCATACAAAGCTTCATAAGGTGCCATTTGAATTCCGGAGTGATAAGAATTACTATAAGCAAACTCAATCAAAGGTAGATGTTCATCCTATGAGCCTTTAAAGTCCATTACATAAGCTCTTAACATTACCTCCAATGTCTTTATTGTCCTTTCTGATTGACCATCTGTCTGCGGACGGAAAGTTGTGCTAAAATGTAACTTGGTTCCTAAGGCCTCTTGCAAACTTTCCCAAAATCTGGAAGTGAATCGGGGATCTTTATCTGAGACTATAGACTTGGGAATCCCATGAAGTCTAATTATTTCACCTATATATTTCTTGGCCAAAGAATTCAAAGAATCTGTCTGTCTAATTGGTAAGAAATGTGCGGACTTGGTTAGCCTATCAACAATCACCCATATTGCATCATGCTTCCTGCTGGTCCTCGATAATTCCATTAAGAAATTCATAGTAATCTTTTCTCATTTCCATTCAGGAATAAACAAGGGCTTAAGTTTACCAGCAGGTGCTTGATGTTCCGCTTTGACTTGTTGACATACTAAGAATTTCCCAGCATACTCAGCAACATCTTTCTTCATTCCTTGCTACCAAAAATGTTCTTTTAAATCTCTATACATTATTGTACTTCCCGTATGAATTGCATATGGATCATTGTGCGTCTCATCTAAAATTTCATCCTTTAACTCTTGCATATCTAGAATACACAGTCTGTTTCCTACTACCATCAGTCCATTTTCTCTTACTTCTATTTCTGAAGACTTACCATTTTTAATTCCTTCTCTGAGCTTGCTCAAGTATTCATTTTATTCTTGCAATTCTTTAATCTTTTTCTTCATCCTTACTCTAAAATTAACTAATATACCACCAGATTCAACTTGTCTCAACTTCACCTTAAGCTTGGCTAATTCCTTCAACAAAAGTAGATATATCGTCTTCACATGTGCCATAGTAGATTTCATACTCAGTGCATCCGCTACTACATTTGCTTTCCCCGGGTGGTAGTCTATCATCAAGTTATAGTATTTCAATAATTCTAACTATCTTCTTTTCCTCAAATTTAACTCTTTTTGGCTCATCAAATATTTAAGACTCTTGTGGTCTGTAAATACCCTGGTGGTGACCCCATATAGGTAATGTCTCTATATTTTCAATGCAAAGACTATAGCAGTCAATTCCAAGTCATGCGTAGGATAGTTCATTTCATAAGGTTTTAATTGTCTGGAAGCATACGCAATCACTTTATCTTCTTGCATCAACACACACCCTAATCCTTTCCTAGAAGCATCACTATATACTGTATATCCATCACTACCAGAAGGCAAAGTCAGAATTCGTGCAGTTGTGAGTTTCTTCTTCAGTTCCTCAAAACTCTTCTAACATTCTTCTGTCCATACAAATTTCTGATTCTTCCTTATTAATTTTGTGAGTGGAGCTGCTATAATGGAAAAGCCTTCTACAAATCATCTGTAGTAACCAGCTAATCCCAAGAAACTCCTTACTTCTGCTACATTCTTTGGTGCTTCTCATTTTACAACAACTTTTATTTTTCATGGATCCATATGTACTCCTTTTTTCTGAAATGATACGTCCAAGAAATGCCACTTTTTTTAGCCAAAATTCACATTTATTAAATTTGGCATACAACTCTTTCTTTCTCAGTGTCTCCAAGGTAATTCTTAAATGTTCTTCATGCTTCTTGTCTCTCTTAGAATAAACCAATATATCATCAATAAAAATTATGATAAATTGGTCTAGGAAAGGCTTGAAGACCTGTTCATTAAATCTATGAAGGTTGCAGGAGCATTAGTTAATTCAAAGGGAATAACCAAGAACTCAAAATGCCCATATCGTGTTCTAAAAGCAATCTTTAACACATCGAACTCCTTTATTTGCAATTAATGATAACCTAATCTCAAGTATATCTTGGAGAAGACTTTTGCTCCTTGTAGTTGATCAAACAAATCATCTATGCGTGGGAGGGGATATCTATTCTTAATAGTGACATGATTGAGCTTCCTATAATCCACAAACGTCCTCAAGGATCCATCTTTCTTTTTAACAAAAAGAACTGCAGCTCCCCGAGGCGAAGAGTTAGGCCTAATAAAACCTCTCCAACAATTCTTCTAACTGCTCTTTAAGTTCCTTCAATTCTGCCAGAGCCATTCTATAAGGTGGACTACCATTGCACAGAGAGATCAAGTTCATCATAGAGCTTCTTCCAGACACTGCACCAATCTCTATTCCACCTTATAGAATGGCTCCGATAGAATTAAAGGAACTTAAGTATAAGGTGGAATAGAGATTGGTGCAGTGTATGGAAGAAGCTCTATGATGAACTCGATCTCTCTGTACGATGGTAGTCCTGCCAATTCCTGTGGAAAGATATCTGGAAATTCCTTGACCACTAGAATATTTTCTAACTTTGCTTCATCTGCTTTCGTGTCTACCACATATGTCAAGTATGCTTCATTCCACTTCTTCATCATTTTCTCTGCTATTAGAGCTGAAATAAATTTAGACGGGCTTGCTCTCTTATCTCCCATAAACACTGCCTTTTATCCTTTATCCAGCACAAACTCTACCGTCTTCTATTTACACTTCAAGTTGGCACTATATTTTTCTAAGGTATCCATGCCCAAAATCACATCCAATCGTTTCATTTCCAATGGCATTAAATCCACCACTAATGTCACTTCACCAACATAGATTTCACACTCTCAATAAACATGACTAATAATGACATAATGACCAACTAGGGTACTAACTACCAAAGGAATATGAAGGAGACTCAAATTTTTATCATGCAAAATCATACTTGGTGAAATAAATGAATGGGTAGACCCCGGATCAATTAAAACGATAACATCATCACGAAATAATTTAACCATACCAGTCACAACTTCTGGAGCTGCTTCTGCCTCCTCCCTTGTCATTGCAAATACTCTAGCTGGTGCTTGCCCCTTCAGTCTTCCTGGAGGATTTACCTTCTTGATCGTACTAGAACTACCCACTTTAGTTGCAAACTCAACTCCCACAGTTTCGGTCCTTCTCGAAGCTTGCATCTGAGTTTCCTATCTTCTTATATACTGTGGACACTCCCTGGCCATGTGTCCTTTTTCTCCACAATTAAAGCAAGCTCTCGTCAGTCGATAACACTCACTTTTATGGAATTTGCCTTAGTGGCCACATTTGGATAGAATGGCTTGTTCCCCTCTCCTCTTCTGCCTCCTCCTACAGTCGAGGCTTGAAGAGAAATAGTTCTCGTCAGTTTGGGTCTACTTGAGCCGCTGCTTCGAACCTCAGATGGTGTAGGGAAAGTCTTGGCACTCCTTCCTAGCATAGGCATACTACCTCCCTTACTAAGTTGTTCTCTTCCCTTTCTCTGTCTATTCACTGCACTCTTTATGTTCTCCACATTTTCAACCCTCAGGGCAACCTCTACCAACTTTTGAAAGTCACAAAAATTCTGCACTACCACTTTTTCTCTGATGGCCAAATGCAAACCTACTTCAAATCTTCGGCACTTAATTAGCTGCTTCACTCATCATCAGTTCGGCTGCATATCTAGATAACTGTGTAAACTTGCACTCATACTCACTCACCGTCATCTCCCTCTGAGCGAGGCTCAAAAACTCCCTTTGCTTCTACTGAATGTACACCTCGGACAGATACTTCTTCTTATAGGCAGCTTGGAAATCAGCCCATGTTAACATTGGCGGCTTAAACTGGCTCTTTGGTACGCTTTCCCACTAATGCAAGGCATCACCCCTTTAGCAAGATCGCAACATACACTATCTTTTCTTCATCATCACAATCCATCTGCTCTAATATTCTTTCAGTTTTCCTCAACTATGTCTCAGCTTCCTCTGGATCAGTTGTTCTATAAAAATCCACTGTGGCATACTTCCTCAACTTATCAAATTGTCTTCCTTTCTTAACCGGTGCTGAAGTCGAAGTGGATGGCATCTAACCCATGGCCTGAACAAAAGCCTGAGCAAACTCTTGGAACATTCTAGGATCGAAAGGATTAGGCATCTGCTCTGGAGGAAGAGGAGACTCCTGTGTTTGTGGTTGAGAGGGCTTACTAGCCTGACCTACAGTCGCCTCAGCAATCTCCGAGGCTCTAGACTCATCCATACCCTCCTCTCTTTGTGGAGAATTAGATGCAGCAGATCCTTGCAAAACTCCTCGTGTTCTTCTACGAGGTGGCATTTTTACTCCTTCAATAAACTATTATCATTTAGCTTATTTTCATTTTAAATGTTATGTCCTACATGTATGCATGATAT
>JAOQMS010000009.1:12064328-12094530 GCA_027563885.1 Erythroxylum longipes
TCAGGTAAGAATTTCGAGGACGAAATTTTTTTAAGGAGGGGAGAAATGTTGGATCCCGTTTTTAGGATTTTTATATTATATTATATTATATTATATTATATTTTATTAAATTATCAATCATGAAAAATAAATTAGAATTCATGAATTAGAAATTTTTGGAGTTTAATATGGTTTATTATGAATTTTATATGGTGGTATGAATTAAAAAGAAAGAATGAAAATAAAGTGAAGGAGTTAGTAGGAATTTCTTTTATAAGGAAGGGCAAAATTAGAAATAAAAAATATTGTCTTAAATTAATAAGACAAAGAAGAGAGGAGTTGTGTATGTTAAGGAAGAAAAGAAGGAGAGAGTCGTGGAATAACCTAGAAGTAGAGAAGGGGAAAGAAAGGGAAGAAGAAAGAAAGAAAGAAAAAAAGGAGAAAGAAGAAGGAAAAGGTTAGGTGAGTTCTTCTTTGTCTATTCTTCTTGTTTTGATAGATTAAAGAAGTAGAAAAAGTAGGTTTTATGTGAAGAAAATGAAGAAGGAAGTGGAGAAACTAGGTTTTTATATGATGAAGATGAAGAAAGAAAGAAGAAGAACAAGAGGTTGATGTTTTCTTTAGATTTTTATAAACCTTAACTAGATCTTAGTTTTTCTAGTTAGATAAAATCAAGAATAGATCAAGCTTAAGCTTATTCATGGATAGCTAGGTTTAAGGAAAGCTTCATATGTGTGTTGATTAAATGAAATATGTTTGTTCTTAGGGAATCAAGAATATCGACGTCAAGAGCAAGCTTGATATTGGAAATATCAAGTTAAATAGGTGGGTAATATGTTTATAGTTTTGTGATGATGAGCAAAAACATTTATGTGTATGAATACTATAAATGTTTGTTTTGATTCATTGTGAATGTGAGAAAAACGTGTTGTGATTTATGAACTTGTTATGCTTGAAAGATTTTACTGCTTCGTGTTGATGAAAAACAAAGAAGTTAAGAAGCATGAACTATGATTAAGATATCAAATATATATATATGCATTTGAATCTGTTTATGTGGGCAAGAGAAGAACCCGTTTCGTTAGTCACGTGCACAAAGACCTATAGCCTTCTCCCGGCTGCCCGCTTGTGGCCGCGAGATCCTGAGAAATCGGACTCGTTTCGTTTCACGGTGTGAAATTTGGTTTTATCGTTTCGTTCCACGGAACTCTCGAGCTATTATGTTGTGCATTGCATTTTTGATATGTCAAGTTATGATGCAATTTGAGTGTTATGGTTTGATGATAAATTTCAACCAATATGTTCTATGTGATGATGTATTGTATTATGAGTATTCATATATGTTTATGTGTGGTTCATTATCACTGGCTATAAATATATTAGCCACTGAGCTTTCCGGCTCTCCCCATAAATTTTCTACTCCTCAGGTGAAGAATCAACAGATCATAACTGAACCTTGCAAAGTTTTGGCAATCTCCAAGAATTTCAGACTTTTTGCAACTAAGTTAGTGTGAATCATTTTTGGTGACTTAGAAGCATATCAGTATAAACATTTCTGTATGTATTTTGTAACTATGATACTGATATGGCATTTTGATATGAAGTATGAAGATATGTATCAACTTTGTTGTTGCAAATGGACAGTGAAAGTTGACAGTAAATGCAGAAAATTTTCTGATATATGTATGTATAGATATATATGCAGCTTCCTCTTTCTTCTGTTAAGTTGGCTTTGTGTTGAATGTTGGGAGATCTTTGTATGGACTTGTTTGAAGTAAATTTTGGTATGTAGGAAATTGAATGTTGGTTCGGGTCCTTTGGAATGTGTATTAGAAATGCTTGTGAACAGATGAATGAAAGACAGAGACTAGGACAAAATGAGATCTGAAATTTGAAGGAATAAAATGCATTGGTAAAGCTAGAATTAGGCTAAGTGGTCTTCATAAAAGTTGTAGATTATTCTTTTATCTTTCTAATAGTATGAAGATTGAAATTTTTGGACTTCAGAAACAGAAGTTATGGCCTTTATAAGATAGCAGTATTGGTGTATAATTTTTGACTGAAATGGTAATCTTTACTTAAACGATTAAACTATATTGATACAGGCTGAATTAGACAAAATTGTCTTCATAAAATTGTAGAACTTTTTCTTAGCTTTCCAACGCTATAAATTTTGAAATTTTTAGACTTCTGGATTAAAAGTTACATTGTTTAGAAGTGAGGATGTTTAACTGGGATGTCGCGATCGCGACGAATCGCGATCGCGCCTATCCTAGAATTTTACTAAGGTCGCGATCGTGACACAGCACGATTGCGACAGTCCAGAATTTTTCAAAAGTCGCAATCGTGACGAAGCGCGATCGCGACCGTCTCGCAAAATTCGCGATCGCGACAGTCCTGACTTTCACAAAAGTCGCGATCGTGATACGATACGATCGCGACACCCCTAAATTTTCTTGTTACTGTTCATTACAGGTCACGATCGTACAAAAGTACGATCGCGACGCCTCTGTTTCTAATTCCCTCTCACGGGTGTGAATAAAAGAGTCACGCCTGTGACTCTCTCCTTTTTATATTTTGCTTTTAACTCCTTAATCCAAATTGCTATTAATTCTTTTAATACCCAAACCATTTATTCTTTGTTCATTTTTGCTATGGAAAATTTTTCATTAAATGGTTGGGTATTATTTTTACTTCTCCTATGAATTTTATTTATTTAATATAATTATTATCTATTTCTTTTATCTATTAATTGTGTATCTTAGTAAGAATTAATTGTTTATATTAAATCATTTTTTTTGAATAATTTAATTTTATGTCTAAAATCATTCTATGATAATTTAATTACTATTTGCTTATATTAGAAAAGTCTCACCACAAATCTTCCTTGTCTAAACTTTAATTAAATTTAATGTTCCCAAATAGATTTATTATTATTTCAAATAAATTCCAATGGTGACACGTAGTCGCCATAAAATTCATATGGAGACTCGGGCCCAACAGACAATCCCGGGTATATTTCCTTTATTCACATCTCACAGTCATTTAATAACATCTTTCACTCATTCTTTAATACCTAATGCACTTTACTCACTTTAATGACCTCATTTCTCATAACCTAGGGTCATTCAAGATCTCATTTAAGTCTAATTACCTCACATGGAAACACCCTAGCATTGATTGGTTTAAACTTCACTAAAAAGACAACTCTTTTTCCCCATATGTTAAGCCACAATCGTGGTGTCCCTACCACGATCGTCGATCGTGCCCTGTAATTTTCCTCCTCCCCTCATTCAAATTCAACATATATCTTAACACCAATTTCACATAAAATTTCCCAAAATTTACTACCTCTAATAAAACATCATTCCACACTAATTCAAATACCAATTTGATTGCATTAAACACTTAACTTCTACTCATTTAATTTACCATTTCAAACTTAATCTCATCATTCATGAAATCCAATCTCTTTTCATACTATGTCTTATTCATAGTGCATCAAACAATTCATTCATTAAGTTATGTCCTCATTTAACACTCTAATATTTCACATTTAGATGCATTGCCATCAAACATCCTTTTTGCTTAAAGTATAAATCAAGAGTAATAAAAACTTATCACACATTTAACCAACTTTTCTAACATCAAAATATGTTCATTTTAAGCACCCATTAAGTCCAAAAGCACCATAGTTATATAACTTAACCTTAATTGATTCAACCATTGCATAATCAACACATTACCATGAAAAATCACTGCCCACAATCGTGGCTTCCCCTGCCACGATCGTGACAAAAACAAATCCCCCATTTTTCTTGTAGTTTTCTAGTTTTTTCTCAAGACAGATTTTTAGGTCAGTATTGTATGACCATTATGACCTAGAAACTAAGGTATTTAGACAACACCTTCTTCTAAATAAATGTTCTTCTGTGTCTTAAGTTTCCAATGACATCAAATTCATGTATTTTAGTTTAGTATTATGCATGTTAGAACCAAAATACTACAGATTATTCTCATACTATGACCACACACGGTTCTCAACTTCAATCCAAATTTCAAGACCTTTAAGGATAGAATTCAAATTCATTTATTGCATAAAAATTGTAGCCATATGTTTCTAGTTTAATATCAATTAAAAATCATTCTATTTGGATATCTACAGATCAATATATGGCCAAAATATAGAAGCATGTTCAATAAAACACTCTGTCTAACATATTCTAGCATACTTCTTCTAAATTTTCCAGCTCTTCAACTCCTACATGTTACACATAAGATATCTTAAGCTTATTTTATCAATTCTACTTCATTTATTCATCAAGATCACCTCTATTTACAATTAAAAACATCCAAAAAATAATTTACAAATCATTGTCCATTTTATGAATAAAAACAAAACATCAAAGTATCCATACATTCATCAACATTTTGGATCATTTTTAAACATCATTTATACCCTTAATTCATCTCAAAATCATCCTTATATCAACTTATGAATTATTTCTCATCAACGTAACATCATATTTCAACACCTTTATCATGTTCATTTCATCCCAAACTATCATCACATATTCTTATATTTAAGCAACGTATAAAGGTTTAGGTGCTACTTACTTGATTAAGCTTCAAGATCTGCAAAAATCACCTAACCCTATCTTTCCCATATATCACACGACCTCTCATCGAAAAATGGGTTGGGTCTTTTTGTAACAAGTTGAAGAAGACAAAGAAAAATAGGAGTAAATGATGGATGAAAGCACGGTGCAACATTAATTAAGTTTGGTGAAGCAAAAACGTGAAAATGAAGAAGAAATGAAGAAGATGAATGTAGGAGAGAAAATTACGAAGAGAGAGAAGCAAATAGCAAGTGAAAGACCAAAAATGAGGGTTGGTCTTTCACTTAATAAAATTCGCGGGAAACAAGTGGTGTCACAAGTGACACTTGTCACTTTCTCATGGTCCTCTTTTGGTTTTTTGAAAAAGCTAGTCCATTTGTCTCCTAATTGTAATCCAATTGACTCCCAATTTTAAATGAAATGTGTCATTAAATCCCAATGTCATTCATAAAATTTCTACTATTATCTGACACTTATTTCTGCCACTATTCATTAATTGTCTCGCCACTTGACATTTTTTCTAGTCCAAAAATGCCCTTAATTTTTAGAAAATTCTCAAATTTCACCAAAAATTCTAAATCACTAATTATACACACCAACTAAATTTTCAAGACACATAATCCATAATTCACATTATAATCACATGAAAACAATCACTTATGCCCAGAAATGTCAAATGAGTGCCTAGATAAATTATTGTAATGTGTGCAATATCAAATTCACGTGTATGTATGCTATATTATGCGTGAGCATGAAGTGCATTTCTCTACTCTCTCATTGCTATTTCTCATGTATGGTATTGCCGGCTCTAACCCTTAATATGGGAACGGGATGTTACAATTCTCCCCCTTAATAAATTTCTTCATCGAAATTCTTACCTAATTGTTCAAAAAGGCAAGGATATTATTTCCTCATATGCTTCTTCGTTTCCTATGTTACTACTTTACTTGAATCCTTTCTTCTAATTAACTATCGTCAATGGAATCACTAGGTCTTTCAATTACTTATTTAGTCATTCCACTATCTTAACCGGTTCCTCGATGTCTCAGATTACTTGAAATTTTCACTTCCTGGGTCGTTAACACCTATGTCAGATAACACTGATATTTTCTAAACATACTCACTTTTATCACAGTATGAACCTGATACATCTTGGTGGGTAATACTAACTCATAAGTCAATGGTCCTATGCTCTCAATAACTTTATATGGACCAATACAATTTGGGCTTAGTTTACCCTTTTTAACGAACTTTAGCACACCTTGCCAAGGTTGTACTTTTAGAAACACTGTATCTATATTCCTTATCTTTGGTATTTATCCACATGACTTGTTTATCTTTTTTGAATCACTTAATCTCTATTATAGATCAATTTCACTTATCAATAACATCTCCAATCAATTCTATCCTTCAACTATTATCAGGTCTTATTCATCCCAAAGTAAAGGTGGATGACTCTTTTTGTCGTATCACGCCTCATCCGGTGTCTTACCGATACCACTGTGATAATGATTTTCATAATCGAATCCAATCAGACCTGTATATTGATCTTATGCTCCTAGGAACTCAAAAATATAAGTTCTAAGCATATCTCCAACATTTAAGACTGTTAGTAAATCAAGCATTCAGTCACTTGCTTCTACACCCTTAACCGCTAAATACTGTTATCTTAACATATTATTACCAAGATGTTTAACATAGGTTGCTATGTATGCTTCCTCCAAATTTCTTTTCTTAATCATTTATATCGGTTATACATACTCCTTACTTCAATCAAAATGTATCATTTTTCCAATTCAACTCAAAATTCGAATTCATATTTAGTTCCTCAATAAGATTCACAAATTTTGAATATTCACTTAAGGCTTTTCTAATTCTTTCATATAAAACTAATCTTATGTTCAATATAACTAATAACACTTCATTTTGCCCCTATTTCAACTCAATCATTTTTTGTTCATTATTACACTAGATTTGGTAACCTCAATATCTAAATTTGTGCTATATCGCTATTGGATTGTTTTGTTCAATGCATCATATTGCAACACTAGCTTTGCTGGGTAATATTCATTTGTACATCATAATCTTCAAGTAACTCTATCTATTGTCTCATTTTTGTATTCAATTTTTTCAAACTAAATCATCATCTCAAACTATAATGATCTGTATATACCCAAAATGTTTCACCGTATATATAATATCTCTAAATTTTCAAAACGATTTTGATTGCAGCAAATTCTACGTCATGTGCTAAATAATTTAAACTTATGAGACCTCAACTGTCTCGATTTATATATGTAATTGCTTTACTATGTTGCATCAGATTACATACTAATCTCTAGTGTGAAACATCCCTATATATTACATAACCTTCAGATCCAAATGAAATAGCTAACACCTGTGTTGTAATCAGTCGGTGTTTTAATTCCTTAAAATTCTTCTTACATTCACTAGTATATTTGAATGACACATTTTTTTCCTCATAAGTTTCTTACTTTATCATTACCTCTACTTTCTTTGGTTTACTAATATTCTATGTTCAAATACCATATAACCGAACATATTACTTAATCAAGCTGAGATTCACTCTTATTGAACTGGGCATATATTTTTTTTTCCTTCATGATAAGTAAGGCTAACCTTAAGTGTCCAAATTATTCTTCTCAACCTTTCGAATACACTCCATATATCATCCATGATCACAGTCACTAATTGATCTAAATAAAATTGGAACACTTCATTCATTAATGCCATAGCTACTGTCTGGGAATTTATTAACCCCTACAGGTATCACGATTAACTTGAGTGCCTATAACTAATTCTCGAAATACTTAAGTAACTAATTTTTTAAATGAGGTGATGTTACCTCAAGTTTTTCTCAGTCTCCCAATTGACTTATTTTCTTGAATGACTTTCTCCATTCATTCAATTTCCTTTAATTTCTCGTTGACTTATTCTAATGTCTGTTCTTTCATACTTGTTTCTCTACACATTTCAATTTATTTCCAAGTCTCAATTTTCTGAACATATCCTTCAAATCTAACTTGTATCTTCTGAATATATTAGTATAGAATATAGTGTGGACCTAAGTTTTTCTCGCAATTGCAATAGTGTTACCTCAAATTTAAGAATCCAATCATGTAGTTGGATACTTTACATCAAATAGAATGCATGCACTCTCAGTAGCATAATCGACGTCTTATGCCTGAGCCTCAATTAGAAATGGAACTCCAATATTCTCTTCTAGTTCATTCAATATTCATTCATTCTTAGAAGTAAACCATCTGGTCTACTTGACCTAATTTGGTGAAAGTTTTCTTCGAAAGAAGAATTCTTGCTACTATCATCTATACTGTTCATGTAATCGTTATCAATCAACTATATTCATCATTGCTTTCTAGTCATTCTTTAATGCCTCAATAAGATTGATTTGAACTATTCATGACATCTCTATAAGATCAATTTCTATCATACCTTACATAATTAGAATACTCTTTAGAATAAATCTTAGTGAAACAATAAACACATCCATTTACTCTTATACTTTGGTATTTTATCATCAAGTTCATTACATCTTATCTAGAGATGTATTTTTGACGATGCACCATTTAATAACTTACGCTAAGGATACCTTAATATCTATTGATTCTAGACAACACTTCTCCTTTTGCGTGTTTATCCATGATCATGGTGAACCTTCCCACAATCGTGACAGAAGCTCGTGGATCTAGGCACGATCATAGGGACTCTGACGCGATCGTGACAGAACCATTTAATTTCAGACACCATTGTGGGGATTATGCCACAATCTTGCCCTTCTTCTTTTTCCTTGAATCCATCACATATAGTAACATCATTTATACTCTCAATCTATCCCCAATTGATCATTATAAATGCTTTCATGCATTATTCTGATTCATCTTAAAATTTTAACTATGTGGATTAAAAACTTAAAAGCATTTAGTAAATCATGGATCACTTCATATTTCATATTCAAGTATATGATACATATGTGCTTAATAACATTATTTACTAATGTAACCACATTATCGGATATGCACTTATAATAACTGGTCAACTTAACCTCAAGTACTTCTACTATCTTGTTATTATTTATTTCATCTTCCAATCATCATTTATTTCATCTTCCATATGTATATTCTCAATCAATTCAAAATTATAGAAGCATAGTCATCATGAAGTTCTGATCTTAGATCCACTGACATATTTTTACTGTAAATCATAACTTTTATCACATTAATCAAATAACCATTTTAAGTCCAATTTCAACCTCTCTAGGTTATAGACGAATTTGTTTTTTTGCAAAACCTTACTTGTACACTTTAATTCTTGTCATTTATACTCATATCTTTACGTCTCTCAGTCAATCCACAAAATATATATTCACATCAATATCAATTCATAGAGACATAACTATAGCACAATTATGATATCATACTCAATGATACAGCCACAATTATAAATGCTCTGAACCTTTATTTATCATATCAAACCTCTGAACCTTTATTTATCATATCAAACCATATACTATCTTTCATTTCTAGATATCCCCAAAATTCCATTTTCTCACATTCTGACATATCATCAATCTTCTCATTACTTCTAACAATTCAATTCTTAACGAATGCTCAGGTGTATGACTCTTGTATATGAGACTCAGACTAGGGATCAGTTACTACTACATGCTATAACGTGTCTAAACTAAATGTACATTGACACATATTTTTAAAAATTCCCATATAAGACACTAAGCCAGGGCTCTGATACTAATTATGTACCACTCCACTTCCACCAAGCACGTATCTGTACATCCTAAGGACATTCGGACACACGCTCTATGAAAGCGGTGTGCTAGAGCAGTCAAACAGAACTTTTTGCAAAATTTTCCCAAACATCACACGTATTTTTCGAAAAACCAAGAAGTTCAATAATCATTTGGGCCCTTTTCAAATTTGAAACATTTTCAATCATAAAGTCATTACCTATCAAAATTATTCACATACAATGGTACAATATTTATGGAATACATTCTTTAAGACGAAAATAACAAAAAAAACATATGTAGACACCAACTGATCCTTACCTGTATCTCTTACTCAAAAGCGATGGTTAGACTCCAGTTGATTTAATTTGGTGTCTCCTCTGAGCCTGAAAAATATGTTGCAAATTGGGGTAAGTTTTGCAAACTCAGTTGAGTTACCATCCATTATGGTTCACTCTTGTCATGTAACATAACAATTCATGTTATCATATACTTCACATTATCTCATTTATCTTCATGTGATATCACGAAACACTTTACTCACAAACGTCACATTCCAAAAACCATACAATTCATCATTTCATCGCGATGACGTGAAACATGTTCATCAATAAGTATTCACACATTTCATACAATAAAAATCCTTAAAACATTGCAATCATTCAATTTATTCATATCACAAGTGTATGCAATGTTTATGAGACTCGAATTTGTTTATTATGTTGTTATGACCAAGTGCCTTTTTCAGTGTCCCATATCCGTTGTGGATACCGAGCTCTATCATACTGTCCCTTATCCATTGGAGATATAGGGCTCTTTATACATTGAGCCTTAGGCTCTTACCACAAATGTCTAAGTTTTAAGCTCATTTTCACTGGCGACTCTGGTCACAACTGCCTTTATATTTTACGTATTCATGGAATAAATGCATTTCATATATTCAATCATTGTGTTTAATCTAATACATTCACATTCACATTGATCATCGGACTTGGTCCGGCATTCAACATATAAGTTGGGAACACATTTATTAAATCACATTCACAATTAAGGGGCACTTCCAATGTATTATTCGTTCATCAAACACCTCGGACATTTCATGTCCAGAAATCAGTACACATACATCATATTTCAATTCAATTTAGAATTAAACAATCAATCAAGGTGAGACCATCTTAGGTTACTGATAGTACGCTTCATATTAGCATTAGCTTCCATGATCCAGAAACAACTGGATGGTGATGTTCTATCCTGTAAATCAACCTTATGCAATACACATATTGCACACATATTATTAATTACACAATCATATAAACATTCAATTATACACATATGTATATGTGTAATGTATAATGCATTCTAATATTGACAATCACGGGTACATTTCCTTTATTCACATCTCACAGTCATTTAATAACATATTTCAATCATTCTTTAATACGTAATGCACTTCACTCACTTTAATCACCTCATTTCTCATCAAGTAAGGTCATTCACGGTCTCATTCAAGTCTAGTTACCTCATACGGAAACACCCTAGTATTGATAGGTTCAAACTTTACTCAAAAGACAACTTTTTTTCCCCATACCTTAAGCCACGATCATGGTGTCCTTGCCACGATCGTGACAGAAACATTTTCTGTCCAGGCCACAATTGTGACATAAACCTTTTTTGTTAGATCACGATTGTGGGGTGAGGGCCACGATTGTGCCCTACAATTTACCTCCTCCCCTTATCCGAATTCAATATGTCTTAACACTAATTTCAAATCAAATTTCCCAGAATTCACTACCTCTAATACAACATCATTCCACACTAATTCAAATACCAATTTGATTTCATTAAACTCTCAACTTCTACTTATTTAATTTACCATTTCAAATTTAATCTCATCATTCATGAAATCCAATCTCCTTCCATACTATGCCTTATTAATAGTGCATCAAACAATTCATTCATTAAGTTATGTCCTCATTTAACACTCTAATATTTCACATTTAGATGTATTGCCATCAAACATCCTTTCTGCTTAAAGAATAAATCAAGATCAATAAAAACTTATTACACATTTAACCAACTTTTCTAACATTAAAATATGTTCATTTTAAACCCCCATTAAGTCCAAAAGCATCATAGTTATATACCTCATCCTTAATTGGTTCAACTACTGCACAATAAACATATTAGTATGAAAAATCACTTCCTATGATTGCCACGATCGTGACAAAAACAAATCTCCCATTTTTCCTGCAGTTTCCCAGTTTTTCTTAAGACAGATTTTTAGGTCAGTATTGTATGACCATTATGACCTAGAAAATGAGGTATTTAGACAACACCTTTTTTTTAAAAAAATGTTCCTTTATGTCTTAAGTTTCTAATGAAATCAAATTCATGAAGTTTGGTTCAGTATTGTGAAAGTTAGATCCAAATACTACAGACTATTCTCATAATGATCGCACATGGTTCTCAACTTCAAGCCAAATTTCAAAACCCTTAGGGACATAATTCAAATTCAATTCCTTCATGAAAAATGTAGCTATATGTCTCTAATTTAATCTACATTAAAAATAATTCAACATCTATATATTAATATATGGTCAAAATACAGAAGCATGTTCAATAAAGCACTCCATTTAACATATTCTAGCACACTTTTTTCCAAATTTTCCAACTCTTTAGCTCTTACAAGTTACACTTAACATATCTTAAGCTTATTTTATCAATTCTACACCTTTTCTTCATCAAGATCACCTCTATTTCCAATTAAAAACATCCACAAAATAATTTACAAATCATTGCTCATTTTATGAATAAAAACAAAACATCAAAGTATCCATACATTCCTTAACATTTTTGATCTTTTCTAAACATCATTTATACCCGTAATTCATTTCAAAATCATCCCTATATCAACTTATGAATTATTTCTTATCAACATAACATCATATTTCAACACCTTTGTCATGTTCATTTCATACCAAATCATCATATATGCTTATATTTAAGCAACCCATAAAGGTTTAGGTGCTAGTTACTTGATTAAGCTTCATGATCTTCAAAAATCACCTAACCCTATCTTTCCCATGCATCGCACGACCATCAAATCTCATGGAGAAATGGGATGGGTCTTTTTGTAGCAAGGTGAAGAAGACAAAGAAAAACAGGATTAAATGATGGATGAAAGCAAGGTGCAACATTAATGAAGTTTGGTGAAGAAAAAAGCGTGAAGAAGATGAATGTGGGAGAGAAACTTACGATGAGAGAGAAGCGAATAACAAGTGAAAGACCAAAAATGAGGGTTGTTCTTTCACTTAATAAAATTCATGGGAAATAAGTGGTGTGGTAAGTGGCATTTTCCACTTGCCACATGTCACTTTCTCATGTTCTTCCTTTGGTCATTTAAAAAAGTTATTCCATTTTTCTGACAATTCTAATCCAATTGACTCCCAATTTTAAATGACATGTGTTATTAAATCTAAATGTCATTCATAAAAATTTCTACTGCCATTTGACACTTATTTCTGCCACTATTCATTAATTGTCTCGCCACTTGGCATTTTTCCTAGTCAAAAAATACTCTTAATTTCCAGAAAATTCTTAAATTTCACCAAAAATTCTAAATCACTAATTATACACACCAACTAAATTTTCAAGACACATAATCCATAATTCACATTATAATCACATTAAAAAAATCATTTACACCCAGAAATGTCAAATGAGTGTCTGAATAAATTATTGTAATGTGTGCAATAATCAAGTTCACGTGTATGTATGCTATATTATACATGAGCATGAAGTGCATTTCTTTACTCTCTCATTGTTATTTCCCATATACGGTATTTCTAGATTTAATCCTTAAAATGAGATCGGGATGTTACAATTCTTCCCCCACAATAAATTTTGTCCTCGAAATTCTTACCTGATTGTTCAAAAAGATAGGGATATTGTTTCCTTATATGCTTCTTTGTTTCCCATGTTGCTACTTTACTCGAATACTTTCTTCCATTTGACTATAGTCGATGGAATCACTAGGTTTTTCAATTACTTATTTAGTTATTCCACTATCTTAACTGGTTCCTCAATATCTTAGATTACTTGAAATTTTCACTTCCTGGGTCGTTAACACCCATGTCAGATAACACCGATATTTTCTAAACATACTCAGTTGTATCACAGTATGAATCTGATACATCTTGGTGGGTAATAGTAACTCATAATTCAATGGTCCTATGCTCTCAATAACTTCATATGGACCAATACAATTCAGGCTTAGTTTACCCTTTTTAACGAACTTTAGCACACCTTGCCAAGATGGTACTTTCAGAAACACTTTATCTATATTCCTTATCATTGTTGTTGATCCACTTGACTCATTTATCTTTTTTGAATCACCTAATCTCTATTACAGATCAATTTCACTTATCAACATCTCCAAGCAATTTTGGCCTTCAACTATTATCAGGCCTTATTCATCCCAATATAAAGGCGAACGACTCTTTCTGTCGCATCACGCCTCGTACGATGTCTTACCAATAATTCTCTACTCAATAATTCTCAACTACTGGATATTTCCACTCAATTATTGCAAAGATTTTTGTTAGATAATCTAATGTTATCACCTATTATGTTATATTGCATCTCAAAATCAGTGGCGTATGTATTTGTTGCATAACTTTGTGTTTTTATGCAGGTGCAGATTTTGGGTTGGTAAGTTAAATTATTCAGACAAGACAACCAAAATTTATTACTCTGAGGGCTTCCCAACTCAATAACTCTTAACATTTGTGCCATGATGTCAAATTTTGTCATTTTGGCTTATTTTAAAGATTTTTGGGGAGGATGACTCGATACATATTTCTCCATTTTCATATTAGAATAAACAAGGAAAGAAAACAAAAAATAAACACACCCATCGATGGCCAATATGGAATAAATATCCCCTTTTAAAGTAGCAAGAAAACTAACAATATTATTTTTCTATACTTTAAGAATCAAAATGAAAATAGTATTGATAAAACAATAATATTAGCAAAAAGCAACTAGACTGTAGGGGTAACAAAAATATTAGCAAAAAACAGCTAGAGTGTAGGGATAGTCCAATTGTATAAGTTGTTGATGATCCAGATGGGGCAGGCAATGATGATGATTAAGGAGGTGTCAGGGAGATTCTAAGGCGTTAACAGGTTTTGACCAACAGTGCAATCACAGTTGAAATTATAGGGGAAATAGTGTCACCCTCTTGAATTCAGAGTGATTGGAGCAAGGTTTGTGGAACCAACAAAATAGGAACCTTGTTAACTTGAACAACATCATGAAACCCATTTGCAAAATTGAACAGTGGACATCGATCAATCAAGAATTTTTTTTTCACTAACTAGAATTTTGTGCATTCATAAGACCTATATGTGATAGCTACGCATCGCAAACTTACAGAAGCCATATCTTCTATAGATTTTTAAAAAAAGGACAACTGCAACTAAAGGCTAGTTTCAATAAAAGGAAACCTCTGACAGTTCCCATCATAAAAGGTAAACATTCTCACTAACCTTTTCTTCATACATAAGTTCTATGTTATCATTTGCATCAATGTATTTTTTACGCAAGGCTAGGACAATTTCAGCGGTCCCTTTCCAGTGTAACTGCACTTGAGAGTCAGGTTGCAAGATAAACCTTTGAGTCAAGCACACATCATGATTTGAAATATGAAAAAGTAATGCTTTATATACCAGTCATAACTATATAAATTGCAGATGATTATTTGGCAAATCCCAAATATAATAAACTTATATGTCAGATTCTTGATATTTTAATTGCAAGAATGATTATGCCTATTCAGAATATGACATTGTTTACTATTAGATCACCATTACATTTTATCAGTATAGCCACATTACCCATTTTATTGCAACACTGCCTCTATTTTTTTCTAAGTTGAAAGGAAATATAAGGATAATGGTAGATTAAGAGTAGATAGTGTCAAAATTCATTCACAACTGCAAACAATGAAAAGAGAATGTCAAAGTTTAAGCATTGCACCCTAAAGAAGTAAGCAACTTAAAACAACATGAAAAAAAACCTTGAGTGCTCTTTTTGTTGGTGATCCAAAGACTTCAGGTTCTCCCCCACCTAGCCAGAGAGTATTAGTAGACTATCATGATCTAATGCTCTTAATTACTTCTAACTCTTCACAAACTAATGAGGAAAAAAATAAGCGAAAAGAAGTAGAAATTAATAATATGAACTTGCCTCTGAAATAAAAAAAGTGTCATTTATGTTATGTGCAATGACTTTAATGAGTAAAGAGAATAACAAAGGAGACACCTGTGACTTGTTTTTTAGGTGGATTAATCCTTCTCCTGTTAGCATAAGCATCAACAATAGCCATCTTTAAAAGAAATATGTTGCTGTTAGTGTGTGTAGGAAGCCAAAAGTGGAGGTTCATAACACTAGAAAATTTTTTCCATCAATAAATATTCAGCAATAGGATTAACTTTTTTTCCATGCAAATGAAATTGAAGTTTACATTCATTGACAACATTTGTGGAAGTAATTGATATTGTACATGGAATAAAACCCAAGTATTTACAAGTGTTAAGACCTTCAATGAATCACCACAGTCATCACCATCTGATGATGAACTACAAAAAGAAATAACAGAAGAGTTAAAAATCTTTACAAAGAACTAGTTGCATAAATGAAACACACAAAACTAAAACATAGACACCATACCACCGCCATCCTCTGTCATGTCTCCAACCACAATCTCACCCAAAAGTCCTAGATTCCCCAACATGTTGTCATCCAAAATTCCGATGCTGTTACCCAGCACTGAACTGCATCAACAAAAATGGAGAAAGATCTTTGATCTTAAAACCTTGATTTTATAAAAATTTGAAGATCATCTAAAAGAGGAAGACCCACCTGCAACAGTTGTGGTAAATCGTCATCGACGATCACCGTCACCACCGGAGCTCTGCTTCTTTTAGGCCTACTGCCTCTATTTTTTGACAAGCTTATCAATCTCCAATTGCATCGCTTCTTGATCGTCAATTAGCAACCGTGTTACAACTTCCAGATCCTTCTTGAAGCACGCCTCTTCGAACTCCTTGCTAACGTTCTCCTAAAAAAAGTGTCTCGATAACCAGTTAGGCCAGACGAAGAAGTGAGTGGGCCGTAGCATGTCTTGGTGTAGACTTAAGACCTCTTGTCGGGTACCAGTGACTCGCCGTTAGTTTAGCAATTCCTCCTCTTTATCGTCGAGCAATTTCTCTTTTTTCGCAACGTATTTGTCCAATACCTCCTCGATAGTGTTCTGGACCTCATGCAAAAATCAATGATTGAGGATCAAACACTGTGGGTTTTTTACACAACCATTACATATGGTGGTAGAGGTGGCGATGACGCTAAAGTAGTGTTGCGGTAGATGCTAGGTTTGAGAGAGGCAGAAACAAAGAACCATCACAAATATGGTAGAGATGATGATGATGTTAAAGGTGGTGTTGCGTCAGATGGTGGGTTTGAGAGAGGGAGAAAGAAAAAGAGAGGGGTGTGTGAAAATGGTAGAAACTTCTCGAGTCTAGTTTAAAGTGATGTCTAATAAAAATTGAGATCGTTTGATAAAATGGGTCATTATATGTAGAACACGTAAACGGACAACAAACATCTTCATTCACGCTTAGTATATGTATACTTAATAAGTTTCATTATTTATAGGTTCAAATGTATCGTTGTTCCTCCATGGATTCCTAGAAATTTGGTACACATGGAGATACCAAATAGTGGTCGTGGCAAATGCGGGCTACCGAGCAATTGCAATTGATAACAGAGGATATAGACTATCGTAGCGGCCAACTGAACCAGAGAAAGGGACCTACGTGAACCTTGTAAACGATGTTGTTGCCCTTCTTGACACCCTTGGTATTAGTAAGGTATATGAACTATTTATTGCACAACCTCACTTGGTTAATTAAAGACTACCTTTTTGAACTTGGAACAAAGAATATCATTTTTTTGATAATAAGATTGTATCACTCATTTACTTTGCCCTTTTCTATCAGGTCTTTCTTATGGGAAAGGATTCGGGGGGCGTACAAGTGTATATTGTAGCCATTCTTCACCCACAGAGTATGAGGAATTGTAACTGTAGGTAACCCTTTCACACTTCCAGGACCAAGTTCTGATCTAACTCAATACCTCCCTGAAGGTTTCTACATCAAAAGATAGCAGGTATGCCATAGTCGTATGCAGTTAACAAATTTTATTAACGAATGATTTTGGGAAACGAGGCATGAGTCAATTCATCAATTTCTTCTTCTTTGCCAGAGTTATGTGACCACAAGTTAGCCTATTGCTTTGAACAATCAAAAGCTTCTGTTATATTGATGTCTTAATTCTACTTTAACTACATTCTAGGAGCCAAGTCGGGCTGAAGCTGATTTTGTGAGATTTAATGTTAAGACTGCTGATTAAAAAAATCTATATAATGTTTTCTGCGTCTGAGATTCCAATAGCAAGAGGTGGCAAGGAGATCATGGATCTGGTTGACTCATCAGCACCTCTATCTCCTCGATTCTCGGAGAAAGATCTTGAAGTTTATGCACACTTATATGAGAAGTTTGGTTTCAGATTTCCGTTACAGGTTCCGTACAGGTACTACAGATTTGCCAAGTAGCTATATCATATGCACATTTTCTTGCTCCCAAGTGCAAACTGAATGCTTAATTAAGACGTTATACATGCTTTAGCTAGTAATTTAATAGAAACATCAATAGTAATAGCTAATTTGACCATTAATTAATGTACAGGAGTATGGGAAGAGATATAGGAATCACTAATCCGAATATTACAGCTCCAGTGCTACTGATCATGGGCGAGAAAGACTATTTGCTGAAGTGCACAAGATTAATGCACCTAACAAGGAAAATTAAATATGATCAATATAAAATTTACATTTCATTAAAAAATTTGAGAATTTTTAATGGATACACTATAAAAATAAATATTAATAGTACATTGAAATTACTACATTATATTTGCCTTTCTTACAAGTAAATAATTGATTTTATAGGTTACATTATGGAGATAATTGATTAAACATATATCCAAAACCTTCTTCCGGCCTTGCTCTTCCTTTTCTTATTCTTTTGATTCGTCAGTCGATGACTCCTCCTGACGAGGCCGTGTTGAACTCGAGCCCGCTTGCCTTGCCCTCATCCGCACATGTGTCTTCTTGTGGATCTCCTGCAGACTCATATTTGTGGAATGGATGATCTCTGCTCGAAATAAATGATAATGGTTGAGGAAGTTAGGGGGTGAACTGCTAATCCCCTTCATTCCACACCAAAATGTTTTGCAATGGTAGACACTATGTATCCCATTCCAAAATGGTCGCTTCGCTTATGCAGAACTGCAACAATCGCATTCAGGACATGGGTGGATATGCAGATTGGAATACTATAGTCTATGCACCACAGTATGAAAAGTTCCTTGGTGGAACACTTGTTGGTTTCTGACTTATCAGAAACCAACTGACACATAAATTTATGCAGCAGCAAGTGCTTATGGGACCAGATAATGTTGTGTGCATTCTTTGGGTAGAATTGCTCAATTCCAATCAGCTCACGCCAATATTGGGAGACATGGAAATCGTCATGTTGATCAACGATGGTGGATTCGAGGAATCCACACATCTCATACAAGAGTTCAACATTCAGTTCATATTCCCATCCTCCCAATCTAAACCATAATTCTTCTGTATTTTTTAGGGTCAAAGGTCAATGACGTGAAAAATTATAGGGTAAGCTATTCATACACAAGGAATTGGAATCGTAAGAACTGGCCCTACTGGATTCTCTCGGCTAGGTTCTCTACCTACTCACGCAGTTCTAGCCTATCTAATGTATCAACATCAAAATGCCTAGGAGCTACAATTTGCCTAGAGTGAAGGGATCAGAAATGAAAACCTTCCTCCTCAGTATAGATGGGGAATGGTGCTCTAAAGTTTGCCGTTTGGTTCCTTCTTCCGCAGCACACAACTTGCTGTCTTCCAAAGGTTTCCCGTTGGGCTAATTGCTTAATGCGTGGCATATTTAAGGTAGGATATGGAAGAATTTAGGAAGGTTAAAAATTTAGTGAGGAGTGAGAGTGTTTGATCGATTGAATTCTAGAGAGATAAAATGCAAATAGAAGTGAAATTGAAAAAGAAGTGAGAACTGAATATAAAGGTGGTGAAAAGGTAAAATTTTCATCTAAAAATCACACCTTGCCTGATCATGGCATGCGGTATACCACCAAGTGCATTTGCAATCACAAACCATGGTCATGGTCAGCGGCTGCACTCTAACACCAATGTCCTTCGTTTGCTCTTTTTCTATTTTTTCTTTTTCTCTTCATAATTCTTTTATAGCCTTTTTTCACTTCTCTATTTATGTTTGTACACTCTTCTCATGATTCTGAAATCCTATTCCTTTTTTTTCTTTTATTCAACGGAAACAAAAAATAAACCTAACCACAGAATTCAATAGATCTAACAAAATTCAACATAAAACTATTTTTTTGTGGGTTGCCTCCTATGCAGCGCTTCTTTTTACATCAGTAGCTCGATGCTCCTTTAAGCTCACGGTGGTTGGAATGACTGGTGGAATGGTAGTATTGCCATTAGTCGCAACGTCTGTATCTTGGCTACCATACTGCAATTACCACCGTCCTTGCAATTTTCTTTGCCTCACCTTCTCCTTTGTGAGCACGTCTTTTGGAAAGCATTTGCCAGATCCTCTATGTACTCCCATTCATTGAGGCTCGGTTTCTTTGACATCCACTGGAGGTGAAGGTGTTCCATACTCTCTAGTGGTCACCTTGAAGGTATATGCTTCTTCCCTAGTCGCAAAGTTAGTTCACCCCCATCCATATCAATAATTGAGCGTGCAGTGTATAAGAACGGTCGCCTAAGAATCATCAGAGTGTCCTCATCTTCGCTGATGTCCAAAACATAGAAGTCCGTAGGAAAGATAAATTTGTCGACCTTTACTGGCACATATTCTATGATTTCCATCGGTCTATGCAACATTCTATAAGCTGTCTTTACCAAAAACGTAGTGGGCACTAACTTTCCTAACCCCAATTTGAGACTGAAAGCATAGGGTATCATATTTATGCTTGCACCTAAGTCCATGAGTGTCTTGTCTATAATAATGTCATTGATACTACAGGGGATGAAAATGTCCCCTAGGTCATCGTTCTTCGTAGCTATATTGGGTTTTGCTTCAAGTGGTTGCTCCTTAACCTTCTTCTTGACGGACTCCTGTAGTTTGAACTTCGACTGTACTCGGTCCATCACTTCCTCAATTTTGTTATGCTCAATTTCCCACAAATTTTTTGCTTCCATCTTTACATATAACTCTCACTGCTGTGCAATAGGGAACGGAAATACCCGTCGAGTTACTTGAATTGACTCCATTGTGGGCTCCATTAAAAGGTCTTTTTCAACTACTTGACCTTTTTCTTTATCTTCTACCTTTTCTTGTACTTGTGTGGTTTCTCCATCCCCAGTCTGAGTTATGACTATGATATGCTCCTTTAAGTTGGACTCGATGTTGCTTGGAAGAGTTCCAAAATTCTGAGTCGACATTGCTTCCACGAGCTACCCCATTTGGACTTTTAAATTATATATAGACGAGGCATGATTCTTCGTAACTTGCTCGAATTTACTCTTGATCCTCCTATGTGCCTCCTTCATTCCTCCTATCTTGTCAAAAATCTTATCTAACTTTGAATCCATTGAGCTTGTCTTATCCTACTGAAAGCTCGATTGCCCTTGAGGCCTGAACTGCCCTATATTATTATTATTCGACCAGGAAAAGTTGGGGTGATTCTTCCACCCGGGGTTGTATGTGTTGGAGTAGGGATTATTACCCCCACCTTATCCAAATTGTGCCCCCATGTAATTCACTTGATCCTAGTTATCCTCTCTCATCAGGTAGCAATCCACAGTATCATGATCTACTTGACCACATAACTCACACTTCGCTTGTATGTAATTAATTGGAGTGGAAGATGATGCCTTCATATTGCTGAGTTGTCGTGTCAGATTGTCAATCTTAAGTTGCATCTCCGACATCTAATCGACTGCGACAATTCTGTTCTCTAAAGGTAGTAGGTTGCCTACTTCTCTCACTCGCCCATAAGTAGCTATTGCTTGCCATCTCTTCTATTAACTCCTCTACTTCATCAATAGTCTTACGAATCAAAGATCGTCCTGAAGCTGCATCAATTGTGCGTCTGTTTGGTGGGTTTACTCTGTTGTAGAATGTCTTTAGGAGGAATTCCTTTAGTAGGTTGTGGTGTAGGCATCTCCTTTGCTGGTCTTTATAATGCTCTCACGTTTCATAAATTGACTCCCCGTCAACTTATTGGAAATTAGTAATTTCCTTTGTGATCTTTGTGGTCTTCGTTAACGTGAAGTATTTATCTAGGAAGGCACATATAAGTTGCTCCTATGTCGTAATGCTGGCGGGGCTCAGTGAGTGATACCAAGCCTTTGCTCTATCCCTAAGTGTAAAAGGGAAGAACCTAATCTTAACGTCATCCTCTAACATCTGGTGATACCGAAAAGTATCATAGATCTCGAGGGAACTGACGATGTGTGCGTTCGAATCTTCATTCACCAGTTCATAAAATTGGACATTCTATTAATGCATATTCAGGAGGGTTGGCTTGATTTTGAATGAGACCGCTTGAACAGGCAGTCTAGCCACTTTTTGGTTCATTGGGTTAAACCCTAGCCTCTTGAAGTCCATGAGGGTCGTCTATTATTACCTTCTAGGGTCAACTTCCTAATCCATATTTCTTTGAAATTCCTCGGCCATTTGTGATTTCTCGATCTCTTCTTCCTCCTCTCGCCGAGCTTTTCTCAAGGTTCATTCTAATCACGTTATGTCTAAATCTATTGTTTTAGTTGCACGACTCGAAACCCTCGTGACTTTTACGTTCATGTAAGAGCATGATTTCGAAGTAAAATGAATGAAATGAAAATAAATAAAAAAACAGAAAATCAAATCTAAGCTAATGCCTGAAGCTGTGGACTAAATGTCACCTTCCCCAACAACGATGCCAAAAACTTGCTCACAAGGTTACACACGCTAAGATTTACTATTTATAACCTTGGTAAATTCCGCAGGCGCACAGGTCGTTTACGTAGTACCTAAGGTATCAATCCCACGAGGAAGGCTAACTAGTCCTCAATCTAAGATCACCTTAAACTACAATAATTCTAAACAAATAACTAATGTAGAAAGAATTAAATCAATTAACAAGCAATTATGAGAAATTAAAGTGACAATGAGTGACAAAATTTCAACCACTCAACCCAACCTGAAATCAACCTAGAAACACCAAGTGAGAGAAAGGAGATTTTAATTCGAAATTAAAGAAAACCTAACCAATTATGCAATTACCGATTTAATGGGTCTAGACGGTCCTAGGGTGAATTACTCTCTCTCGAGTTATAATTCTTAAACTTAATTGATAATCCCTAATTTAAATTATGGAATTGCAATCTCTCGATTTGTAATTGGCCCAAAACCTAAATTAGTTCTAAATTTATCTACTAACGTACAGGGAATCTATGCTCGATCTCTCGTTACACGACTCTATCGGTTTGATTTAATTCTCAACCTATCAATTCACCTAACTCTCGTTAGCCTAAATTGATGATTTTTCCTCGGCTCACCCTCTCAGTTTGTTGCCGAATTATTAAGAACATAATTGAAATCACAATCAAATTAATAAAAACACAATCAATTAAATTTTATTAATCTCAAGAATTAGGATCCAAAGGTGATTATAAACATAACTCAACATTTAACACAACGATTCTCAACACCTATTTCAATCTTATACATAAATAAAATGAAATAAATGGAAAATACTGTCGAGAATGGAATCTCAGAAGCGGCAACAATGTGAAACCACTTGTTCTAGGAAGTACGTCGATTCTAACTCGTTTCCGTGTCTCTCTTCCTTCGTCTCCTTCCTCAATATCTTAATTTCTCTCTAGGGTTTCTCTCAGAATTGGCTGATATGGAAGTTTTTTGCACGACTCTCTGGGATCTCCCCTTAAAAACCATTGGCGGCATGACATCATGTTCCATTTATTCTATGGAAGGTCCAGGTCAAATTCGGGGTCAAAACGGTCCACAAAATCTCGCAAAAATTGAGTTTTCTATCACTTGGCGATTTAACCTTTCTATAACGATTGTGGCTTACTGTGCAAGATTGGCTCTTCCTTCTTTATCACGATCGTGGCTTATGGCTTTGGGCCGAAACTCCTCGAATCTTCTCCGTTCTTCCCCATTTATCTTGAAACACTAACAAACGCATTACGGCCCCTCAAAAGTATAATATTTAACCTAAAAGACTTAATCTAACCCATAAAAACACTAAAACACACAAACTAACATAGTTACGCCCTAAATGCACACACACCACTCAAATTCACAATGAATAAATAACAAATTCAACCCTAAAACACATGCAATTACACAACTATCATATTCTGACTTTGAACATTAAAAGTCAATTGGAGTGAATTAAGAAATATCCTGAATCTTTTGCTTTCAACCATAGACAATGGTTGTTCATCTCTAGTAATCATATTAGCCATCAAAATTCTTAATCTATGGTTGTCAAAAGTCGTTACAGTTATTTCATTCTTTCTTTTCATAAGGTTAGGGGTCAAAAGTATTTGACTTACTAAAACCATCTTCCTTCTAGTACATGATTCCATAGGTCTTTTTAAATGAGATGTTCCACATTTCGAACCACTTGAATACAACTTTTGACAATAATTTCACTCTGCCTTTTGAATTCCATCGATCGATACAATCTTCTTTATGTGATTCCAAACTTCACTTTTATATTGAGTAACTTGAGTTCTAATTGAACTTCAATTCTCACTTGGTGTCTGAATAGAAGTTTCCACTTTTACCTCTAGTACTGGATTAGAACTCTCAACTAAAGGAAGATGCTCATCCATCTGATGAAAAATATATAAATACTTGAGGTTAGAAATAAGAATGTATTAGGAATGACACATTCTTAATCGAAATACTTTGCCTAAATTTTAGTTAAAATATTCCATATAAAACAAAATGTTCAAGAAAATCAAAGAATGTCCAAACTTTGAATATGCTATAATGTTTAAGTAAGTTAGGTTGATCATTTAGAGGATTAATACAAAGATGATATAAAATATGCTATATGGATTAATCCTCCAGAAACATTTGCATTACACTTTTGAGTCTAACATATAAATCCATATTTGTGTATATATGCATCCTACATTTATCTACAAAAGCATTACTTTAAGGATAATGAGACTTACTTGATAAATCTCCATATTTGGTAGTGTAATGTAGTGATAATCATGTGACTTAGAGGCTTGATAAATCTTTATATTTACAAAAGCATTAATCTCGTTTTTCTTTTGTTTCAATCTTAATTCTCCTTTATTCATTCTTCTAAATGTACAAAACATCCAAAGATAGAGTAACTTTCGTACCACTCCTAATCATGATAAACAACTTGTCTTCAACTTATGATTATTACAGTAATATTAATATAATAATATTTCATAATTTTTATATAATCATGAAATAATATTTTATTTTTTATTTTAAAAATATTACAAACTTGAAAATATTAAAAAATTCCACATCCTATATCAAGTTAACATTCCATATAGGAATTAGGATATGCTACTGCGCAATAACAAACATTTAAAATTAAAGATTGAATAACTAACACGTTCCAATAAAAATGTGAAAGATCCAGTTTAGAGTGTGGATTGATAACATTAAGGGAACAATATAAACCTTAACTTAAATAACAACAAGAGCAAAATTAAACCTTTTAAATTAAACGCCTGATGGATATGATCAGTTTCTTCTGCTAGTTCCAAATAATAGTAAAGCATAACCAAGAAGTGGAGGAGGAAATGAATACATGGTTAAAGAAAAAGGGTCGGTGCTGCATGCATAAGCATAAGCTTTCTAAAAGGTGGCTGAAGATAGAATCATGTAGAACATTAATTTAGTACTTCTTATTATAAAAACATGTTTTTCAGATTAGGAATGATATTACAGTAATATTAATAATATGACAGGAATTTTCCAAGTATTTCAATTACCTTTTGAAGAGGCTTGTCACTAGTTAACCAATATTAAACATAGAGTTTTATTTGTATAAGGTTCAAAGTGTGGACCCCAAACATCGAATGAAGTGGCTTCATTAGTTGAGAAGGAGTGATCAAAATGCTTTGTAAACCTCATGATGCATAATGATTCCACAAACACATTGTCTTCCTCGTATGTAAGATAATTCTTCAACAAAATTTTCAATGCAAGCAAATGAATTCCATCTTTAAATCTTTTAATGTTGGCTATTTAGTATGTAATCATGTAGCCACCTTAAACTAATAATTTAAAGCATACCTATCTGTACATGAAAAGGATTGTATTAAACCAAGTAATCAATTTTAAGTGATTGTTATTATTGACCTCTAGTTTTCTCAAGTTACTGCTCAATGATGGGTAGAAAACAGAGTATATTGACGATTAATTAAGATTTAGCTAATTGATATATTTGATATTTATAATAACTTGAAGCTGCTAGCATAATTAAGATTTAGCTTCTAAAATGCTTTTTTTAGATTAAAAAATTCTGGTAGATAAAGAAAATTGAGTTAAATCAACTATCAAGGACGATTAAGGAAAATGTTTATGGTTAGATTCTAATATCTGTAGAAGGAAAGAATTATTTATACCTATGACAAACAACTAACAATCACTGCGGCATTTCATCAAACACATTACAAGTATTATCCTATATTCCCAATATTAATAAGCAAAGTTCTTAAATTAGCCACATCAGTTCTCAAAACAGCCAAGAGATTACCTTATTATGTACCTTGGTCCGTGGCCTATGGCCCGGCCGTGGCCCATAACCCATGGCCCATAGGCCGTAGCCAAGTTTGAAGTTTCTCAGACCATACTCAGCTAGCCCATGGCCAAACCTGTTAACCACGAGTTCGGTTGGACTAGGCAATTTGTGACATCTCTACTGTTATTCAGCTATTGTCACTCCTAAAATATAGACATCAAGGCTTCAATTCATCTTTGAAACACCAAGTCATAATGTGATGAACTTATTGTCACAACATGATAAACTCAACTTAGGAAACAAACCATGCACCTATTGTCCCTTTCATAAGCTCACATATAGCTCTAGAAATAAATGAAATGACCAATTAGGAATTTAAGGTTGTCAGTAGAAGGAAGTTGGGAAAGAAAAGTAGATCCAGGTTATCCAAAACACTTACTCATTCCCTATATCCTTAATTTTTTGGAATATAAGGGGAATAAATTGTACCAAGAACCTTAGATGCATTATAATGGTGGTTATGCACATAGACTCAATTTAATTAAGTTGTCCATAATCTGTATTTATATGTGTGTGATATATATACAATATCATCCAAGTATTGATGAGACCAAAGAACAAATTCCTCAAACAAAATATTAAGACTTACACGTTCCATTGATATGGTAAGAACCATAGTTCTTAGAGTTGGGTTGTTGGGCAAACCCAAGCCCGCTCTACATGAATATGTTCAAACCATAGAAATTAGATTTCCATATTAATGGGTTAGTCCTAATTGGAAGTGTTGATTTGTTGGGCAAACCCAAGGTTAACGTTGATAGAGGCGAAGTTGGGTTATATACATAGGATGTATATAAATAAATAGTTGATAACCAAATAAGTGTGCTAAATCAACAGTTGATGGCATAAGTCGATAGTTACATCACTAAATCCAATTTGTATGAATGATACTTACCGATTGATATAAGGTGGCTTATTGGGCAAACCCAAGGTTATTCTTGTTGACATTGAATATCGACCTATTAAGAAAACTATAAGTTTTCTCGAATTCATAGTAAGGGCTATGGATTTGAATAAGAATAGTGGGACCCATAATGCACGTGATTAAAGTCCTTATCAATATGCACAAGTGAACATGATAAAACTTTCTCCCATTCTTTTAGGCTATTGAATCACCACGATGTCTTCGTCTTGTGTGAACTATTATCAGACTCCAATAAACTCACAGGACCTAACTTCTTGATTGGTTATGGAATTTGAGAATTGTTCTTAAATATGAGAAATTAGGATATGTCTTAGATGAACTACTTCCCGATCCCCCTGCTGCCGATGCATCTGATGAGGATAAGAAAGCTTACAAGAAGCTACTGGATCATAGTGAGCTGGCTAATTGTATAATGCTAGCCTCTATGTCATCAGAACTACAAAAGCAATATAAGGCTATGGATGATCATACCATAGTCTACCATCTAAGGGAATTGTTCGATGAGCAAGTTTGGTCTAAAAGGTTCGAGACCTCAAGGTTGCTTTTCCATTTTAAGATGGTTGAGGGATCATCTCTAATGCAGTATGCGCTGAAGATGTATAAATATATTAAGAGGTTAGCCTGTTTGTGTTTTTTTAATGGATCATGAATTAAATATAGACTTAATTCTGACTGATTTGACTGATAGTTATTCACAATTTATGCTTTAACTATCGGATGAACCAAATATCCACATCGATACCTGAGCTAATTAATCTGGTTAAAACTGCTGAGCAAACTGTTAAGAAAGATAGTAAGGTTGCAATGCTGGTGGACTCTCCGTCTAGTTCTCGAAAGAAAACCAAAAGAATAAGAAAAAATCCAAGAAGCCAGTGGGAGGTGTAGCCAAGAAGAAGGAAAAGGAGACAACATCAAAGGGGATATGCTTCCATTACAATAAAGAAGGACATTGGAAAAGGAACTGCAAAGCTTATCTGGAGTAGCTAAAGCAGAAGAAGACAGTAGATGCCCCACCATCTACTTCAGATATGTTATTTCTCATTGAGGTTAATACTATTTCTAATCATAACATTTGGGTATTAGATATTGGATGTGGCTCACATATATGTGTTGATATACAAGGTCTCGGGGATAGTAGACTGCTTAAGAAGGGAGAGATGGACCTACGTGTGGGACATTGAGCAAGTGTTGCTGAATTAGCTGTAGGAACATATATTTTGTATCTTCCTAATGGGGTTTCAGTGTTTATTTCTTGGTCACCTTACGAAAGGTTTTGTTAGAGGGCAAGTGAGAAGAAACTTGAAAGCATCAAAGAGGTAATGAAAAACTTGGGTGGGGCTTGGGTGTCTTTAATAAAAATAAAATAAAAATGTCAAGGTGAAAGTAGACAATTAACGACTATGGCTTAAAAGTTAAGGCCATGTAAGGTGTGAAGTCACATGGCCGTGATCCACAATAGGAGGAGCTTGTGCACGATAGTGCTAGTGCACAATCGTGCATTCCTGGTATTAAAAGGCCAGTTCATGATCGTGCACTCTCAAAATACATATCGACTTGTAACAGTTAGATCTCTCAATTCGGATGTCCAAAAATTACAAACTTTATACCATTAGAAAGCTAAGAGAATGAGTTATAACTTTTATGTAGACAACTTTATCTAATTCTACCTACATCAATACAATTTATTCATGAAAATCAGAATACAATTTTTGTCCCCCTTTTTCACTACTGCCTATTATACATTTTCATAAAACCAAAAGACCCCAATCCAACAAGCACAAACCATACTTACAAAACTCCTAACATAACAATTTATTTAAGAACAATATATCCAAAAGCCATTAAACAGCTCATAATTTTATTCCCAACTGAAATTAACAACTTAACAAAGAAGAAAATTTGAATATGTTTAAAAGAGAAAATCTTCAACTCTTTTTTCATTTCCCAAACAAAACAAAGTTTCAGTTCTTAAACAATGTAGAGTTTATAAAAACTTTAATTACATATCAAAGGTCATAACAGTAGCATAATACGAAACAAATAAGAATGCTCATGTTTGATATGCTTCTAAGCTACCAAAAGTATCCAAACAAACTTAGTTACAAAAGATAAGTTTTTTGGAGATTGTCGAAGTTTGCAATGTTCAATGATCTGCTTATTCTGTACCTGAGGAGTGGAAAAATAATGGGGTGAACTGTGAAGCTCAGTGGATAATATGCTTATAACCATATGTGACGAGCCGCATACTATCAAGCATGTATATATATTTATGTGTCTCATTTTAATCTAGCAATTAAATTATCCACAGTTCTAGCTCAAAGAACTCATAGACAAACATGTTATCACATAAATCATTTCATGTATATTCAGCCATCAAAACATAACACTCAAATGTGTCATGCTCAATAAAATCACAATGAAATGCAAAACATAATTGCTTCAGAGAGTCCTATATAATGAAATGGAGAAACCGAAGTTTACACCATGAATGAAATGAGTCCGATTCTTATGAGCTCATATGCCATAAGAGGGTAGCCAGGAGAAGGCTTTAAGTCAATGGGCACGTGACGAACTCACATACAAGCAAATTTTGATGCTCAACTTATTTCATCACATATTCATACTTTCATGGTTCTTGGACTTTTTTTTTTTTCATCAATACAAATTGCAGTAAAATCTTCCAAGCATAACAAGATAACAAATCACAGTGCATTTTTCTCACATTCACAATGATTCAAAGACAAGAATTTAAGCACACAAACATGTAAAAAAGCAGCCCATCATCACAATAACTGTAACATCCCCTCACTTATGGGAAGGATATTTTGGTCATTTTGGAATAGGTTAAGATTATTTGAAGTGTTTTGACATATTCATGCATTCATTTATGCACATGAA
>JAOQMS010000009.1:12111219-12126651 GCA_027563885.1 Erythroxylum longipes
AACAAAAGCGTTCCATCCGAACAAAGCCCCTCAAGTTTCTGCACATTTCAACACACAAGTTTCTGCACATTCCATCCGAACAAAGCCCCTTAAGAACGAACAACCATTCGTGTAACGAGAACGCACACGAAAAGACAAACAAATTCAAGCCAACCAAACTGGGGGAATCAGACATCTCAGAGATCGCAAAGAGAAACCAGATCTGGAAAGAAGAAAAGAATAGGAAAACAAATGCATACCTCTTCGGTTTAAAGATAATGAGATGCCCTCCTGTGAAGACCGTGTGTGGGTGAGGTGCTGCGTGAAGATCGTGCTGAGTGAGGTGAGTGAGGTGAGCCAAATTTGCGTGAGTGAGATTTGCGGTGAGTGTCAAGATCTGCGTCAAAATAAGAGGGGTATGGGGTGTCCGAAGACAAAGAAAGTTATTCCCAAGATGCGTCAAATAGGTAAAGATGGGTAGACTAAATTTAAACCAAACAGAGGAATACATAATGGTAAAGAATCAACCAAACAACCCGTTAGTTTTTTTATTTAATTAGTTCATTTATTTTCAATTGTCTCTCAATTTTTTATGACCTTTGTCATTAAATTTTAATGTCACTTATCAATAATTTCTATTGTCATTTGACACTTAATTCTACTATCATTTATCAATTATTTTGCCACTTAATATTTTTCTTAGTCCACAAATACTCACAATTATCAGAAATTTCCCATATTTCGCCAAAAATTCTAAATCACTAATTATACACAACAACTTAATTTTCAAGACACATAATCCACAATTCACATTATAATCACATTAAAAATCAATTATACATAAAAAATATCAAATGAGTGTATGTACAGTCATTGAAATGTATGCAAAACATTCAAATTCGCATGTCTATATACTAATATTATACATGAGTATGAAATACATTTTTCCTAATTTCTCATTGTCATTTCTCATTTACAGAAATCTAGGGTTATAACCCTTTGTATGGAAATGAGATGGTACAATAAGAGCATTAAGGGCTTAAGGAGCCAAAATTCCTGACAATGTCTATTTTTTTCTTAGGATGTGAGAGGCATCAACGGCCTCAAAAGTAGAAAATGCTTAAAGACTTTCTTTTGAAAATGAAATATATGATGATATGTTTTAAAAACCAAAATTAAGATAGACAAGTGTAACGAGATGAAGCTTTTAGAGAAGCAATGGTTAGCTCTCATAAATAATCAATTTCATCTTAACGGTCGATTGGTTATAGCTTATGATCCCTACAAGATTGATGTTTCACTAATCTTAGCTTCAGATTAAATAATGCACCTTGTTGTTACCCTATCTCATGACTATAGAAGTTTTTATATCTCCTTTTTATATGGTTCCAACTTTTCTTTCCAAAAGAGCTGTTTATAGAGTAGGATAAAAGATATTCATCTTTCTATTAACTCTCCTTGGATCATTCTTAGATATTTTGTGACATTCTCTATATTTTTGAAGCTAAGGGAAGTACTTATTTGAGAAATGTCAGTGGAGATAGAGAGTGCGAAGGAAATTAAGGTCACTGATTTAAAGTTTCGAAAAACTTCCTTATTTGGAGCAATAAGCAAAATGAGAATTGGTTTATAAGCAAGAAGCCAGATAAGGTTTTGGAGAACAAATAATAGTTATTAAAGTTTCCTAAAAATAAAGCTTCCTCTGGAGCCCTATTTTCTCATATTATATTCCTTAATTATTTAGGAATTGACCTCTAACTAGCTTAGAAATCCCCTTTTCATTTCAATAACTTTTGAACATAGGTTAAGGGATTTGAAGAAGCTATAATAAGGGGATTATTCTTAGATTTCCATGGTAACAAGGCTTTTATTTGCACCAAGAAACTAAGTATGGTTTAAAAAGAGCTTAAAGCTTTAAATAAAAATCAATTTAGCAATACTCTAGGAGCTATCTCAGAAGTTTAGAAGAAGTGTTTCTTAATTCAAGAGGAGCTATCTCAGAAGTTTAGAAGAAGTGTTTCTTAATTCAAGAGGAGCTCTACTCTCATGCAGGTGATCTCACCTTGTTAACGGAAGTGAAAACAGTGCTGAATATTTACTCTAAAGCTATTGAATTTTATGATTCATTGCAAAAATAACGGTGACTCAATGAGGGAGATTAAAAAAAACACAAAAAAAAATTCATAGATTCATTTATGCCACAAATTTGAACAAAATCTCCTCCATATCAAAATTAAGTGGAGAATGATGAGATAAAACCAGAAGTCTTCATATATTTTCATAACACTATTGAAACTCGCTCTAATTGTTCCTCTTTTATGCTTATCTTCAAATCTTTTGTTTCAAACCACTAAACTTACGTAAAATCTTTCAGAGAAGAAGATGTTTTAAGCCAGGCAACATTCAGCTCTATATCGAGCTTCTTGTCCAGACACTCACTAACGAAACTTGTCGTTGTACAAGTACCTAGTAATGAAACTTCTTATTTGATGGTTGTTTTTACTTGGCTCTTTCCAGAGTTTATAGTTGTAGGTTCCTAGCCTAGTATTCTTACTTCTTTTTATACAGTTACTTAAACCTTCAAAAAACAATTACTTTGGATCGAACCATTGATGGTCCTGGTCAAACACCACTTGACTATTTGATCTGGTTTGATTTTCTACTCGCTGATAAAGTTCAGTTCAATCTTCACAGCCACAATCCTATTTATGCATAAAATTATAGAAAGAGAAATTAATCAAATAACAGAAAGGAAGTCATCAATTAGGAAACGTAACTTCACTTAATATATTTCAGTTACGAGGAAGACCAATCACAAATTCATTCGTTGTTTTGGCGTTCAACCACTTGCAATTTGCTTCTTTTTGTTTCGTTCCCATACAATAATATTGCTGCTATACGGTGGTATGTGTGTGTGTACGTGTGTATATATATATATATTTATAGGATAACTGAAAAATATTGAAAAGAAAGCATGAAAAATTGCATCTGCTGACTGCAGTAGAGCTATTGGGCAATTGATCCCTAGGATCATCGAGGTAGCTGGTTTCCTCGGGTCGATCCATGACTAATGAGGACTTGAGGTTACATCCCGGATTTCTCAGCCTCCAGCATCCAGGACAAACATCAAGTTCTATGTTTCTTGCTTCTGGTGAGTACTCCTCATCTCAAACTTTGTCTTGTCATGTTGTAGTCTAGCATATTCGTGGATCTCCTGATCGCGCTCTCGAAGCATTTGGTCCGCATTTTTTGATGAATAAAGTAGAGGACCTGACACATAAATCTTGTTTCCTCTCGGACCATGAACATACTGATTATAAACATCAACAACGTTTCAACGTTAAATATTATAAAAATTGGAATCCAAATTTTCACAAATCTTAATGCCTATGACTCGAATAACTTGTGGACACTGACAAGCATCAAATTAAGATGGACTCCTATTCTTTGGTATATACAGGCAAGTCAAAGCTCATGATTGACTAATATGGACATTTTGCATGGAAATGTAAGAAAGCAGAATCTTAGATCCAAGAAAAGGAATTGCATTGGCTAGAAACGTAATAACATTTTTTTTTTTGAATTGCTAAGAGAAGAGGTAAGCCATCATCCCAAAGAAGGAAGTGATTAAAACTAGAAACAGTTGAGTCACAGGCAAATGCCAAAGAACTTACCGATTTTCTCATTTGTCCTGATGGGGAATATGCCATCCTCTGTATTTGACGATTTTGATCTTGCTTTCTCATGGATCCCGCTTCATTTAGTAAATCATGAAATCTACTGGCTTGCTTTACCAACTTTTGATCTGAGGAACCAGGATATTGCCAATGTTCTTCAGGCAATGACATCCTAGATTTTAATAACCCAGACACTTTTGGCAGGTAGGTTCTGGCAGGGACCTGATGAAGATTATCCATATTCTTCCCAGCATTAGTCCAGCCAGTTCCAGGGATCAATGGTCCTGAATGGGATACATTTTTATGCTGTTGCACGAAGTAATGTCCTTTCCCATCTCTGAAAGCTTGAGTTTCTTTAGAGCAGTAATCCAGAAAACCAGAAACAGCTTGCTCCTTCTTCGAGTATAGTATCTCACCTCTACCGTTTGAACTATGACAATCTCTTTTCTGTGATTATAGAGAAAACAATGATTATCTAGAGAACAATTACAGAATCACTCAAAATAAGATGTAGAAATTAAAGGGAGAGAAGATGGTAAAAGAAATACTCAGAGGAAAAATTACTCATCAGAAACAGGTAGGACAAAAGAAAAAAAGGTTGCTTATATATTCCAGAGGGAAGCATATGAAAAGGTGCTCCTATAACATTAAGTAGATGAAAAACAAATCAATCTGAATTCCAGATCGTTGAAGCTCGCTTAAATAGGATGATAAGATGTTCTCTACTTATTTATTCGTAGCAGTTGGGGGGAGCAGGGTGAGGCGAAGGATGGGTGGGAAGACACAGGGCTTCTGAATGAGCAACCGCCGTAACCTTATTGGCAACTCCTACAAGGATATTCAAAGAATAGGATGACTTCAATACACTGGTTGGGTAGAGGATCACAAAATTGTACCTCTCCTCAAAGTGTATATTATTAATCATGGGTGTTCTTCAGCTGTCACACACTGACAACCACCCATGTAACCTGTTGAGGCATAAAAAGGACATAGGGAGGGCAAGTTTCGCATAAATCTAAAATCTCAAGGCTCAACTTATTTGTCCATATAAGTCTCTGATGCAAATCCATAAGATAATTGATAAATCAACTGTCTGCAACCCAGCATAAAAGCATTTAATTCGATGTTACTAAGAGTTACCTGTAGTGATGTTGATAGATCAGGATATGCATTGGATGGTATAACAGCTTCAGATTCTTTTGTTCTGCCTACAACTGCTCCTTGTCTGAAAAAATTTAGATGTAATAAAGTTTTAAACCACTAACCATAGTTGCCACCTCAGGGTAAGCAGTGCACAAGAAAAAAAAAAAGAGAAAAACCAGAGCAGTTTGTAGTGTAAAGCAGATGGACAAAAAAAATTCCATAACATCACTGTGATTCAACAATGATACAGAGCAACATAATGGAAGGAAATTACGCCAATATTTTTACACAATCCTTACACCAAACCCACATAAAAAGCACATATAGATTGATGAAGCAACAGAACACTGATCTACATTTTTGCGCCAACAATCCCTAGCACAAACCCGCATAAAAAGTGGATATGAAATGATGAAGCAGCACAACACTAATCTACATTTTCGCACTCGCTTCCTAAAACAAATCTTACTTCAGAAAGTAAGAACTTCCAAAACAAAAGTATTTGTAGTTTCTTTCAATATAAGCTATTATCAATCCACAGAATGTACCTTCTTGCATCATCCTGCATTTTAGCATCAATCTCTCTCCTTGGAGTATATTTGGGCAAAGTTGAAGGATCACAAGCACGTGGTTCTATTGTAAAGTACTGTTGAGAGAGAGATTAATAACCAAATAAATAGTTGCGTAATCCAACAAAATCAGAAAATGAAAACAAATAGCATATACACGAATGCACAAAAGTTGCGAGTAGACCAAAATAACATAGGCTATAAATTTGATTTCAAATAAAGGAAAGCGATGTATGGGAAAGAGAAAGCAACATTGAAAGAAGAACAATATAACTGGAAAATTCCCAGTTAACCTGATACTTTTGATGGAAAATTTTAAAATCTTGTGTCGTGTGAATTTCAAAATATCGTGTGATGTGAATTTACTTCCATTTCATTTTAAAAGAAGATGAAAAGTCTCGTTTAAATAAGCATGACCACTATTTATTTAAGATTTCATGATTTTCAAATCAAACAATTAGATAGACATCCTTCATCTCTCTTAAATGAAACAATGCATAATCTGCATACCTCAGTCCTGAGAGCAAAGGATGCAGTTTCTCGTTGAGCTGGATCAATGGAAAGTAATGTCTCTATAAGCCCAACAGCAGAAGCAGGTAAGTCTCTAAATGTTTCAGCAATACACCGTCTATATGATCTTTGAGTCTTGATAACAGACATATGCGGCAATTTCGATCTTCTCCAATAATCCTCAGACGGTGAGCCACATAATTTAAAGATTTTATGCAATTGCTCCACCTAAAAGGAACAACCACTTAAGCTAACATTAAATAATCTGTGGCTAAATATATATTTATGCATTTATGGACATATATGTCCAGAATATTCGTAAATCATCATACAGCATGCCAAAAATCCAATGTTGGGAGGAAGATCAGGCGATTGAGCAGTAGTAATTGTACACAACATCCATATTTCAAGAGTCTAGAAAGGATTTGATAGTTGAAGGTTTTTATTGCAGAATGCTTCATATCCTTGCCTAAGAAAGTTAAAAGTACAACACAGTACTCATCCCTGGTTTCCATTGGAAGAATTCCCTGTTTATGAGAATTCAAATTTACCTCATAAGTTACTGAAAGAAGACATCTGTGAGGCACATTGGGGCATCAATTGAGAACAAAGATAGCACTAAAAACATTGTACCTCTGTTCTTCCAGGTAAAATAGGTTTGCCAGTGTATAGCTCCCCAATAATGCAACCAGTACTCCATAAATCTACAGCAACTCCATAATGAGAGGCCCCAAGTAAGAGCTCCGGTGCTCTATACCAAAGAGTTACTACACGGCTTGTCAATTGTGTGTTACTTTTAGGATCAAAGAAACTTGCCAGGCCAAAGTCCGCAATTTTCAGAATCCCATCGTTGTCAATAAGAAGATTAGAACCCTTTATATCCCGATGTAGGACACCACGACTATGACAATGATCGAGTCCACTAAAAAGTTGTTGAATGTAACATTTGATCTTCAGGAAAGTGAACACAATGAGAATTTAAGAAGGTACAGTGTAAAAGAAACCAAATATATTAATCAACACTGCATGATGCACCCCCCAGGTGTGAAACAATTACCTGTGGCTCTTTAAACTTGATGCCAGGAATCGAGGCAAGACCAGTAAGATCATGCTCCATGTATTCAAAGACAAGGTACAAGCTGGGAGAGTTCTCAGATGTTATCAGGCCTTCTAATTTTATTATATTAGGGTGATCCAGCCTACGCAAAATAAGAATCTCACGAGCCATAAATTTGACACTCTCTGAATCATTAATGTCAAATCTGACCTTTTTAAGAGCTACAGTTTTATCGCGAGTGACATCATATGCCTTGTAAACGTTGCTGTAAGTTCCCTGACCAATCTGCAAGAACATAATATTACACAAGTTCAAATACAAACGATGAGGTTACTACTAAGAGATATCGAGTTTACAAATTTAGATCAAATTTATTGTAAAAATAGCTGTTAACTGAGAAAGATTCCTGTCTATGGTTAACATGATTGGAAATAGGGTTAAAGGGGATGGATTGTGTTGGATAAATATACATATCCATACAAAAATATCATGCCCTGAATCAAAGACTTTTAAGTATTAAAGTTTTGTTTGTGAGACGTATCAGGAATTAAATTGAGGACATAATAGAGTTCTTCAAGGATCAGTTATGATCATCATGTGCATATACTTTATTAAGTGTTTTCATTCTATGAGGAAAACGAAGAAAAAAATATTAATTTAATGATTCGCGCAAAACAGTATGCCTCCTCTGATTCCTTAATGTCAGAGTCAGTAAGCTGACTAATGAAATACAACTAGCAGATCAAGGGTAAAAATTTAAACAGATGAAGAAACTCTTTGGTCGATGAACCAAAAAACGTAATTAGATGAACATTTTTGAGGGATCAAGTGAAGAATGATACTTACTCTATCCAACTTCTTAAAGGTAGCAGCTTGCCGTGGTACCCACCCTATGATAGCCTCTGATGCCTGTGAGACTAGCCAAGATGGCCATCCTGCTGCAACCTGCCCTGCTTCTCTACTCTTTCTCACCCTTCCCCAGCTCGGGTGACCCAAACTCCCTTCATCACACTTCTCAACTGCCAATTTGGAATGACTATTAACACCAATTCCACAACTACCCGCCATCTTTTTCTCATCTTGACCTGGAATTCCCTCCATCTCAATGTGATCATCTAAACCATGCGAACCGAATTCTTTTTTATCAATTAGCATAACCTTCAAATCTCCGTTCTCTAACTTATTCCTATTCAGTCGGACCTCCTCATCTCCTCTGCTGCATGAATTGACGTGGGCAACACGCCTATCATAATTTCCTCTGCTCGATAGCCTCTCTTTTGGGCTATGCAGCTTATTTTCTTTGGAAGAAATGCAACCCATATCATGAACAATATGTATATATCCACTTCACAGACACAATTCAACTGACAGTAGACTCAATGTTATCTGCTATCCCCATTGATGCAATCTATCAATGAACGCATGTGACGAAAGACACAGAATGGCAGCATCTACATCTATCAACCTAAATGATCGAATAATCCAAAAACTAGAAGAGTTCTGTTCTGAATACAGCTGCAGAAAAAGATAAAAGATGAAGATATCAAGAATTCAAAGTCACCCCTCAATATCCAATTTAATTTATCAAATTTCAAAAGAAGTGATCCAAACACTATTCAAATCAAAAATCAAAAACGACCCAAAAGAAATAATCTCAGAAAAAGGTTAGTTGAAGCAGAAAAGATTTAGGAGAGCAAGATGTTAGCGCGTTGCCAAGAAAGAGAGAGATTTAGGCGTAGTTCGTTATAGCTTGGGTAAAGTGCATTTTAATGCGTACCACTCGTGTTAAAATCTTTAAATTTCATTTTAAAGTTTTATATAAGTTTAAATAAATTGAATATACTATGAAACAACCTTAAATTAATCTTAAATAAACAAGATAAATTTGATAGTACATTATAAAAATAATTATAATTAATTTACTAATAAAGTAAAAATAATTATAATTATTAAATAGTTATAAAAATAAGTGACCCAATTCAATTTTATATAATCAAAATATACCGTCAGCTTACCTAAGCTTGTTTTTTAAACACGAGATGAGATTGAACTGTTCAACGTCTCATATTATACATATATCTATACACGTAAAACTGTCTCGCCTTTTCGCCGGCTGCACGGAGTCAACACAATATGGACATCTATTCTTAAAAAATATCATATGGTTCACTTCTATTTTTTTTATTAGTAATTTCTGTTTTTAAATAAAAAATATAAATACAAACAAACAATTAAACAAACCCTTAATTTCTTACTCTTTATTTTTCAATTAATTTAAGCAGGAACAAAGTGTAGGAATTGGTTTTTATTTTTCTTCTCCTTAATACTTCTCAAATAAATATCTTTTTCTTGTTATTGTTTTAACAAACAAGCTCGTTTTTCAAGTTTTAGTATAAAGCAAAAATAATGTATCGTAATTTTTTTTTTTGGCTGGGTCAAAGGTCTTGAAGCTATCCAATCTCAAACAGCTGCAATCATTTATCTCCAGCCCATATTAGCGCGTCCACAACACAAATAAGCAAAGCTAATTGGGAACTCATCAAAATACGGACCCTGAAGCATAAAGAATGTATCAATATCAATTTCTCTAAGGGACTTGAAACTCCCCAAACTTTAGACTCTCAAGCAGTGGCAACCCCATTTTTCCCTCAAGATTCAAAGAAAAACCTTCTTTAATTGCCAGATTTATGACATACATAAGTTTTACCTATATATCTTATTCTTGCATAACTGCAATAAAAGGATTTATTTTAGATAATCATTGTTTATTATTTGACTTAATAATCATTAAATATTTTTCATATTAGTGCGGTTTATATCAATGTTTTGTGCTTTAAACTAAACTCCCAGAAAATTCTTACATTTGGAGAATTTTAACTAGAAGGGTTAGAAACTATTCCATTAACTTGTTCCTTTTTATGATTGGGATACAAATATAATGAAATAATACATTCGTTAATGATTTGGGTCATGATTTTTGCTAAAGATTCATTTCTAGTAGCTACTTATCTTTTCTTGATTAGTTCTTGTAATTTGTCAAATTGTTTATTATTTTACTGAGGATATGTCCATAATTAGAATTAGAGTTATGTTCTTGATTGTTTGTGAAATAATAAATTGCGTAATAGATTAACTTTGTCTTGCACTCTTTAAATGAGTTTCACGATATGTAAAAGGTAATTTTGTGATAATTTTATTGCATTGCTATTGAGAAGCCAATTGCAAGTAGTATAGCTCTTTGAACCTAATATGCATAGAGCAAATTATGTAAAGAGGATATTGTCCTCTCAGATATCTCATGCAACTGAATGACACTATTATTTATTAAAGGGATAATTATTATAAAAAAAACTAAACTCTTAGTTAATTTTTTAATTATAGCTCAAACTTTAAAAGGTAGCATTAAAATACTTAAATTTTATTTTTTTAAATTCCAGCCTGAACTTCAAAAAATAGCAATAAAATACTTAAACTTTCAAATTTTTTCAATTCTATCCCGACGTTGATGCTTCTGCTAAGTTTGTTAACGTGGCCTATCGCGTGTTTTAGAAACCTGAACTATTAATACATGTCAGTCAAAATTAACACAACAAATGAAGATTAATAAAACGACATTGTTTAATCACATAATTAAAATGGCATCGTTGTTTAAAAATTACCTAAATCACAATATGCAACCCTAACAACCTTACACTTTGATTCAGTTTGTTCTTTCGTTTTCAGTTTGTTCTCTCCACACTCTCACCCTTCGATTTTTAGATTACTGAACTCTGACGCCTTCATACTAAGGACATCAGGAAAATGAAGTAAACATGAAGAGCTTATTGATGCAATATGCTGTAATGTGAAAGTAGTTTGAGGTGTCAGAAGAGCAAACATAAAATAAAGGGTTAAGGACATTGGAAGAACAACAGATAACGTCAAATTAGAATTTAAAAAAATTGCAAGTTTGATCTTTTTATTGTCACTTTTTGAAGTTTGGGCTAGAATTGAAAAAATTGAAAGTTTAAAAATTTTATTACTACTTTTTAAAATTCGAAATATAATTAAAAAATTAACGAAAATTTAAGCTAATTTTATTAATTAACCTTTTATTATAAAACGCAATGTTATTTATTCTACAATATCACGGTATTATTTGTAGAATGCAGCGGGTTTTTATATGATGTAGTGGTACTCTTAATGTAGTAGTATTTTTAAAATGAAATATCGACGAAGCATTTCATAACTAAAAAAAACAAAATTCATATAGCAAACTACGAGCATTTTAATTACATGCTAGTATCCAAAATAATTCTAGCTAAAAAGTTGTTTTTGAAAATTATTTCATTGATATAAAAGACGTGTACACAATCCTTTGTTAATAGGGTCAAGAGATAGCTTCGTACCTCTACTAATCATGTTCTATCTAGCTTGGAAATTACTTTCATTTTAAGCATTGATTTTTAAAATATTGAGATGCTGAGTGGTGATTTGGTTCTATTACTATTTTCTTGTTATAATTTTTCAGTTTTTTTTCTAATTTTCTTTTAGATAAAAATAAAATTTTATTTAGTTATTAATGTCAATTTATTTATATTTTTATTACTATTGATAATTACATATTAGATCAAACTTAAAAATAAATTATTTTTAATTAAATAAATTTACTTTAATCTTTTATATAATATTTATTTTAAAATTATTTTATTAATTAAAATAAACAATTTAAAATTACCATTTTATTTATAAATTAATATTTATTTTAAATACATTTTAATTATTAAATCAAATTTTATTTAAATTATATATATTTTTAAGTTATTTTAAATTATATTTATTAATAATTATTAAAATAAATTTATTTAATTTAATTAAAAATTAAATAAAATTATTAAGTAAAAATAAATTATTTGAATTCTTATTAATAATTAATTTTAATTATTTAATGTTAAATTAAATTATTTATAATTCTTATTTAAAATTGTATTAAATAACTAAATAATATATGTTTCATTGATAATAAATCAAATTATGAAAAAACAAAAACAAAAAACAACTTTTTATGATTTTCATAAGTTTTGAAATTGGAAGAAATCAAAATTAAAAACAACATCTAAAAATTCAATTAAATAGAATTTTTTATTAAATTTAAAAAAAAACAGAAAATCAAAAATAAAATTGAAAACAAACAAACTTTAAAAATTAGATAAACCATTACATATTAGAATAGCTAATGGAAGTATTAAATATATTTGGTATGTTAGCTATTATAATAATATTATTATTGAAAATTATACATTTATAATACCTTCTATTTATCAACAAGAATCTGGCTTACCAATTATTCTAGGAAATAATTTTTAAAATTATGTAATCCGTTTTGTCAATATTTACATAATATAACTCTAAAAACACCAATAATATTCTCATTAAATTAAAAATCTGTTATTCTCAAAATTCCTATTTATTATACAATTTATTATCAAACTTTAAAGATTATTAGTGAAAAAATGAACCAATGACAATTTTTCCTTCAAAATAATTTAACATTACAAACAGAAATACAAACATTGTTAGATCTAAGTGTGTAGTGAACATCCATTAGATCCTATCAAAAATACCAACACTCAATTCATTGAAATTAAATTAAAAGATCCTACACAAGAAATAGACATTAAAAATAACATCCCATGTACTCAACAAGATGTACAAGAGTTTATTTCAGAATGTTCTGATTTATTAGCTAAACATTTAATCTCTCCTAGTACCAGTAAACATTCCGCCCTTGCTTTTTATGTAAATAATCATTCAGAACAAAAAAGAGGGAAAAGACGAATGGTTATTAATTATAAAAAATTGAATGAAGCAACTATTGGTGATGCATATAAATTACCAAGAAAAGACTATATTATTAATAAACTTAGAGGACAAAAATGGTTCTCTACGTTAGACGGCAAGTCTGGCTATTGGCAACTTAGATTACATGAAAACACTAAACCATTAATTGCTTTTGCTTTTCCCCCTCAAAAACATTTCCAATGGAATATATTACCTTTTGGTTTAAAACAAGCGCCTAGTATATATCAATGATTTATGGATAATAATTTAGAAGGATTAGAAGACTTTACGTTAGCATATATAAATGATATTATTTTTTTCAAACATCGATAAAGAACATCATTTGAAAAAGGTTAAAATAGTTCTTCAACGTTGTAAAGATAAAGGATTAATTTTAAGTCAAAAGAAAGTAAAATTAGCACAACAAAATATTGAATATTTAGGTATTGAATTTCATAATGGATTTTAAAAATTGCACCTAATATTCTTTTAAAAGTACAACAATTTCCAGATCATTTACAAAATCGAACACAAGTTCAACAATTTTTAGGCATTTTGAATTATATTTCAGATCAAGGATTTTTTAAAAATCTTTCCAAAGAAAGAAAAAGGTTACAATTGAAATGCAGCACTAAAACTCAATGGACATGGACTCTTGAAGATACAGACAGGGTACGTACTCTAAAAACTTTATGTATAAATTTACTAGTCCTTTATAATTATCTTCCGAATGATACACTTCTGGTATAAATCGATGCCAGTATAGATACATAGGTAGGATGTCTTTAGGCAAAACCACCCAACTAAAAGAAGTATTTATTATGCAAGTATATAAAGGTACTTTCAGTTCTGCTGAAAGCAAGTATCTAATTCATGAAAAGGAAATATCAAACTGTCTCAAAACTTTGAGAAAATGGCGAATTGATTTATTACCAGTTAAATTTTTTATAAAAACTGATTCAAAGTACTCATGTGGATTTACCAAATATAATATTAAAACAAATTATAATCAAGGACGGCTTATCTGATGGCAACTTGAATTAAATCAATACAATTTTCAAATTCAATATATAAAATCGTCTGCCAACAGTCTTGCAAATATATTAACCAGAGAATGGAAGCAGCTATAATGAGCTTGAAGGAATCATTAACAAAAAAGGAGGTAGAATTAATCAAGCTTCAGCAATAAGTTGGATTTATTACTAAAGAAATCAACCAACTTTAAAGTACAATCAGTCTACTAGAAAAACAACTTACACTAGAACCTACTCTTAGCTCTGTAGTTACTCCAACACCAATTACTCCTCAACAACTTTTACAAAGACCACCCACTCCTCAACCAACTATTTCTTAGAAGTAAGAAGATTTTCAAGAATCAAAGGTTTGTGTTATTTTTAATAGACCAATGGCAGGTCTCTATAATGAATGGCACTAGGGTGGCATGTTAGAAAAGTCAAACAATCAAACTCATTGAAAATTTTTTTCTTTTCAAACATCATACGCATATTACAAAAAACCACTAATCAAATTTGGACCCATTTTTCATAAACATCACAATTCATAAACATCATAGTCACAATTGTTATTACACTCATTGAGCAATCTCATTTACAAACATTTCCAATTGGGAAAGTCATTACAAAACAAAATTATTCGAATACATATGGTACAATATTTGTGGAATGCATTGTTTAATAAAAAATGGAAAAATCTACGCAGACGCGAACTGATCCCGACGTCTATCTCTTACTCGAATGCAGTGGCTAGACTTCAATTTGTATAACTGGAGATCTTCTCTAAGCCTGAAAAATGTTGTAAGTATTAGGTTGAGTTTTGCGAGCTCAGTGAGTGGACCATCCTCGATGGCTCACTCAATCACATAACATATTAATTCATGTACTTATAAAATTCACATCACTTTATCAATTCAACATGTTAAGTCACATACATTTCACATTCACTTAAATCATATTTCACATTCAGAAATCATTGAAACTATTTATTTCAACCATTTAAATCATACATATCAAATGTATATGAAATGCTCATGAGACTCACTTTCAATTGTTATTGTTATGACAGAGTGCCTGTAACTGTCCCCTATCCATTGTGGATACTGGGCTCATTAATAACTATCCCTTATTCGTTGGGGATACATGACTCATTTTACATAGTGAGCCTTTGGCTCTTAATCACTTTTTGAGCTTTAACCTCTTTTTTCACTTTTTAAGCTTTAAGCTCTTTTTCACTTTTTGAGCTTTAAGCTCTTTTTTTGGTGGCTACTTCTTTATCTGTTCATGAATTCATGTAATGAAATACATCATATTCACATCTATTCAATTAGTCTCTTGATTTTAGTTTCACTTTCACATTAACATTTATCATTAGACCGTGGTTCGGTATTCAACAATAATGTTGAGTATCACTTATTCATTCAAATTCACATTCAAGGAGCACTTTTAATGATTTTTACATTTACCAAACTCCTCGAACTATTTACGTTCGGTATTTTCTCAATGACATTCATTGTAACATCCCGTTTCCAGAGAACGGGTCGGACCAGAGAAACGGGTCCAAGTGTGGTAAATTAACACATCTCTTGCTCATGCATTTGTGAATAGTGAGTTTTGCGCATAAAAATGCATTGTACATGCATTCATGACAACTTTCCCGGTAT
>JAOQMS010000009.1:12126751-12137658 GCA_027563885.1 Erythroxylum longipes
CATTGACCAACATTCTTGCTAGGGTTCTAAGAGACAAGTTCTCTTAGGGTTCTTTCCATTGACCAACATTCTTCTAATCCCTTTTCTCTTTGTGTTCTATATCTATCTTTTCAATTTTGTTTCTTGTAATTCCATGTGTGTTTGATTCTAGTCATTCCCGAGCATAGTTCCATCTTGTTTAAGGTTCTCTAGGACAAGTTCCTATTGGGTCTACCATCACCATAGAGCATAAATATAATGGGTTAAGGCAATTTCGAATAAATTAGAGTCTCCTATTAGTTCCAATTTTTTCCTTACTCATTTCATTACTTTTGATATGTCCTTTGCAAAACATGTACAACCAAACAAATGGAGAGTTGAGCACAACAAAGCTTGAGAGGATTGGCATTGAAAGAATAAGTGATTAATATATTTGAGGAAAGATTTGTATAGTTAAGAACTGAGATTTGGACACCCTCTGATTCTACCCTTGGTTTTTACTCTTTATTTAGTTGTTATTTAGAAGATAAATGAGTTTTCTAGAGTGAAAAACTTAGACCGAACTAGCTTATACTAGTTGATCTTAAGACATGGTCTTTCAAATATCTCCAAACAAGATTTGCTAATAAACCTCTTAGAATTATCTTTCTGCTAGATTATGCCCATTTCCCATTTTCAAAATTTCTTTCACATTGGCATTCTTAAGGATCCCAAGCTTCATAGAACTCTAATCAAATCTTAAGTAAAGTGGGCCTAGATTGTACTAATTATCAAAGTTAAACTAGGTATCATAACCATTATCGAACATTCGAATTCTTTTTTTTTAGAAAAGTAAGTAATCAAATAATTCAAAAGGTAGAAATTACAAAATGTATGAAGTTACATCTCCTAAGATTTGAGCTCAAACTAATGAAGAAAGTACATAGATGGATACATCCAACAACATCTTATCCTAGATGTTCAATTGCATTTTAGAGGGTGCTTGGTTCATAGGTTTGGAAGACATCAATGGGTATGGGAATGAAAAACGTTGGTTGGATATATATTATCATTGTATGAATAGTATTTTGATATCTGAATTTTGGGTTTACTCCACACCCCCCAAATATGTGAGTAATGAAAGTGATTCCTTTCTTTTTTAAGTAAAATAATATAATTAATTAAATTTAATTAATTATAATATATTAAATATAATTAAATTAAAATTAAATATATTCTAAATGTAATTTGTTAGAATATAGTAAATATATTAAATATAATTAATCAGAACACATTAAAATTAAATATAATTAATTAGAATATATTAAATATTGATTCAAAAAATTTAATAAATTTTATTTTCCCCCTTTTTTAGTAAAAATATAATTAATTAAATATCAATAATTAGAATATGTTTAAATTAAATATAATTAATTAGAATATATTAAAATGTGATGTAAATTAAATCTTTAATTAATTTTTATTTTTAGTAAAACAATTTAATTAGTTAAATATAATTAACTAGAATATATTAAAATTACATATAATTAATTAGAATATATGAAAAATTGATATAAAAGTTCAACTAATTTTTATTTTTTCCTTTTTGAACAAAACAATATAATGAATTAAATATCATTAATTAGAATATATGAAAATTAAAAATAATTAATTAGCATATATTAAAATTTGATGTAAACAAAATTTTAACATATTTTTATTTTTATTTTTATTTTTATTTTTAGTAAAATGATATAATTAATTAGAATATATTAATATTGAATATAATTAATTACAATATATTACTATTAAATATAATTAATTAGAATATATTTCTCAAGATTTTTAATAAACCAACTACTATCAGTAGTAATAGTAATCATTCCTTTGTCCTAACCATCCATCATAATTATAATGATTATATTCATTCTCATTCTTCACTATATTCATTCTCATTCCTATTATTATTACCTCATGTGAACCAACCACCCCCTTGATAGTATTGGATATGAGTAGATGATTGGTATTAATCATAATAGCCACCCTTAGTTTGAGCTATAAATGGCTCTAACTATACTCCTTGAACTCTTCATCTTTACCAAAGATTTTGGTATTTTTCATTCTCCAAATATAGTACAGCAACATAGCAAAACAAAATTTGAAGAACCTTTGATCTTCTCTATTAGCCCATCTCAATTTGCTAGCCCAAGCTAGTGTATTAATCAAGCTAAGATCCCTGTCTTGTAAGCCAAATATATTGAGAAAATTCCTCCATAGTTGTATGGCTAGAGAACATTTGAAGAATATATGATTTAGGGTTTCAACTTCCCTGAAGCATAAAGGGCAATTTGTATCTGAAATTTGGAACTTAATACTCTCTAGTTCCCAATTTGTGTAGAGCAGCTGACCATAAGATGAAAGAGTGAGTTGGAATCATACCTGATCCCCGTATGAATCAGTAGAGTGGAAACTTGATCATAGGTCCAAGCAATAATTCTTTGTATGATTGAGCTATAAATTTGTGAGACTTGTGAAGCATCCATCTAATCTCACCTTCTTGTGTTTGGTTTGGGGGATATGAAGGCCATTGGTCAACAACAGAACTAAATCCTATGCAGATATGGAAATGCCATAATTGTTATTCTAGATCAAAGCTTAGACTTTAGTATCTCCTAGGATAGCTCCTCTTAAAGCTATAAAGAGGCCAATGTTACATAAAGGCCCTAAGGCATGCCAATTATTAGACTAGAAAGATGTGTTCTTCCCATTTCCAACATGATGCTTGATATGATGATACATGAAGGACCTCGTATATAAAATTTGTTGAAACGTGTAAGAATGCAAAGAAGTTTGAGAGATAGACCATATGTTTTTCTGCTTGATATGAAACATGTGTACCCATCTTATGCATAAGCTTTCTTTGTACCAATATATCCTCCATAGTCTTTTGCCAACAAAATTCTCCTGATGTTGCTAACTGAGTTGATTCCCAACCCTCTATATTGCTTAGGAAGGCATATGACTCTCCATTTAACCTTGGATAATCTTCTCCCACTATAATTCTATCCCTGCTAGATGAAGTCTCTAATACTTCTATCAGTTTTCTTCAAAACTCTCTTAGGAATAGCCAGATGTGATAATCAATAGACATGCAAATTATTAAGAATGGTGATGACCAGTTTTACTCTACCTCCATATGACAAGAACCTGTTGCTCCATTAAGAGTCTTTTGCCTACTTTTTCTATATGAGGTCCGCTTTCAAATTCCTTAAAGTTTCTTTGCAGAGATTAGGACTCCCTAAAGGTTTAGCCTCATTATAAAACCAAAATTTGTCTATCAATTAATTTACATTTAGATGTTTCCTTCATTTGTTCTTGCTCTTCTCTTGGCACGTATGATTCTACTTTGACTTCCTCGTTTCTTCAGTTGATTTCTGTTAGAACTACCAAATCAACTCAAAAAATAAAAATATTCAAGTTTATTTACCCCCTAAATTAGATCGAAAGGAATAGTGAAAAGGGATACTTTAAATATAACAAGGAGTAACTTTCATTGCATGTCCCATCAAACAATAAACTACTCATTACCACAATATATAATCAAGTGGTTTAGGTTGGTTCTAATTAGAGCAGCCTTTCCAGCCACACAAGTACTATACACATCACGAACAAAATGTATATCTTCTCCACGAGAACTGTCAATTTCCTAGAAGCTGATTTCACTCACTTGGGGTTCCTTAAGACTATAATCACCGAATCTCCTCTAAGGAACATCTTGCTTATAAAGCGGTCCTTGTTAACTGGCTGAGCCTTTTTCTTTCCTTTACCTGTTTTTGGTACCTAGGCAAGAGAAATTGCAGATTTCTGTCCACAGTAAGAAAAAATAGACCATTAAATGCATATTGACGAATACAAGTTTAACAGATAGCATTACTAGCAACCTCAGTCCACATCTCCCGAACATTTTCAAGAACCATGTTGCAGTGTCTATCAAAAGCTCTCACACGACCGAGAAGCTTTTTGTTGTTCCGACAATTAATGAGTACCTGTTACCGTACCCAAGCAAAGAATTCCAATGAGTTGTCCGCTATGGCAGAATAAACCTAACAGTAGAGACAGACTGACGTGGCATATCATTTGAACATTACCTGAGTATTATTTTTGACGCTCATCATGAGCACAGAAAGTGGTCCAGTATTAAATTCTTCTTCCTCCTTTTATCCATTCTGCTGCAATTAACTTTTGTTAGCATCAAGAGATAAAAGTGAAGTAGCAATAATCACGGGCCTAGAAGTTATTTCAATAAGTTAGAGTAACTTTTTTACACAATCAGAAACAAGAAATTTTATATGAGCAATTAATAGTACCATCAGATTAAAACCTAAAAATTCTATAGATTCAGAAACCTTGTTGGAGACAAATGGGATCATAGGTAAAAATGTGTAACAAAGAACTTTAGGAAATCAGGAAGACAGAGTTTGGCAACTTACATCTTCCTCCATTGGTCGGCTGGGCCAGAAAAAGATGTGGGAAGGAAACCATTCAATGGAAGACAAGAAAATTAAGCATACTATAATGTTGCCAACAACTGCCAAAGATGAAATCTATGTTAACTGAAAAAAAAAGAACAGACGAAAGCCAGTATCTCATCTTGCCAGCAAGTGGAGTTTTTTTGATACTTCAGAAAAGTACCTCACAGTCTGAAAGTAATAAAGCACATCAGTTAGAAAAAGGACCAAAAGTTGCATTTAAGTCGATGTAAGAACAAACTTTTTCACCTATAATCAGAAGATCTTGCTAAAAACACAGATCAACGATAACACAAAACTGAACTGCTTGTTATATTTGAACATCAAGGAACAGTTCATCAACTTGCACATGCAATTATTTGAAAGAAAGAAGTATGGAAAAAAGCTATAACTTTCAAAGCCATAGTTCAACGTAAACAATCTTTTATGCACAGACAGCATAACAATAATAATTTAAGGGCTTTCGCCTTTAGGGAAATTCAAGAAACATCAAATGGGTTTTGTTCCCTAGTGACGATGAAATATCTCAGAAGAAGGAATATTTTCAATCAATCATCCTCGGAGGCAACACAATAATCAGTCAGAGCTGGTTTTGAGCATCATATACAAAATGATCTGACAGCCAAATTAGATCCCAATTGTAGTACACAATGTAAAGTTCTGGATAAAATTGAAGAAAACAATAGAGTAAAAGAAAATGCACTCCTAATACCAGAACAAGGAAGATCTTCGAGAACAGTGTGAAGGAGGAGTCCTCAGTGTTTCCCTGAAAGGTCTGGGTAAGACAAGGTTTTAGGTTAAATCATCATTAGAGAGACCTAGAGTCGCTAGATCTAGGACCCTAACTCATGAGACGGTTTTTAGGTTAAATCATGATACGGACTTGTGATTTCGTGTTGAAAAAATTTATCAATTCATAGTATAACAATAGCAAACACAAAGCAAACGAGAAAGTACCAGCATACCTTGAGAGGGAAACACGTCGGCGTGGGCTTGAGACTGGAGATGGAGGTGGTTTTCGATGCAATGCAGACGCTTGAATTAGGTTTGTTATATTCTACAACTGGTGCGAAGTGAATTTGTTTCTAGTTTCTTGAATATAAAAGGAGAATTATATCATTCCTTTAAAATAAATATTCTAAATTTGTATATAAAAATTTATAAATTTTACCGAATCATTAGTCACTCTCAACAATTATGCTTTAACCAAATATTAGGTTGCGTATCTCAATACTATTTTTGTTTAAAACCACAATACTAAACAGTATTTTTTAATTTTTTATATTAAAAGAAACTTCTTTTTAATGTGCGTTACATTCTTTTTTTTTTTCCGTCAGTACTTAATGTGTTTTCTCTTTTAACTTTTTTATAAGTATCTCTATTCATAATCTTTGGATAATTAAAAACTTCGCAACTTCTTTGTTAACTTGCTAAGGCGGAAAGTTCACTGACCTGCAAAATAGGGGGACAATCAAAATTCTTTGAAATTGTTCTTCTAGGATTCCCGTTTGCTAACCAGGAATTAAAATAAAAAAAATAAGAATCAAAAGTGAGAATCAAAATAGGATAAAATTACTAATTATATGTATTTGGTATACAAGCATTAGAAATGAGATTATAGAAATTGATAGTTATACTAGTGTTTGGTATCAAATATTAAGAATAATGATGATAATTCTTTACTTATATTTAATTATTATGCAATTGATTTTGTAAATAATTAATTAAAATAATTTTTATTATTATTTAATAAAATTTTTGTATTTAATAAATAAATAATTAAAATTATTTTAATGATTCAGTAATTTATTAATTTTAAATAATTGTGTATCTTATAATAATAAAATTAAAAAATCATAATGAACTTTTTTGATATAAAATTATTGAAATAAAATAAAATAATTATTAAATAAAGTAATATGCAATGTTGATAATAATATCCTAATAAAAATAAATCAAAATGGGGTATTATCTAAATAAATAAACTAATATTAAACTCTCAACTAGAGAGTTTCAATTGAAAAGAAACACAAAGAAAAAGAGAAGAAAAAATAATTTATGTTTATCTACGACTGTTTATTTATTATTGTTGATATCTAATTATAGGTCATACCTACACCTACCTTGGAAATAAAAATTCAAGATTATTCAAAATTCATTTCAACTTTACCAATCATTTTCTTATCCAATACTAATAACTAAAAAAGCAAAACTTAAGGAATATAAGTTACATATTCATTCTCACGTCTTCATTCTTGGTTACCAAACGTACCCTTACAGTAACATTTTTAACTCTTAAAGTGATATTTTAAATTTAAACACTTAGATTACTTAACTAGTAAGTAGTGAACAGTGATTATCAATGAATATAATAAATTACTTAACCAGTAAGTAGCGAGTAGTGATTATCAATGAATATAATCTATCTCATTGTTATATCTTAATATGTAAAATTTATAAGAAATATGGTACAAGTAAAAGAATAATTTTTATAATAAACTTATTTAAAAAGCCTAACAATTTCTTCCATTTATTTATGTCTTTGTCATCTTCTTTTTGTTTCATTTTCAATTGCTTATAGAACTTTAAACTAAAATGCAAAAATCTCTTTTTTAGATGCTTAGATAGGAACTAGTAGGTGTTTGCACTGCCCAACCCAACAACTCACAGATATAGTAAGTTGATATTGTTATTTCCCTCCTTTTCTCTTTATATTATTTATATTTTAATATTTTGTATTTTTATTTGATTCATCAGACATGGCATCCAAGTAAACACTTGTGTTGAAATTGTTTTAACCATATATTATTAGGTTACGTGTTTTTCATAGTATTAGGATAGGCCTAATATGGTGTGAATTTTTTGCAGATATGCTTTGATTTTCATGATCTTTTTAATGTATAGTTACAGTATTTAGTTTGGTGCGTTTGAAATTTTTTTTATTCTTATAACAAATAGAAAAAAAGAAAAACTATTATTAGATCAACATTTCTTCCACAAGAAAGATAGAAGAACGTGGTAAATACAAAATGAAAGGTATTTAACAAATGTTGGATTATTTCTACTTTTTAAGTTTTCTTTATCACAAAATATTACTCACAACATAAGGCAAGTGCACCTATCATTTAGTAATAACACAATGATGAATAAAGTATCAATCTACTAAAGAAGTAGTAGGAATTCACTAAAATCTCCTATTATTGTCTAGTCTATTAAAATAAAAGGGATGATTTTAGTGATTGATAATTAAACACTAAACTTAAACCTAAACCTAGGCAAAGTATACAACTACTAGAGATAGAATAAAGCTTATAATTAAGTAAAGAAAGTAGACATGAATGTCATCTAGATAAGAACTCTTCCTAGTATCTTAGGTGTCATGATTCAACTAACCTAGAATGGATAGTTAACCTGTCAAAATTTGCAAGTAAAATTGTTCTGTCTTGCGTTATAACTATCTATTCTCTTATTAGTTAACATATATCTCTACCAAGTTAACACCCTCTTGAAAACTTTGAAATTTGTGGAATTCTATGAAAAGTTTCTCTATCACTGAAAATATCATATAGGTCTATCTTTGGCACCCCATTTAACCCCTTCTACGTGAAATGTGGTATACTCATAAGCAAACTCTCTCGAGGCATTTACGCTTGAATAGGTAAAACTTATTTGCTAACATAAGTAAACATGCATTAAGATCAATCAAAGGTAATACAAAGAAATATATCCCATTTATAAATAAAAATAAATACATATAAAGATAAATACTAGGATTACCACCTATCTAAATATCTTTGATAACCAGCATTTGTTATGTTTAAGACAACAAATATAATAAAATAAATAAAAATAGAAAAAGTTATACAATTGATCTTAATATTTTGTAATAGGTTTTGTATTGTTTGGATGATTCTAGTTTTCTATTTTTCTTGAAAGCAATTGCTCAATGCTCCTCTGGTTTGATCTTGTCCCCTTTAGCAATTAACCCTAACTTTAGACTAAAAGAAAATGAAAGGAATCTAAAACTACTTATAAAATAAGGTTTTTGGAGATTTTTACAAAGGGCAGACACCGATGTAGACAATCTTTAAGGCATGGTCGTACCTAAAGTTGTGAATTTTTCTACTTCTTTTTAAACAATCATATGAATTTGTTCAACCTTGATATCATTCTAATACTTCAAAACTCAAAGCATGGAATTTTAGTACCTCTTTCTTATTCTTCTATAGCATCTTGAATCATCTAATTTCGAGTTAAAGTGAGAGAGTTATCGGCAATTTAAGAAACATTGTCGAAGTTCTCCAGCAAATCTTTTTGAAGCCAAACAATTGTGTTTTCTTCATATTTCTCACTTGTAATATTCTCCAATTCTCGAAGAAAACTCATCCTGAGCAACATCTTAAATAATTAATTAAAACATAATAAAATCGATTAAAATCAAAGAAATTTATATGGAAAATATAGCAAAACACCTAGTAAGATATACATTACGCTTTTCAAATATTCCTACACTTAAAGTTTTTTCTTGTCTTCAATAAATTAATATCAAAAGATATAAGCTAGGTAAATTATAAGAAACTTCAATAGTTCAATCAAATTGATCAAATATTACCATTATTAGTTCAATCATCCAATTCATCAATCACTTAGAGCTTTAAATAGTTACACAAACTTATAATGCAATCTCAATCTCACTAAAAAATATTTCAAATTCAACTTAATTCAAACAAATTTACCTTATACATAAAGTAGACAAAAAAAGAGTTAAAAGCTGATTAAACATATTTACAAATGCATATAATCGACTACTATAAGTTATTAAAATATGAGTACTCCAAAGTAATGATCCCCCTAAGGACTATATTACTATGATTATTAATCATAGCCTAATAATAAAACTAACTCAAATAAGATATAGTGAAAAATAATAAAATTGCTAAATTAAAAAAATAGGACAATTAAACTAATAAAATGAAAGCATAAGACTAACCTTAAGGCTTTGAGGTTCACTTATGTGAAACTCCAGTTATTGTGTAAGATTCATTATCGTGGTTGAAATAACAATTAACCTAATGTATCTATTCTTTACCAAGGCACACAAGGATCTCAAACTAGGTAATTACCACCTTTTGATGCAAAATTTAGCCTAATCAAACTTATTAAGTATAGTTAAGATATTTAATTATCGTAATAGTCCATAAAATTCGTTTTTTTAGATCTAAGGTAATATGCAATAAAGATGCTTAACTACATCTAATTTAAAGCCAATTAACTTGTAAAATATAGCCTATTAAAGCCTAGGTCAATAAGTAGTTAAAAAGCCATACTGAAAACAAGATAAAGCAAATTTATCTTGTTTTATCATGTTATTAAGCTAATGCGATCAACTCACAAGATGATATCACTTTTAATGGATCAACTAATTTGCCCTATTCACATTAACTAATTTCCCTAAATTTCGACTTACCAATTAAATACTTCAACTAAATGCGTATACATATAACTAAGTCTCATAGTAATCATTCCTTGGCACATAATTTGTACATTATCCTTAATATATGCATATATAGTACAAAAAATAAATGAATTAATATATGCAAAAGGTGGAGAGAATAAAGTAAAAAATACAAAACTAAATTAATAAAAGAACATCTCATAACGAAGGAACTTATTATTCAATGACGATAAAGTTACTAAAAGTAATGGATTAGGTATCCTTCTATTAAGAACTTCTTTAAAGTCTTTTATCTAGAATATAATTTTACGAAGGTAGAGTAAAGCACTTATAACCCTTCTCCTTTAGAATTCTCCAGGTTTCGTATGAAGGTATTCTTCTTTTAACATTTGACATTGTTGTCTTCTATGTCTTCTTATGCTGTATGGCACCCCCTCATCTTCTTTTCTAAAAGTGAAAGAATTAGATTAATCTAAGAGTACAAAACTTGACAGTGGAAACTACATATCAACCTAACTACAAGGTACTATAATCAAGGAAAAAAGAGTAAAAGAAATACAAGGCCTGCTTCTAACTTAAGGAAAACTCAATTTATTATGATGTTGTTAAAGTAAGAAGCACCAAAGGGAAACAGGTCAATGGATAATTATGTGAACCATTAGCACGTAAGATTTTGGCTAGCTATTTGTGTAAAGTTCCTTAAGAAAATTATTTCACTAATCCAACTAGTTAGCATCTTTTGATGAGTTAGAGAAAATAATAAAATTCCTTTCCCTTTAAGTGGAATTCATCATATAACTTAAGGTAATTGTGAAAATTCTTGTCCAACCCCGTTTCCGGAGTCTGACTCAGACTTGCTTGCTCTGATACCACAACTATTAGACCTCACTTTCCGGAGTCTAACTCTTTCATGCATGCAGATTTTCTTAATACGTAAGTTATCTTCCAAAGAGAACACCTTGACC
>JAOQMS010000009.1:12163013-12196931 GCA_027563885.1 Erythroxylum longipes
ATTAGATATCAATTCAAAAGGTTGTGAAATATTTTATATCAATTAGATATCAATTCAAAAGGTTGTGAAATATTTTACATCAATTCAAAAGGTAGTACAATATTTTATCTGTAACACCCATATACCCCTTGTGAGGATAAGCAGATGCTACACAAAATATAACTAAAGTAATCCAATATATACTAAAGCATTTCTAGAAACTCAAAGAGCATACATTTCATTCATCATTGGTTCGGTCCTATTTAGAACATAACATACATATGATACTTATTACATATAAGCCTTAAATCCAAATCCAAATTGTATTAAGGGTTTTACAAACCATTAAAGAAACACAAAATACAACATATCTCATTACAAAACCACTCAAAACAAACTAAACATTTATAGAACAAAACACAATCTTCTTGACCACTGTGGTTATCTTTGTTCCAGTCTCAAGTCTTCTTATCAAAACCTACATAGGGGTAAAACCATCTTCCTAAGCATATAGCTTAGTGAGGAATAACTAAACAACATATAAACTAGGGACTATCTCTAACAGTCATCTATCATATTCATGCACTGGATCTTAACAAATCTAAAAAAACTTTAATTGTTCAAATTACTGAACATTCCAATATCATTTGCATCAGAACAGAATAGCATATATCATAACAGTATATACTTACATCAAACTTGTAAATATACGAACAAAATATTGGAATCACAAAACAGAACTTTAAAGTATCTGAACAAATCTTGCTTATATCATAACAATGTTTAGTAGTGTTAGAATTGAAGTTAGCTTATATCAAAATTGAACATTTATTAGAACACAAAACTAGTTAGCTTGCTAATCCTTTTTACAGAAGTGGGTAACAAGACTAGAATAGGAGATATCTATTGGTATCATAGAACAGGAGAGACTTATGTCTCAACACCGATGTGTCTTTATCAAGAGACACCAAAGTGTCAATATCAAGAGAGACTTGTGTCTCAAATACCGAAGTGTCAACACCTTAGATGTGTCCAAGAGCAGTTGCAAACCCTTCTAGGCATGCCTATTTACCCATGACTAGGACTTGACAGTTTTAAAACAATCCATTTCAGATTTCACAATCACAAGAAAAAGATGTTATGTCTTTATTCCACTTTCCTCAAATTAAACATATACATATGCACATCTAACTAATCGTACCTTATAAGCTTAAATATTTGTAATAATGTATCATTGAAGGCATTATGTATTTCCCATTCCACATCATGGCAAAAAGTTCCAATTTGTAACCAATCATTTTCAATTTGCATGACATAAACCTTTTGAAATGCATTGGTATTCATAAGAACACATTCATCTTTAAACACATCATTCTTTTCAACATCTGACAAATTATTAATTAACCTCACATTCTTTAGGTAATTATCTCCATTAATAAACCATAACATAGTTACCTTTTACTTTATTTATCTAACATCATCTAGGTTCATTTTTAATCCTAATTAAGTTTAATTAAACCATTGTTAAAAGGCCCTAACCTTATATATGTAAACAAATACACAAAACCAAGTTTTTCACCATCTTAAAATTTTTCCAAATTTTCTTAGGACAAGTTTCGGATCAGTTTTGTATGCCCATTTTGACTTAGAAACTAAGGTTTCTGGGCAATAAGTTCTTATAAAAAGTTGTTCCTCTATGTCTTAAGTTTTTAACGAAATAAAATTAATGCAATTTAGTTCAGTATTTTTAGATTCATATTCAAAATACTACAGACTATTCTCAAATAGGGGCAGTAACCAGTATTCAACTTCAAGATAAATTTCAAAACCCTTAAAGATAGAAATAAAATTCGATTCCTTCAGGAAAATTATATAAATATGTGTGTAGTTTAATCTACAATTAAAATCACCCAATTTGGATATCTACAAGTCATGGCTAAAATACCGATGTCTGTTCAGTATAACCACTACATTTATCAGACACCTTCAACACCCTTTCACTATAGTTCTTCAATTCCACATCAATTTCATATCCAGAACTAATTTAAAAACCATTCATTAACTAAATTACAAATCAATCTCTTCCACACATCAAAACCAAACCAGAAATTATCACAGAAATATCATTTTTCTAGTATTCATTTCTTATCATCTTAACACATATTCCATGCTAATTCAATTATCATACAACTTATATTAATACAAGCTATGAAGTTTAGAATTCCCTTACCTCTTTAAATTCAAATTCAACTCCATAGAACTAGCTATTCTAGCCCTTCCAAGAAACCAACACAAGTCCAAAATCAAGGTGTAAATCTTAGCACCAAAAAGACAGTATAGAAGATAACATAATCTACTTTCTTGATGCAATATTTGGCTAAGAATTTGGAGTGATAATTCACAAATTTTCAGCAAAATTTTAAAGTTAAAGGATAGGGAAAGTTTCATTGGAGAAGTTTCAATGAAGGTTGCTTAAATTTCTAGCAAATTTGACACCTAAGTTGCTAGGTGTCCTAATCTTAGAGGAGCACATGTCACCAAAGCATTTGTCACATTTGTCACCCCCTTTTAAGCTGCCATAAGTCACACATCTATTAGGCCATTTGTTACTTAATTAATGCTACCATGTGTCATTAAATGATTAGTCCATAATTCACTCCAAGATTGGTCACTTGTCACCCAACTAATGGTGCCAAAAGTCAATACATTAGCTATGCCAAATGTCCATAACTCATAAGCTTCTGTTAAGCCATTTGTTACTTAATGAATGTTGCCATGTGTCATTAAATGATTAGTCCACATGTCACTCCAAGATTGGTCCATTTGTCACTCAACCAATGGTGCTAAATGTCAATAACCCATAGGCTTTTTCATTCTAATTTTCATGTACCAACTTATCTTGCCACTTAACAATTTTCCCAGTTCAAATGTACATTTTAATACCTTAATCCTCTGATGATGTTAATTAATTCCAATTCACTAAGTATGATCCATTAAACTAAACTTTAAGTCATAAGCAATTCTTACTTATATCATAATTTTTAACACCTACCATACATGTACTTTCATGAACATGTAACATTTTATCTAGGGTACAATTTAGAGCCTTACAATTCTCTCCCCATTAAAAGAATTTTGTCCTCAAAATTCATACTTGAAAAGAATAGATGAGGATATTAAAGAGCTAACTGATAAGTTATCATACTGGTCTGATAATTGTTGTACACATACATTGAATCTAGATTGTACCTCTTGAACATTCTGGCATAGAATACTTTGTGGATCCAAGTCCTTCTAACAATAGCAATAATGTCATATCATAGTCAAGAACCCAATAACATAGTTTGGACACTTTACAACAAACAAAGTACGTACACTCTCTATAGTATATTTAGCTTCTCATGCCTGGGCCTCATACTTATCTGACTCTAATATTCACATCTAATTTGTTCAATACTCTTTTGTTCCTAGAAATGGAACATTTGATTTACATGACAGAACTCAGTGAAAGTTCTCATACAAGAGATTTCTTCCTTCAATAATCTATGCTATTCATGAAATCCTGATCAATCAACTATGTTCATCGTTGCTTTTCCGCCATTCATAATATCTCAATAAGCTTAATCACTATCATATGTCACATAATCAGAATGTTCTATATATTAAAACTCGATGACATAGTAGGAATGCATATTTACTCTTATACCTTGGTATGTACCATCAAGATTATTACATCTTATCTAGAGATTTATTTTTAAAAAAATCACCAATTAATATCTTATGCGGATGATACCTTGATCTCAATTACTTTGATATCCAAGAATATATAATATATATATATATACACTATAATATCGTTCACCAAAGCATTCACATTATCATATGTACTTTTACCATAACTGATCAACTTAATCTTGAGCACTTCTATATATATCGTTATCATTTAGTTCATCTTCCTTACATATGTTCTCAATCAATTAAAAAATGTAAAATACTCAACCATCATGAAATTCTAATATCAAACCCAATGTTATAATCTTATAACTCTCAACATGATACCTAAACTACCATTTTAGTACCAAGTTCAACCTTGCAAGGTAATAGAAATTATTGATTTTCTTTCAACTTTGCGTGCACACTTTAAATTCCATCACTTCCATTCTTTTCTCTGTTAAAGCCATGAAAATATATTCACGTATTCACGTCCACATCAATTTAAAGGTATACAATCACAGTATAATAATAATCTCATATTCCTTAATATAATCACGAATATAAGTACACAGACTCTATGTCCAACTTATTGAACCAAGTAGTATCTCTTATATTAGGATATCAACAAACTTTCATTTTCATAAACTTTAACAGATCATCATTCATCTAGATTTAGCCCAAAGGGTCCAGAAATAGACAGAAGAGATTGCGCAGGAGTATTGCTCTCAACAACCTCATCAACAGCCTCGTGAGATCTTTCCATACTTAAATCTAAAATTGAAACGTGGTACAAATCACATTAGGCCAAACACAACTCTTATATTCACGTACAAGCAATATTTAAGCGCTGGTTAAACCAGAATTGCCTAAAGCATACTCTGATACCAAATAATGTAACACCTACATACCCTCTGGGAGGATAAGCAGATGTTACACAAAACAGAAGCAAAGTAATCCAATATATACTAACGCATTTTTAGAAACTTAAGGAGCATACATTTCATTCATCATTGGTTAGGTCATATTCAAAACATAACATACACATGATACTTATAACATACAAGCCTTAAATCCAAATCCAAACTGTATTAAGGTTTTTACAAACCATTAAACAAAACACAAAATACAACACATCCCATTACATTGAAGAATAACTCAAAACAAACTAAACATTTACATAACAAAATACAATCTTCTTGCCCACTGCGGTTGCCTTATTCAAGTATCAAGTCCTCTTATCAGAACCTACACGGGGGTAAAACCACCATGCTAAGCATATAGCTTAGTAGGGAATAACTAAACAACATATAAAATGAAGATTGTGTCTAACAGTCGTCTAGCATATTCATACACTGGATCTTAACAAATCTCAGAAAAAATTTAATTGTTCAAATTACTGAACATTCCAATATCAGTTGCATCAGAACTGAATAGCACATATCATAAGAGAATATACTTACATCAAAATTATAAATGCCCTAATAGAATATCGAAATAACAAAACAAAACTTTAAAGTATCTAAACCAATCTTGCTTATCTCAGAACAATATTTAGTAGTATCAGAATTGAACTTAGCTTATATCAGAATTGAACATTTATCAAAACATAAAACCATTTAACTTGCTAATCCATTTTACAGAAGTGGGTAACGAGAATGAAATAGGAGATACCTATTGGTATCACAGAACAGAAGAGACTTATGTCCCGACACTGAAGTGTCCTTATCAGGAGACACCGAAGTGTCAGTATCAGGAGAGACTTATGTCTCAAATACCAAAGTGTCATTATCAGGAGACACCGAAGTGTCGACACCTTAGATGTGTCCAGGAGCAACTGTAAACCCTTCTAGGCATGCCTATTTAGCCATCACTCAGACTTGACAATTTTAAAACAATCCATTTCAGATTTCACAATCACAAGCAAAACATATTATGTCTTTATTCCACTTTCCTCAAATTGAACATATACATATGCACATCCAACTAATCATACCTTATAAGCACAAACATTTGTAATAATGTACCATTAATGGAATTATTATGTATTTCCCATTCCTTATTATGACACAAAGTTCCAATTTGTAACCAACCATATTCAATTCGCATCATATAATCCTTTTGAAACATATTGGTATTCATCAACCATAACTCAGTTACCTTTTACTTCATTAATCTAACATCATCTAGGTTCTTTTTAATCTTAATTAAGTTTAATTAAACCATTGTTAAAAAGCCCTAACCATAAATATGTCAGCAATTGCACAAAACCAAGTTTTTCACCTTCCTAACATTTTTCCAAATTTTCTCATGACAAGTTTTGGATCAGTTTTGTATGGCCATTTTGACATAGAAAATGAGGTTTTTAAGCAATAAGTTTTTTGAGAAAATTGTTCCTATATGTATTAAGTTTCTAATGAAATAAAATTAATGCAATTTGGTTCAGTATTTCTAGAGTAATACTCAAAATACTAAAAATTGTTCTCAAACAGGGACAACAACTAGTATTCAACTTCAAGACAAATTTCAAAACCCTTAAATATAGTAATAAAATTCGACTCCTTCATCAAAATTGTAGAAATATGTGTACAGTTTAATCTAAAATTAAAATAACCCCATTTGGATATCTATAGGTAAAGTTATGGCTAAAATACTGATGTCTGTTTAGTGGAACTACTACAATTGTCATACACCTTCAACACCCTTTCACTATTGTTCTTCAATTCCACATAAATTTCATGTCCATAACTAATTCAAAAATCATTCATTAACCAACTTACAAATCAATCTCTTTCACACATCAAAACCAAGCTAGAAATTATCACACAAATATCATTTTTCCAGCATTCATTTCTCATCATCTCAACACATATTCCATGCTAATTTAATTATCATACAACTGATATTAATGTAAGCTATCAGGTTTAGAATTCCATTACCTCTTTAAATTCAAATTCAACTCCAAAGAACCTGTTATTCCAACCCTTCTAAGCAACCAACACAAGTCCAAAATCAAGGTGCAAATCTTAACACCAAGAAGACATAATAGAAGATAACATAATCTACTTTCCTGATGCAATATTTGGCTAAGAATTTGGAGTGATAATGCACGAATTTCAGCAAAATCTCATAGATGAAGCAGAGGGATAGTTTCGATGGAGAATTTTCAATGAAAGTTGCAAAAATTTCTAGCAAGTTTGACACCTAAGTTGCTAGGTGTCCTAATCTTGGAGTAGCACATGTCACCAAAGCATTTGTCACATTTGTCACCCCCCTTTAAGTTGCCAAAATTCACACATCTATTAGGCCATTTGTTACTTAATGAATGCTGCCTCATTAAATGATTAGTCCACAGATCACTCCAAGATTGGTCCCCTTCTAACTCAACTAATGGTGCCAAATGTCAATACATTAGTTATGCCAAATGTTAATAACTCATAGGCTTCTATTAGGCAATTTGTTACTTAATGAATGCTGCTATGAGGCATTAAATGATTAGTCCACATGTCACTCCAATATTAGTCATTCTAATTTTCATGTACCAACTTATCTTGACACTTAACAATTTTCCCGGTCCAAATGTACATTTTAATACCTTAATCCTCCAATGATGTTAATTAATTTCAATTCACTAAGTATGATCCATTAAACCAAAGTTTTAAGTCATATGCAATTCCCACTTACATCATAATTTTTAACACCTTCCATACATGTACTTCTATGAACATGTAACATTCCAACTAGGATACAATTTGGGGTCTTACACTATCTCTTTTTTCTTTCATTTTGTTATTTTTATTATTAATTTGTTTTCTCACCATTTAAGTTTTCATAATAGTAAAATTCATAGTTATGATTCTTTAGGTTCTCATTAGGTAAACTATCGTAAATATATAGTAATTTGCGTTACTTATATTAAACCACTTAGCGATTCAATAAGTAAAAATCAACCAAAATTTCCAATCTAATTGATATTTATATTGCCTTAACATGTTTCAAGTTTTGATGAATCATCCCTTTAAGTCTCTAAGAGAGTTACAATTGAAGTCTCACCATTTAAGTAGCCTTCATTAGAAAATAAGGAAAGTATTTCTTTAACTATGATGTTTTGTTTGGAAAGTTAAAAGAATATATTAATAATGGGAAATATTAGAAGCCCATATTTAGTAAACCAAACTCTTATAAAAAACAACTTCCTCGTTATGTACCTTATCCTTAGACATCAAAAACCTAGTTGTTATCTCCGCCCTCACACTCAAAACTTGTTTATTACGTACTATCTTTCTATAAGAGTTTAGGGAGAGACCAATATTCCTTCTTATTTTGATTATTATTTACCTAGTTGCTCTATTTTCTATAGTTTAGTCCTTTCTAATTCTTTAAGAACTCACATCCACAATACTGAACATTTTTTCCTTACTCCGTTGGATCACCTCATCATGCATCTTTTCTATAGTTTCTCCTCAGCTTTAAAACACCTTAAATTTCTCTCTTCCAATATCTTACAAAAGTGAGAAGTAAAAATGATTAAATAAATTTCCAAGTCACCTTCATTTTTTGTTCTACTCTTTAATAGCTAATTAATGTTCTATTTATAGTTAAGGTTCCCTTTTTGTAAATGACATAAGCTTTGAATTATTTCCATATTCTAGTTGAGAATATGCATTCAAAGAAAAGATTTTCTTGTGATTCTAGCACTACTTTGCATAGCAATGAATATTACATAGATTGAGATAACTTAACTTCTCTTTGGTTTCCATTCTCTTATTGATGAGTAGAAAGGATACATAAGTGCTCAATTTCTTGTTCTATATAATCTTATTTCATGACTTTTTCCCACCTCCCACTCTAAATACCTCTTTATAGGATTTGTTAGAGAGATGACCTAATATATTCTCACTCTAGTTATAGCTATTTTACTCTCATAATTAGGTCTGTATCTTGGTACTACTTTAGACATCTTTTTCGGAAGTCATACCATTGATTAGATTTAATCTAGACCTTGACTTTGATATTTAAAAGAAAAGTTTTTAGCAATTGGTTCTTTAATTAAGAGTGGATTAAGGGGCATATATTACACCAGTTATCAAAATATAATGATGATCTTTATTCACTTCCTATCCTACATGAACCCTTCTTGACTTCCCTTACTATTCACCAGTATGTTCAAAAACTATGAGAATGATTAATTGACTTTAAATTCTCACAAGTTCCTATCCTTTAGGAATTAAGTGAATCACTTTTCTCTATTATCCTCTAAAGTATTTTCCCTATGTGAACCTTATTTCTTAAGTTGATTGGGGTTATTCTCAAGCCCTCTTCATGACTTAATTAGCACACTACACTCTGTTTCACTTTAGCTTTGACATTTCCATAGTCTCTTCTTCCTCATAAAACTATTCTCTTCATTTTTTCAATTGTCTTAATGAGACTCTTTGATGAAAAGGACATATGTTATCTAATATACATAGAGTGAGTTGAGTATAAGTTTAATCAATTGCACCCTACTTGACTCTAAGGTATATGAGGGAGGTTCTCTAGTCTATAACCCTAATCTACTTAAAAGCTAGTCAGTTATATAGAGCACTTCTTAAAAGAATCAAAAGCTTTTATTCAAATTGATATCCAATCCTAATAACATTGTAGAAGTTAGAAGAGTAGTAATTAAGACACCTAATGAAAGAATTCCTATCCAAGGCTCTGTTTTCTAATAAAAATTCCCATTTAAACCATTAGGCCCTAGTGCTTTGGATGCATTGAGCTCAAAAACCACCCTCCCTATATCTCATTAAGTGAAATTCATATTAAGAAGCCCCAAATCCTCATATTTAAACTAGTTATTGATGAAAGAATTCAAAATATGAACGGAAGATCTACTATTTCCTTTAGTACCGAGGGAGTTCTTAAAGAAGTTAAAATTTTTCTCCTTGATCTATTCCTATGAACTAATAGTTCACCCATCTTGTCTATTTAAAAATAGCTATTATATTATGGTTCTTTCAGAACCTTATAAATTATGGAAAAACTTGTTATTTCTCTCCCCTCACTTAAACAACTAAATCCTAACACTTATATTTAACAAGGAGCCATGAATCATCATCACTTTTGTATATTCATTGACAACTTATCTCTCTTCCTTAATCAATAAGGAGTACAAGGATCCTAATAAAGGTTTTTTTTAGCTCCAATCATCTTAAGCTTTATAATTCCAATAAGCCTCTTAATATCTAGCATCCTTCTTATATTAATTGATTTGAGATTTTATTTGATTAAATTTAGTTTCCTCACACACATATAAGCCTTCTACCTCTGTACCTCTTTAACCAACAACCTTAAAATAACTTTTTGGAAATCTTTAATTTCAATTAAAAATTTATTAAATCCAAAAGGGCATTTCTTCTTAAAATTATTGAATAAATTATGTATGATCTAAGAATCTAAAGCCTCCAAAGGTAGCCTTACTTTCAGGGAAGCTTGATAATCACACCTTATTAACCAAAGCCTTATCAATATTCCTATATATCTATTATCTAGAACTTTTCTTATTTCTGTAAGAATATAAATAACATTCAAATTTTAGGCCTATTGCTTTAATTTTATCAATGCATTCCCTGAATTCGTTATAGAAACTTTTCAAATTCATATTTCCTTTTACCTTTTATATGCATAACATGCTATTAAATTCCCAAATTAGTAAACAAATACCTTGAATACTTGATTAAATATTAAAAAATTTCTTCCAAAGATACTTCCCTTGAAAAGAAAGGTTAGATCAAAACGCAAAAGCAACCAAAACCATTCTATTTTCCTGTAGAACATAAACTGATAAGTGTATCATTTGATCACTTGAGTCTAAAACACTAATTTTTATTCTCCTTATATCATAGGTTAAGATTCTTTGAAAAAGGTGATGGTGTGAGTAGTTTAGAAAAAGAGACCAGTGATTATTCCAAGCTTTATTTTACAAACTTTTGTTGAGTGATTATGTTGTCTAGCATTCTAGTTAAGATAAGCTTGGCTTCTATAACAAAACCTTTTACAGCTTACTGCTTCTTTAGATCATTTATACCCATTATGTTCTATGATAGTATTGTCATTAGGATAGCTATTAGAAGTTGATCATTTAGATCTTTTCCTTCGGCCAGATCTCCTTGTTGAGCAAGTTTTATATCTAATAATCTTTAACTTGAAGAAGGATTTAATTTTCTCTACAAATTAAATCCTTATTTCTCTTTAATTTATTAAACAAATGTAGTACAGAGCAAATAAGAGTTCATTCGACGAGGAAAGTTAGTTTACTGATTTAGTTTATTTATTATAATACATTTTACTGATTTAGTTTATTTATTATAATACTTTTAAAAGAAACAATTACATCCAAATAATTTTGCTCATACAAAAGGAATTCCATAATAAAATGTATAAATCATCTACGCATTATCGCATAATTTTTTCAACTGTATAAGTAAGATACAACATCAAAAATTAACAAAATAAACTTATAAAACATTTTAGAAATACATTATTTAAGAGCTAGAAAATGATTATTTTTGTCACTAAGTCGTAATTATTCAAAATATATAATGTTGTAATTTTTAATAGTGAAATCAAATTATACAAATCAATATTTTTGTACGAAATATCCAATAAATAATTCTGTGGACACAATATAATATTGAAATACATCTAAAAGAAAAATAAAAACTTGGATGAAATCTATAGCAGAGCACAAAATTAGGAGAATGTAGGGAACCAACTAGTTGGTTCCTACCTATCCTTTTTTACTCTTTAGAATTAAACTAGCTCAATATGTCAAGCAGAAAGAGACACAATGAATTAATAACTGAAATTGTCAAAAGAATGTCTAAATTCCAGCCCATACAACTCAAAATGAGCCACTAATTCAACTTGTCACATTCAAATAATCAAGGACATATCCAATCAAATAAAAACATGAATAAATACAATTAGAAATCCCAATAATTGATAATATTAAATCATCACAGGATAACTTGAATTCAACGAAAAAATGATATCCCTAATACTCAAAACATGTCCAAACTAAAACTTTAACAATTAATCATAACTAAAGCAGGGAAAATCACAAACAAAGGGAATAAGGGCTCAGAAAAACTCATTATCATGCTCTAATTTCAGACCTTATACCAGCCTTTTCAAGGTTTGAAAAATCCTTCCACCAACCTTGAACTAACTCAAAAAAAGGTGGGAATTGGTTCCCTTTCACTCATGATGCTCCTTATGATGATTCGAAGCTTCAACCACCTTAAAAGACCGTCAACCAACCTCTTCTTCACATGACTACTTGCTCTCTTTTCTCCTTCCCGCCAATACCTTTTTATAGCCTCACGAAACACATCCCAGCTACTACAAGGTTTTAGTTTCAGATGATTTCCCTCTCATCTCCTCCATTTCAAATGGATTTGGATGAGTTTCTACTTATCTCCTCTATTTTAAATGGATTTGGTGTAGAAATGTTGGGTGGGTGAGTCTCCTTCTCCCCTTCCCCTCAATCAGATTTGTTTTTATATTCTTATCAGCTACAATTTTTTTGGGCTTATCTAGTTGCTTATGTTTTATTACTGGGCTCTTGTTATTTTTGCTTCTTCTGTGCTGTGTTCTACTTCTCTTCTTTACTATATTGTTTTGATACTTCTTTGTTATAACTCTGTGTTTTGTTTTTGTTCAACTATTTTGGTCTTGATTTCTCCTCTACCTATGTGCTGCATTTTACTTGGTGGGCTACATTTTGCATTTTCCCTTTGCTAGAATTTTGCTTCTTTTCCCAAGCTGTGTTATTTTGCTCTCTCCCTCGCTAATGCATTTTTGCTCGTCTGGTTCTGCATTTTGGCTTCTACTTCTACTGTAATTTTGTTCTTTTGCTATAACTTATTTTGTTGTGTTTTATCCTTGTTTTGCTTCGTGTTTTGGTCTTTTCGCTTCTACATTTTGCTGGTTCTCTACTGTTACATTAGTGCTCTTTATTGCTGATGGCATTTTGCTCTCTTGCTTCTTTTGTTGTTGTCATTTTATTTTCTAGTTATCTATTGTGTATTTGTTTTAATTGCTTCTTTTAGGTTAGATATTCTTTTAGCTTCCTTTCCTTTAGTCCACCAATTCTGCAAGAAAATATTCAGTACCATTTAAACCCCTTTTAGAAATAAAATATGGAACTAACGACTTAGGTTAATAATAGTAAAATGTAGAAAATTTAACCCAAATGTGCTATGTAAATAATTTAAAACAATATAAAATAGGGGTGTAAACTATACTATAATTTCTACTTATCACCAGAGCCCTATCAATCTTCTTATGTATCTGTTATTTAGAACTTTGCTTATGTCTCTAAGGATTAAAAAATTCAAAAGTTATATTGTTACTTTAATTTTTACAATGCATTCCCTAAATTTAATATGGAAGTTCTTCAAGATCATATTTCCTTTTACCTTTAATAAGTAAAATATGCTATTAAAATCCCCAATCAATAACCAAAGACCTTAAATACTTGATTGAATATCAAAAATTTCTTCCAAAGATACTTTCTCTAAAATTAAAGGTTAGAACCAAACATAAAAGTAACCAAAATCATTGAATTCTCGTGTAAAAAATAAACTGATAAGTGTATCCTTTGATCACTTGAGTCTAAAACACTAATTCTTATTCTCGTTATATCATAGGCCAAGATTATTTTACCATAGTGAAGGTGTTAGTAATTTGGAAAAATAAACTAGTGACTATCACATAGATTTATTTTAGAAAGCTTTTATTGAGTGATTATGTTCTCTAACATTCTGGTTAAGATAGGCTTGACTTCTCTAACAAAATCTCTTAAGGTTTATTGCTTCTTTATGTAATTTATACCTATTATGTTCTATGACACTATTGTCATTAGGATAGCTATTAGACTGTGATTATTTAGATATTTTATTTCCCTCAAAACTCCTTATTAAGAAAGTTTTGTATCAAATAAAACCCTCAATACACTGCAAGTATACGAATCATATCTCATAGTATATAAGGTTATCATTCCCATGAAGATTAGGCAAGGTTAACAATTTGAACCTAACTTTGTCTAAGTTATTTAGAATTTTATTTGAATAAAAATAAATTATAGAAATTGAAACAAATAATAAAACAAAATAAATAATTGAAATAAAAAGTGAACTGCTAATTAAATTTTGGTTTATGATAAAATTGAATACTTAAGACTTATTCTTTCCTTATTTTTTTCTTTAATACTTTGATTAAATTATATGTTTGAACCTAGATTTTTTAAGGTCTTGATTACTCTTTCTCAAGATCTAATCAATTAACCTAAATTGAGTTCAAAATTTCTAGATTTGCAATCTCTCGATTCATAAACTAACTTGTTCAATTAGATATGGAGATATATATTGGATAATTGATTTCTTAAATAAGATCTCTCTTTAAATGATTGTTAACTTGATAATTGCAAGTTTGTTAAATTGCCAACTCTCATTTTGCAATATAAAACTGATTACTTTTGTCTCATTCTCTCGATTTGTTGTCAATTTTATGTATGAACAATTATCACAAACATCCAATAAGTATTGAAATCAACAATAATCAAAGTCACAAAATAAATCTAGAATAAATCCTAGTATGAAATTTAGAATTTCATGAAAATGTTTAACATCTTAGAACTCAAATTAAACATAATGAAAGAACTAAAGCAAAAGAAGAAAAACTTTAGTGAAGACTTGATCTGGAATGTTCGAATTCCTAGAGCTCTTCTTGATCTCACCATGTTTGATCCACTTTTTGATGTTGGCTGCTGCATTTTTTAGTGTTTCACATACTTAAATAGTTTAATAGGGTCTTAGGGGTGTAATTAGGCTTTTTCCACTTTCTTTAGTTCCAAAAATACTTAGAATATATACAACACTAACGATAACATGATTCTAAGCCTATAGATATGATAAGCATCTAATAAACACCTAAAAAACACATTAAAACACCTAGGAAAACATAGTATAAACTATGTATATCACTCCTCTCATCTTCACTTATAAATTTTTCCTCTCTTAGACGTACAACTTCCATATTTAATTAAGTACCAATTGGACTCAGTAACTGTCACGTCTCAGAACCACATTAGGCATATGACAACCACTTTATATCCAGGCTAAGGATACTCATGGTACCCTTAACTTGACTATGCAAGGTTAATTGAATATCTTTTAAAAAATGTTTGGACAACAAACGACTATATTTTAAAAATCCCAAAACTCAATTAAAAGACCTATAGATTAGTTTTAAACGCACTTCTATATTCACATTAAAACTCTACCCCAACTTCTGCACTTTTAAGTCTACTCAAGAGAAATCTTAACGACAATACAAAAGTTTCCTAAATGACGTCATTTACAAATTGTAAGATAGTCAAGAGTTGATTTACAAAATTATAAAGAATATCAACATAATCATGAGCCATTATACAGCAAAAGTACAAAATAGACACTACCCACATGCAATAATGCCCCGAAAATGTCAAACGATCGCACGATACACTCAGAGCTTCAAACACACTAAATTAACTTGCATGGTTGGAAAGCAGAGGGGGTGGGTACACTATGTACTCAGTGAGCAGGAAAAACACATATCGAAAACAGAACCCGATATATACCAAAACGGTCTAAATAACCTAAAGACAATTTTACGTATCTAACATGCATATACCACCTACGAAGTGAACATACAAGACATAGAAACATATAGGCGTAGTTTATGACTCATCCCATACTGGTTAGGAACCATATAAGCCTAGGTTATTAATCACTCATTCAGTGAACATAGGTTCTAGTTCCAGTACATAAGAGTAGAAAAGCATCACATGTAAAATCAAATCTCGTTAGGAAGCTAAATTTCATAATAGACCAAATAGTTATATGTGCCGCCATTAGTCGACCAAACTAGTGTGCACACCCACCAATTCTTGACTTTGGCTCGACTTTCATCTGTGGTGAGTCCAGATTACATTCAACATGAGCATCGTGTTAGGTGATGACCTCGTCGGTGACCAGACCTTTAGGTGCGCAATCACCCATAAGTCCTATGGAAAGGTGTCGATACGAGGACTTAACTTTTACATACTAACATTAAAGGTACGGGGTCTCTAAATAAAATCTTTTCTACCTAGTGATAGTTGTGATTTGCATGATGTTTTAGGGTTCAATTTGTTAGGTATTTAGTGTTAATCTAAATGTTTAGTCTATATTTAGGTTTCAATTGTGTTAATTTATATGTTTAATTGTTTTTATGGGTTAGTATGAGTCATTAAGCTTAAATGCTATATTTTTGAGGTACCTTGATGGGTTTGTTAGTGTTTCAGGGTAAGCGGAGAAGAATGGAGAAGTTTTGAAGAGTTTTGGGTAAAAAAGACGGGTCACGATCGTGGCACAATAGGTCAAGACCTTGATAGAAATAGGCGAGCTAAAAGGACCGTAGCCACGATTGTGCACTTTACACCACGATCATGACAGAAAGCTATATGCCAAGCCACAATTATGCACTTTGGGCCATAATCATGACAGAAAGGTTTAGTGCTAGCCATGATCATGACAGACAGGTCCACGATTGTGACCGGCAACGGGCTGATACAGAAACTCAAGTTTTGCTTGATTTTTCAGACCGTTTCGACCTTTAAACCTAGGGCTTCCAAGATATAAAAGGAACATTACAAGATAAAGGGAGGAGTTTTGGAGAGTTTGAAAAGGAGAGCCTTCACATTAGCGAATTATGAATAAACCTAGAGAGAAATCAAGAGATTGAGGAAGAAGACAAAGGAACACGTGGTTTCCCGCTGTTGTTACCTCCGCAATTCAGTTCCTTACATATTTTCCAGTTATTTCAATTTTATTCATGTATGGAATTGAAATAGGTGTTGAGAATAGGTTGTGTTGAATGTTGATTTTTTCTTTATACTCACCTTTTGGATTTTGATTTTTGAGATTAATAAAGTTTGAATGATTTTTTTTATTGATCTAACTATGATTTAATTATGGTCTTAATAACTTGGCAATAGACTGAGAAGGTGAGCCGAGTGAAAATAATCAAATTGGGCTAACAAGAGTTAGCTGATTTGATAGGTAAAGAAATGAATTAAACTGGTAGAATCGTGTAACGAGAGATCAAGCATAGGTTCCGGATAGGTTATTAGACAATTTAAAACTAATTTAGGTTTTGGGTCAATTATAAATTGAGAGATGACAATTCCATAATTTAAATTTGGGATTATCAATTAGGGTTAAGAATTATAACTTAGAGAGAGTAATTCACCCTAGGACCATCTAGAACCATTAAGTCGATAATTGCACAACTGATTATGTTTTCGTTAATTTCGAGTTAAAACCCCCTTTTCTCTCACTTGATAGTTTCTAGTTTGGTTTTGGCATTGTTTGTGTGGCTTCTTATCTTGTTTAGATTTCTACAATTCAATTCTTAAAATTAGTTATTTGATTGGTTTATTTTCTATATTAGTTATTTATTTTGAATTATTGTAATTTAGTACGACCTTAGATTTTAGGACTAGCTTAGCCCTTCTCATGAGATCGATACCTTAGGTACTACGCAAACAACTCGCGTTCTTGCGAAATTTACCAAGGTTAATAAATATTAAAACTTAGCGTGTGTAACCTTGTGATCAAGTTTTTGACACCATTGCCGGGGAGGCAATTAGTTTAATTCTTTAGTCTAAGGCTTTTCCACTATCTTTTGTTTTTAAATTAAAAGAAAAAAGAAAAAAATTTGGGCTTAAGGTAGAGACACATCATGACTTCTTAGAGTGAGAATGAGACATCTAAAGAGTTTAATGCTAGGAAGTGATAAAAAGAACGATCATGGAGGATGTATATTATAGAGAGTAAGGGATGTTAGGGGAATTCAATGAGCCCCAATTTAGTTGGAGAAATCATCATCCTTACACGAACCCATACACTTCGGGGTGCCAAAAACACCCTGATGTCTATTGGTCAAACAATGTAGGGACTCACATAGGACGTCAAGGCCTATCAGAATTTCAGCAAGATGAGTCCAGTTCCTGGGATTCCAAAATGGACAAAATCATAGATAAGCTAACAGACATAGAAGAGAACCAGAAGAGATTGGAAAAGAAGTTTGAACAAGTATCAGAAGATCATGCATCTTCTATTCACAATCTAAAGGTTCGAATAGGCCAGCTTTCCAAGGAATTTTGTAAGCAAAGTATGGAAAATGTCTACGCAACTTGAAAGAAAAATCAATAGAGCCATATCAGGCTATCACACTTAGGAATGGGGTAGAGCTAGAAAAACTAGTGAGAAATCAAGCTAAACCTGACCTTATAAAAGACCAAAAACTCAAGAAAAAGGATGAAGTAAAGGATGGAAACCGCTCATACTATCTGTTAAATCTTAGTCCACCATGTTTAAACATCAAAAAATCTAGGATAGATTTCCATGCAAAGAACCTACCCTTTGGATTGATGATGATGAAAAGACATTCAACATGAATGATGTACTTAAGAATCCAAAGGTTGGTAGCTTATTTAGGATAATTGATGTGTACAAATCTTCTAAAGAACAAGAGGACAAAAAATAGATGACAACAGACATCAAGTTTGAAGAAATTATGGAAGTTTCTATTTGGGAAGCAGAAGAAGTTAAGGAAACAAAGGTGATTAAGGAAGAAGGAGAGCAATTCACCTTTATACAACACAATATTGTCTTTCTAATTATTTTGCAATTTGTAGCTTACTCACAGGCTACAAGACTGATGTTAAGCAAGCCACTCATAATTGATCCTGGCTGAGTTTTAAAGGATGAAGGTTAAGCTAATGACTATAAATTAGCACGTTTAGTAGTTAGATTTAAATTGTTGTATGGTTAAGTTTGTTTTAAATTCTTAAATAAGTTTGAATGATTTGGAACAGTTTAGATTGCTAATTCTTTTGCTCTCTTGAAACACTTATATGATATGGAAACACACTTGATGTGAAGTAGATTTGGTTTCAACACTATCGCCATCACCACCTCTATCACTATAAACCGGTTTAGTGTAAATTTAGCACCCTATAGGTTGTCACATTCATTTATAATTTGAGGTCTTTCTAAATAAGTAGCTTAACTAGTAATTTTTTTGTGGAGATGAGTAACTTAAGCAAGAAGGTATTAAAAACTTTTTTTGTTAAATAAATCATTATTCTGCTAGCATCTGGGTTATGAATAGAGCTAGTAGCTAGTTGAAAACATCATATAGCTAAGTAATCGCATTGACATGCATCACAAATGTCTGCCTTCACTTCAAAAGGCTATAATGATGTTTTAGCCAAGCTGTTTAATAAAAACATGACTTAGTTGAGTAACTAGATCGACATTCATTACCAATGTTCACCTCCGCGTAAAAAGACTAAGTTTATATTCACTAAAATAATAATAAAAAAATGTTTGTTATTGCTTAATAAAAACCTTCCGAACTAGTAGTAAGCTCGACTTTTCATTAAAATATATTTAGGAACAGTTACGGATTCGAAAAGACCAAAGAATTATTAATGTATGTGTACAAATTAAAAGGGTAAATAAATTAACACTTAGATCTTGATTAAATTGTATATTTAGTTCAAACCCCCTAGACATAGATTTTGCTTGTTAATGATTAGATATAACTTGTAGGATTGTGTTTAAGATTAAATTTATTTCATGAAGTTAAAGCCATTGCCTCATTATTGCATTGTGTGTTGTGTGTTATTGTTTTGTTTTCTTGAGAACAAGCAAATGTTTAAGTGTGGGGATGTTGATAGTTATGATTTGCATGATGTTTTAAGGTTCAATTTATTAGGTATTTAGTGTTAATTTGAGTGTTTAGAGTGTATTTATGTTTCAATTGTGTTAATTTATGTTTTTAATTGTTTTTATGGGTTACTAATGAGTCTTTGAGCTTAAATGTTATATTTTTGAGATACCTTGATGGGTTTGTTAGTGTTTCAGGATAAATGTCCAAGAACGGAAAAGTTTCAAAGAATTTCGGGCCAAAAATACGAGCCATGATTATGGCACAATAGGCCACGATCGTGACAGAGAGATGCAAGCTGAAAGGACCCTGGCTACGATCGCGCACTTTAGGCCAAGATCGTGATAGAAAGGTTTAGGCACTAGCCATGATCGTGGCAAGCAGGGGCACGATCGTGACTTGCATCGGGCTGATATAAAAACTCAAGTTTTGCGTGATTTTTAGACCATTTCGAACTCGGATTAAACCTAGGGCTTCCAAGATATAAAAAGAACATTACAAGATAGGAGTAGTTTTGGAGAATCTAAAAATGAAAGCCTTCACTTCATCTAATCTAGAAAAACCTAGAGGGAAATCGAGTGATTGAGGAAGGAGACAAAGGAAGAGAAACACGGAGAAGAAGCTTGACGCGACATACTTCCTGAAACAGGTGGTTTCCCACTGTTGCTGCCTCCATAATTCCATTCCCGACGTATTTTCCAGTTATTTCAATTTTATTCATATATAGAGTTGAAATAGGTGGTGAGAATAGGTTGTGTTGAATGTTGAGTTTTTATTTATACTCACCTTTTGGATTTTGATTTTTGAGATTAATAAAGTTTGATTGATTGTGTTTTTTTTATTAATTTAATTGTGATTTAATTATTCTCATAATAACTTGGCGATAGACTGAGAAGGTGAGCTGAATTAAAATAATCAAATTGGGCTAACGAGACTTAGGTGATTTGATAGGTAATGAATTGAATCAGACTGGTAGAATCATGTAACGAGAGATTGAGCATAGGTTCCTGGTAGGTTATTAGACAATTTAGAACTGATTTAGGTTTTAGGTCAATTGTGAATCGAGAGATCATAATTCTATAATTCAAATTAGGGATTATTAATTAGGTTAAGAATTATAACCCGAGAGAGAGTAATTCACCGTAGGACCGTCTAGACTCATTAATTCGATAATTGCACAACTGATTAGGCTTTTGATAATTAAGGATTTAACCTCCTTTTTCTCACTTGATAGTTTCTAGGTTGGTTTTGGGATCAGTTTGTGTGACTTGTTATCATGTATAGATTTCTACAATTCAAATTTTGAAATTAATTATTTGATTGGTTTATTTTCTGCATTAGTTATTTATTTTGAATTATTGTAGTTTAGTACAACCTTAGATTTTAAGACTAACTTAGCCCTCCTCTTGCGATCGATGACATAGGTACTACGTGAACGACCCGTGTGCTTACAAAATTTACCAAGGTTAATAAACAGTAAAACTTAGCATGTGTAACCTTGTGATCACCTAACACACTAATGGCTAATCGTAATCTCATCAATCACAAAAAAATCACATAAAAATATTTAGTACTAAAATCAAGTAAGGTACTATGCCTTTATTTATCGATCCAACCAATAAAATGGAACCTTGCCATTGCTCTAAGCCAAAAGAGAACACATGCAGCGTACATGACTCGGTTATGCATATGTAAGTTCCAAAACATTATTTCATGTAGTGAAAGTCATATTTTGAACTCCAAGTGCAAAGTTATTCAAAAATGTAGTTTCAAAAGATGAAACATTGTCCTTATTCAAGTGTAGGTTTACTGAAAAAATAGCATTCCTCAAAATATGTAATAAACATATCAGTTTTACTCCAAATGCAAAGAGTTATTCAAAACAATGTTGTTTATTAAATACATAAGTATACTAGCATCTATTTGAGATTCAATTCTACTATGCTTTACCTAGGTTCAAAAATCACATACAAGTCATCATACATGACTTGGGATGTCCTAATCCTATTTGAGAGATATGTTTTTCCTAATTCAAATCAAAAGAAGGTGTACACTCCCTTGACTTCAACAATCCTTGGTAAGAGCTCCTTAATCCATGGCTCCTGAGCCTTTATACATACAATATGAAATGTATTTACTACTTAAACATGTATCTCATATTTATACATCATCACATATGTGTATAAAACACAATATCACTATTTTTAAGCTATAGGATTCGACCATTAAGCTTCTCACATGATTGCTTCCCTTATTTTTCGCATACGATTTCATTTGTCTTTTCTTGAATGCCTTTGATCCAATGCTTACACATTTCAAAGCATAATTAGAAAATTTTTATCTAAGCACATTAGGTCAATACTCATCAATCTATGGAAAAATTCAAGTTTACTCTCAGTAACCATGAAAACCTCTTTCAATTGCATACCATTACAATCCTTAAATCCTAAGCCAAGTTCGCTTAGGCATTTTGTAAAACACCTAATGTGCATGATTTTCAAGATATATTTTCAAGACTTTATCATAGTAATTCATGCTCCTATCTTGTTATATAACAAGCACTTCCAAACAACAACACATTTCACCATTCCATTAAATCCAATTCCCTTCATTTAAACCATCAATTTCAAAAGATATTCAAAATTTTACAAACTTTCACCAAAGAGAGGGTATCTCGGTTTTTGTTGAAGGAGACTTCTCCATGACTCATGTCATTCATCTAAACCAGGTTTCATACATATTCAACCATGGAGAACAACATATCTTAACACCAAACTCAAAATTGTAATGTAGAGAGAGATGAGACAAAATTTACCTAAACTTTCCTTTGGTGATATCTTAAAATCCTTTGAGAATTTATCAAACATAATGATAGATTTGAGTTAATTAATCCCAAATTAACTTAGAACACCTTGGTTTGGGTTGGAGAATTAAAAAATGGTGGAAATTTGGTGGTGGCCGTATTATGTTCTTCTCCTCTTAGCTTTCCCTTTCTTCTCCTTTCTTTAAATTAAAAACAAAGTGTTTTTAATATTTAATGGTGGGGTACACGGCCACACAAGGAAGAAGGGTCTAGAATGTTGACTCTTCTTTGACCAAACATGGTGAAATTACCATTTTGCCCTTAGCTTATATGAAATTATCATTATATCCTCCAAACTTTTCCTAAATTTGCAAATAACCCCTTACGTACATCAATTTTTCCAATTAAGCTTTCTAAGTGTCCAATAAGTCTATAAATCATGTCTAATCACCTTTAAGGTGTTATAACACCTTTAACTCAGCCACCATGGCCATATCCATCCAATGGACTTAGTTTTACACACTTAGAAGCTTATATGTTAGAAATCTCCAAGATTTTGCATACTGATGAACTCTAAGTTCATGTAAGGGCATATAACATCATATATCACTGGCATATATACCGAAAGGATTCAAATACATTTTTGAACTCATATACAGCCATGTATATATATCAATATACAGTAGTATCTCCATGTATAGACTAATAAAAAAGGGCTTAGAGAGTCCAGTGTTACAAATCCTCCCCCTTTAAAAGAGTTTTGTCCTCAAAACTTCTAAGTCGAGGATACAAATAAATGGGGGTACTGATGTCTAACAGTATCCTCAAGCTCCCATATGATCTCCTTGTCCCTATCACTCTTCGAAAGAACTTTGATGGTGGGAACTTCCTTACTACGTAACCTCTTTATCTATCGATCCAAAATTTGGACCGGTTACACCTCAAAACTTTGGTCTTCTCTCAGATCCACTAAAGGTATCTCCAAAATATAAGATCGGTTAGGTATATACTTCTTAAGTATCGAGACATGGAACACATTATCGATCCTATCCAAATCTGATGGCAATTCCAAACGATATGTCACAGTCCCGACGTGCTCTAGGATACGGAAAGGTCTTATATATTAAGGGTTCAGCTTTCCTCAGCTCTGAAATCAGATAATACCTTTCCATGGTGATATCCAAAGGAAAAATATATCATCAACTACAAACTCTAATGGTTGTCGCCTCTTATCCGCACAACTCTTTTGACGATCCTGGGCAACTTTCATCTTCTCCCGGATGACTTTAACTTTTTGAGTTGTAACTTCTATCAATTTGGCTCCTTCAACTTTAGCTGTACCAACCTCATCCTTGCATAAAGGTGTCCTGCACTTTCTCCCATAAAGTGCTTCATATGGTGGCTTGCTGATACTTGTATGATAACTAATGTTATAAGAAAATTCTATCAAAGGCAAGTGTTGGTCCTAGCTTCCTTGGAACTTCGTCACACATGCTCTTAGCACATCCTCTAGTGTCTGAATAGTCCTTTCTGACTGACTATTAGTCTGAGGCTGAAAGGAAGTACTAAAGTTCAGTTTAGTCCCCAAAGATTCCTAGAATTTTAGCCAAAATCTGGAGGTGAATCTTGAATCCCTATCTAATATTATAAAAATTGTACCCTACAACTTCAAATTCTCATCGATGTACAGCTTTTTCAACCTCTATAAGAGTAGGTTCTGTGGATAGGCTGAAAATGATCAAATTTCGTCAATCTATCCACTATAAGCTAAATAGCATCGTGACCCTTTGATGTACGAGGTAGTCCAACTATAAAATCCATTGTCACATGCTCCCACTTCCGTTTCGGAATAGGTAAAGACTGTAATATACCTGTTGGCTTCTAATGCTCTGCTTTTATCTATTGCAGGGATGGCATCTGGCCATAAATTCCACTCTCTCTCTCTTCATCCTTAGCCACCAATAACTTTCTCTAAAAGTTCAATACATCTTGGTGTTACAAGGATGCATATCATAAGCTAAACTATGAGCCTCTTCCAAGATAGCTCGCCTGAGACCTTGGTCATCTGGCAAACAGACTCTATCCCTGAAGACTAACAAGCCATCTTCTCTCAGTCAGAATCCCTCATCCTTCTTGGATGGTAATTTCTCTTAAATGGCCTTTAACTCGGGATCATCGTCTTGTGATCTCCTGATCTCATCAAATAGTGTTGGCCCAACGTCAAACCGTGCTAGCAGTGTTCCATTATCCTCAGCCACTGAGAGTCCAACCCCAAGGCTCCGTAAAGTCATCAAATGAGTAATGTAAGGATTTTTCCTAACAGTTATTAAGGAATAGAAATTACAACTCAGTGCATTAGCTACAACATTTTCTTTTCCTGGGTGATAGTCAATCACTAAGTCATAATCCTTAATCAACTCTAACCATCTCCTTTGTCTAAGATTTAGCTCCTTCTATGTCATTAAGTACTTCAGACTCTTATGATCAGTGTATATATGGCAAGTCTTCCCATAAAGATAGTGTCTCCAAATCTTGAGTGCAAACACCACCGCTACGAGCTCTAAATCATGACTAGGATAGTTTAGCTTGTGCTTCTTTAGCTATCAAGAAACATATACGATCACTCACCCTGCCTACATAAGTACATAGCCAAGTCCCTGATGACTGGCATAACTATATATCTCACACCCAGCCCCCTGGGTAGGTAGAGCAAGCACTAGTGCAAAAGTCAATCATCTCTTCAGTTTCTGAAAACTTGCCATGTATTTATCATTCCCCTGAAATTTGACCTCCTTCCAAGTAAGCCTCGATAAAGGAGCAAAAAGTACTAAGAAACCCTCAACAAGTCTCCATTAATAACCAGTTACCCTAGAAAGCTGCGGACTTCTGTCACATTCTTCGGTTGTCCCCACTCAAGTATAGCTTCCACTTTTTTTGAGTCCACAAAAATACGTTCTCTTGATACCATATGCCCAAGGAATCCTATATCCTTCAGCCAAAATTCACACTTTGAAAACTTTGCGTACAACTGTCTTTCGCAAAATATTTGCAACACAATCCGGAGATGTCTAACATGCCCCTCCCCATCTTTAGAATAAATTAGAAGGTCATCAATGAAGACTATGACAAACTGTTCTAAATAAGGATGGAACACCTTGTTTATAAGATCCATAAATGCTGCAGGTACATTTGTCAATCCGAACGACATCACCAAAAATTCATAGTGTCCATACCTCGTCCAGAAAACAATCTTGTGCACATCACTTTTACCAATCTTCAACTAATGGTACCCAGACCTTAGATCTATCTTTAAGAATACTGTAGCTCCTCTCAACTAATCAAACAAGTCAACGATCCTAGGGAGTGGATATTTATTTTTAATGGTAACCCTATTTAATTGCCGAGAATCAACAGATAGGCAAAAGGTCCCATCCTTCTTCTTGAGAAACAATACTGGTGCTCCCCACTTTGAACGACTTGGTCTGATGAAGCCCTTGTCCGATAACTCTTGCAATTGAACCTTCAGCTCTTTCAATTCTGCTGGTGCCATTCAATATGGTGATATAGATATCGGTGCTGTCCTAGGGACGAAGTCAATCATTAAATCAAACTCCCTACAGGTAACAATCTATAGGAAACTCCTCTTGAAAGACATCGAGGAACTCGAATATAATAGGAACACCTCCAAGTTTGACCTCTATACCGAAGTGTCAATCAAATGCGCAAGATATGCTTGGCATCCCTGACAAATCAACCTCTTAACTTTGACCGTCAATATTAAACAACTCGGGAACATCCATCAGTTACTAGTAAATTTAATTAAGACTTCACCATAAGTGTCAAACTCCACCTCTTTCTTAAAAAAATAAACCCTGGCATGATACCTCTCTAACCAGTCAATCTCCAATATCACCACGAAATCTTGGAGATCATGGGGAATAAGATTTGCCTCTAACATAACATCACCGACCTTTATCTCATAGGCTATATATGCTTCATCACAAACCACTTGCTCTCTAAGAGGAGTGTCGATAATGATAGGGGGATTTAATGAATTCAAGGGACAAATAATGTCCTCGGTGAAGGTCATACTGACAAAAGACCTTTGCGCGCCAGTGTCGATTAAAACTTTAGCGTCTATATAAAGAACACACATAACACCTTATAAAACTATGTGTTAGTAGCTGACATTATTTAAGAGTTCATCGGTATCACATAGAACATGCATCACAATTTAGGAATACAACAATATAAAGATGTTCACCTTGAAAATAGATGTAATCATGTCCGGATTGGCTTGAACATCCTCATCTGTCATTGCATAAACTCATGCTTGAGCTCACAAACTAGAACTCTGTTGACCTACTAGAGGCATATTACTGCCCACACCAGTCCTCAGTGAGGACCCAGAAGACTGAACACCTGCCCTGGCAATCTCCCCTTGGTATCTCACTAGTTGTACCGAGCTATCTCCCTCTTGAGTTGAAGTCCAAGCCAGCTATAGACAATCTCTCCTCAAGTGCCCTGTCTCTCCATAATGAAAACACTTTCTCGGCTCCGTACATTTGTCTAAATATACCTTTCTATAGTTTCTATAGTTGTTGGACCGAGATGGTCGAGCTCAAGAAACGGAGCTGGTAGTAAGGGCAGTGCTCTAACTTCCTGGTCGTGGTGACTGTAAACTGATAGCTGATGATTCAGCACTTCCAGTAATACTTGGAGCTGAACTACCACGGCTCCTCTTAGGCTGTTGCTTGGAGGAACCTCCTCTTTTCCTTTTTCGGTTCTTTTCCTCCCATTATCTCCCACGCTCTTTCACCAACCTCTCGGCTCTCTTGGTTGACTGTACCATCTCTTTGAATATGGTAGTGGGGGTAACTGTCATCCTCCCCTGGATCACCAAATGCAATCCAGTCTTGAACCAAACACACAGATTCTCTTCATCTGCCATGTATTCCAGGACATAGGCAACAAACTCTCTCAACTCTGTCTCAAACTTATGCACCAACCTATTCCCCTGTGTCAATGCAAAGAGGGTAGCCTTCTTCTAATCTCTATCAAATCTGGTATAATATTGTTCGTTGAATTCGTTAATAAAATCCAACCAATAAATCTAATTATGGTAGCATCCCCGAACATTTTCCCACTAGACTCCAGCATTACCCTCCAGCAATCAGACAACTACCTTCAACTTCATCTCGTCAAATAGTCCCATATCATGGAATGTCTTTACAGTCCATCTTATCTAAGTTTTAGCCTCGGTAACATCACCGCATCTATCAAAGGTACCACACCTGAGGTTTCTTGCTTCCTTAATATACCTCAAGATCAAACATGAGATGTTGCTTTAGCACAGGACTAGGTATCACTATTGGCTACTGAGGTGGCGGTATCTATGGTGGCATCTATAGCACTCTAGTCCCAGGCTGCTGCTGTGTAGTGTACTATGCCCACCATGTCATCACCTACTACAGAGCCCCCCTGGGCATCAGTGGCAAACTCGTTTGTGCTACCTCCGACGGTGTTTCAATATAAGGCTACCTATGAGCCAAAGAGCTAGTAACTGTAGGTTCTACGATTGCTTAAACGTTGTGCTTCTCTGGGTTGGGTCACAAAGGTCCAGCCTTATGACGACTTCCCCTTCCTCGTCCAACCATGCTATCACTATAAAAGCAATGAAAAAAAGACGTTATTTGATAAAATAGATCGGACTAAGCCTAGCTTATCCGATGTCCCTTACACCCTAAGGAATGTCGGCAAGTACTCTTACTGAGGTCAAAATCATTTGACCATTAAGGATGTCAACTTAACGATCTAAGACTCAACTTCTCGACTAAAGACTTTCAACACCTAGACTCAACTGCTAAAGCTCATGAACCTTTTGAAAACGGTAATAACGCCTTTCAAAACATAAAACCCTGTTTTGATAGCAATTTAATTGTCACGACCTAGAACCACATTAGGCACATGACAACCTCCATGTACCCAGGCTAAGGATACTTATGGTGCCTTTAACCTGACTATGCAATGCTAACTGAATATCTTTAAAAAAATATTTAGATAGCACAATGACTATATTTTAAAAATCCCAAAATTCAATCAGAACACCTGTAAATCAATTTTAAATGCACTTCTATATTCACATTAAAACTCTACTGCAACTTCTGGACTATTAAGTCCACTCAAGAGCAATCTTAACGACAATACAAAAGGTTCATACAAAATAAGGTCATTACAGACCATAAGATAGTCTATAGTTAATTTACAAAATTATAAAGGATATCAACATAGTTATGAGCCATTATACAAAAAAAATACAAAATAGAGGCTACTCAAGTATGGTAATGCCTCGAAAATGTCAAAAGACCGTACGATACACTCAGAGCATCAAACACACCAAATTAACCTGTATGGTTGGAAAGTCAAGGGGGTGAGTACACTATGTACTTAGTGAGTAGGAAAAAACATATATAGCAAACAGAACTCAGTACTCACCAAAATGGTCTAAATAACCTAAGGACAGTTTTACCCATCTAATATGCATATAACCACCTATGAAGTGAACATACATGATATAGAAACACGTAGGCCTAGTTTATGACTCATCTTATACTAGTTAGGAACCACATAAGCCTAGCTTATTAATCATTTATTCAGTGAACATAGGTTCTAGTTCCATTACACAAGAGTAGAAAAACATCATATGTAAAACGAAATCTCGTTAGGAAGCCAAATATCATAATAGACCAAAATAGTTATCTGTGTCACCACTAGTTGGACAAACTAGTGTGTACACTTACTGATTCCTGGTGTTGGCTTGATTTTCATCTGTGGTGAGTTCAGGCTACGTTCGACAAGAGCATCATCATCATAGGTGATGAACTCATTAGTGACCAAACCTCTAGGTGTGCAATCACTCGCAAGTCCCATAGAAAGGTGTCAATACGAGGACTTGACTTTTATATACTAGCATTAAGGGATGAAGGTCGCTAAATTTATTGTGCCTAGCACACTAATGGTCAAATCATGAAAAAATCATATACAAATATTTAATACTAAAATTATGTAAGGTAAAATTCATTTATTTATCTGTCCAACCAATGAAATGGAACTTTGCCATCGCTCTAAGCTAAAAGAGAACATATACATGCAGCATATATGACTCGGTTATGTATATATAAGTTCTAAAACATTATTTCATGCAGTAAAAGTGATCTTTTGCATTCCAAGTGCAAAGTTATTCAAAAATGTAGTTTCAGAAAATAAAATATTGTCCTTTGTACTTTAAGTGTCGGTTTGTTGAAAACAATATCATTGCCTAAAATACGTAATAAAAACATTAGTTTCACTCCAAGTGCAAAGAGTTATTCAAAACAATGTTGTTTATTAAATACATAAGTATACTAGCATCTATTTGGGATTCAATTCTACTATGCATTACCTAGGCTCAAAATTCACATATAAGACATCAAGAATATCTTGGGATGTCCTAACCCTATTTGAGACACATTTTTTCCCCAACTCACCTCAAAAGAAGGTGTACACTCCCTTGACTTCAACAATCCTCTGTACGAGCTCCTTAATCCACAGCTCCCGAGCCTTTATACATACAATATGCAATGTATTTACTACTCAAACATGTATCTCATATTTATACACCATCATATAAGTTTATAAAACACAATATCACTATTTGTAAGCTATATGATTCGTCCATTAAGCTTATCATATGATTACTTTCCTTATTATTCACATACATTTTCTTTTGCATTTTCTAAGGCATTTAATGCCTTTGATCCAATACTTACACATTTCAGAGCATAATTTAGCATATTTTTATCCAAGTACATTAGGTCACTACTCATCAATCTATGCAAAAATTCAAGTTTACTCTAAATAAACATGAAAACCTCTTTCCATTGCACACCATTACAATCCTTAAGTTCTAAGCCAAGTTCAGTTAAGCATTTTATCAAACACCTAACGTGCATGACTTTCAAGTCATATTTTCAAGACGTTATCATAGTAATTCATGCTCCTATCTTGTTATATAAAAAGCACTTCTAAACAATAACACATTTTACCACTCCATTAAATCCAATTCCTTTCATTTAAACAATCAATTTCAAAAGATATTAAAAATTTTACAAACTTTCACCAAAGAGTGGGTATCTCAGTTTTGGCCTAAGGAGACTTCTCCATGACTTATTTCAGTCATCTAAAACATGTTTCATGCATATTAAACCATGGAGAACAACATGTCTTAACACCAAACTCAAAATCGTAATGTAGAGAGAGATGAAACATAATTTACCTAAACTTTCCATTGGCGATATCTTAATATCCTTTGAGAATTTCCCAAATCTAATGATAGATTTGAGTTCCTTGATCCCAAATTAACTTAGAAAACCTCGGTTTGGGTTAGAGAACCTTGATCCCAAATTAACTTAGAAAACCTTGGTTTGGGTTAGCGAATTAAAAAAAAATGGTGGAAAGTTGGTGGTGGTCGGATGGCATTCTTCTCCTCCTCTCTTTTCCTTTCTTCTCCTTTCTTTCGATGAAAAACAAAGTGTTTTTAATATTTAATGGTGGGGTTCACAACCACACAAGGAACAAGGGTAGAATGTTGACTCTTCTTTAAATAACAAGGTGAAATTACCTTTTTTTCCCTTAGCTTATGTGAAATTACCATTATAGCCTCCAAACTTTTCCTAAATTTACAAATAAGCCCTTATGTACATCAACTTTTCCAATTAAGCTCTTTAAGTGTCCAATAACTATATAAATCATGTCTAATCACCTTTAAGGCATTATAACACATTTATCTTGGCCACCATGGCAATATCATCCAATGGACTCGGTTTTACACACTTAGAAGCTTATATGTCAGAAATCTCCAAGATTTCACATACACATGAACTTTAAGTTCATGTAAGAGCATATAACATTGTATAACACTGGTATATATACCAAAAGGATTCAAATAAAATTTTGAACTCATATACAACCATGTATATATATCAATATATGGTAGGATCTCCAAACACAGGCCAATACAAAAAGGCTGAGAGAGTCCGGCGTTACAGTAACCTTATACCCTAATCAATATTTTGTTTCTCAGTTTCATTTTGCTCAATCATATTGAAACTATTATCCATCCATTTATTTTATTTTCTACCTACATATGGAGGTCTTAAATCTCCTCTCTCAAATCCTTTATTTGCTCATTCATCCCTTAATTAACTTCTACCTCTGTATTAATCCCTTTTTCCTCAAGTGGATTGTTCTAAAATGGTTTATCTCCCTTCTCTATAAGCTTAGAGTAGTCCCCTCTAACAAACTACCTCTATATAGCCTTCAATTGCTTACCTTACTATTACAATGTTGGTCTCAATTGGTAAGACACTATTAATGAGTTCTTAAAGAATGATTCATTCTTACCCATCTCATTATTGGAATAACCTCTAGTAGTTCCTTCTCGAAATCCACACTAACATATAATCTAGCATAGTCTATCTTCCTCTTCTTTGCTATATTCTCATCTATGCAAATTGGTTACCTACATAGCTAGCTAACATACTCAAACATTTTATTTACTAGTACTGTTAAGGGCATATTATGAATGTTTATCCAAAGGAAACTCTTACTTACTTGATCACTTCAAGGTTAATACTAGTTTCCAACCCATTTCAAATCATTAAAAACTTATTTTTAGAATTTAAAAACAAATATAACTACACAAAAATTTTATTCTAACTACTGAACGTGCTAAGTTATGGTCATTAGTTTGACCTTGTATCCTTTGAAACTCAGTCAAGATCAATTAAGAGTGGCTTGCGTCCATCCTTCTTTCCCAAATTCAGATTCTTAGCTTGTAACTAAGCTATATATTGGAAGATAATGAAAAAGACATAATTCATTGAATCAAAGAATCCAAGTAATGTAATTCCCTTTTCGATAACAAAATGTAAACATAATCAAGAATTATGAAATCCTATTAATCTTCGATGGAATCAGACAGTTTTTCCTTTAAGAAGGTTAACTGCTCTCTTTCTTCCTCAATCACCTTTTTCTCCTCTTCTGCTTTCACTTTATGAACAGAGACTTTCATATCTACTTTAAGCTCTATTTCCATTGTCATTTGTTCTTCTTCTTCTTTCTCCTTTAAATATTTGACCATATTAATTTTCCTGAATGAGTCACCCTCCTTCGTCTCCTAGTTTTCTAAACGGTGGTATTCAATTCATTTTTTTGCTAGTGCTTCTAACTCTTTCCCACTTCTAAGAGTGATAGCCTTAAACTGCTCTTTTAGATGTACTTCCATATTGGTCAAACAGTTTTCCACACTTCCTTTGCAAGATTCATCATAAAGATGTCTTATTTGAAGCTCTTGGTTGTGAATAGAAGGTGCCTGGTTTTCTGTTACTTGCTCAAACTTCTCTTTTAGTCTCTTCTAGGCTTCTTCCATAGTTACGAGCTTATCAATGATGTTGTCCAATTAGAATCCTATGAATTGGACTAATCTTGCAAAAATTCTAATAGGTCTTAATATCCTATACATGTGAGTCCTTACATCGTTAAACCAACAAAAATCTAGGTGGTTCTGCCATCTCGGATAGTATGTGTTCAAATAAAGATGATGAATTCCTTGACCAATTTGTGCCTCATTGAAGTCCGCAAGGGACCTTTTCTCCTAATAATGTATGTCCTCCATCATCGTTCTACCTATCTCTTCTTAGCATTTAATTTTGTAGATTCCTCATTTTTTCCTTATAATGTATGTCCTCCATCATCGTTCGACTCTAGTCATTTATGTGTAAATGGGATGTCAATTCTAGACTAGAAGGGGGGATTACTCTCTCTCGAGTTATAATCATGTGCCCTAATTAATATTCCCTAATTAGTTTAAGTGTTGAGTGTATAGTCTCTCAATTACCAACAGTCCTAAACCTAATTAGTTTTTAAGCTCTTTAATAAACAATCGAGTCTCACATGAGATCTCTTTCCATAAAATAACTGACTATATTTAATGCATGGTTTATTGGATTGCCTAACTATAATAAACCCAATCATTTTGCATTGGACTCACCCTTTTGGCTTGTTATCAAAGCATGAAGATACAATAATCAATCATAACAACTAATCAAAATAACACAAAAAAACTAGATTAAAATTAACTTAAGGTAAAATCCGGAAAGAAAGTTAGAACATCTTAAACAAACCTAAATCCTTAAACATATTTGTATTCATCTTAACATTCAAAATCATGAAAACAAAGAAGAAAGAAATAAATGTAAAATGGGGATTGGGATGCCTCAGGAAAGTAGCAGCCATAAAGACCTCCTGCTTCTTTCTTCTCTCTCTCTCTTCCTCCCTCTTCATCTTTTCTCCTCTTGGAGTGCTTCCCAAAATGGCAGATTGGAGGCTCTCCTTTCCTAACTTTTCTTTTCCTTTTTATAGCATTTTCTAATTAGGGCAACTCTAGGGCTTTTCCCATGCTCCAAAGGTCCGAAATGTCCCTAAAAGATAAAGTTCAAAACATCAAGTGTAACACCCCATTACCCTAGGGTACGCACCGGGACGCCCGTAGGTCATTCCGACACATATCCTACGATAAGGGA
>JAOQMS010000009.1:12215902-12227087 GCA_027563885.1 Erythroxylum longipes
GAGTTGATATTTGAGTTCAAGATGATAAGGATATAACTTTAGAAGTAAATCCTAATTAAGGTTTATTTACTTAGAACGACATTATTTAAGATTGGAAAGGTTCCAATGTCGTAATGGTTGACATCATTCAAGATTGGAAAGGTTCCAATGTCATAATGGTTGCTAGTTAACCCATAATACATTTTTCTTTTAGTGGAAATGAATAATTGGACCAATAAGTTCTTTAATGAACTTGATGTAGTTCCTTGCATTTTTCAAGACAGTAATGAACTACGGAACATTAGAGCCATTGGGCATGCAAAGGAGCTAAAGTCTCACCAAATTTCTAAGTTTTTATTTAGGAAAATTTTCTTCATTATGATGGTAATTAAAATGAAAGTTGTAAGATTCAAGCAAGTGCTGACTATAAAGAATCTTGGAAAGATTCAACTAAGTGCTCACTATAGAGAATCTTGGAAAATTATCTCATTAAGACACTATCCTAGTAGTCATATTATCATCATATGGTGATATGTTATATGATACTTAAACGATTGGCTTAGTTCAAGTGAGAGATTGTTGGTTTATACCCTATAACCAATAGCTTTGGTTGTAGTTTAGTGACAAAATAATTTAAAGCCGTTATTTATCTTATACATGTTTAGATGTATATGATAAATTCCATAGGATAATTATACAATGCAAATGAAATTATAATGAGATTATAATTATGAGATTCATGTTACATTTATGTATTATCCCTAAATTGGTCCTAGTCATTGTTCTATTAAGACTGGACATTAGTAGAACATAAAAAGACTAGCACACATCATATGAAGGAAGTAGTCGATCTTATAGACTAAAGTATAGAGATACTTAAACAAACATGAGGGTGCTTATTAAAGAACAAGTTCATGGACAGAACCGACATGAGAAATCCATTTGGAACATTACTTATATGTCTATAGAATTCTCATTGTGATTATTGTATAAATGATCCTTTGACTTGAGGTCACCAAAGTTATCTTGTATTGGAATTGCTATGATTTGATACTACTTATGATATAATTAATCATGGGTCATTTAATTAGTAGTCATTAGATGTAGCATTAACTATATGGAGGGAATTGAGTGATCAAGATAGGATTCATTACCCTAAAGTAATTAGGGAGAATGTTCCAATGTTCTCGATTAGTATTGATTTGGGAAATCCTTAACTAAGGTGAAATGACACTTTGTAAATAGTTTACAAGTGTTATTAATTGAATCGATAGCTAATCGCAGAGAACTAATATGATTAGACTCAAAAGAAAGTAGACATTAATTGGAACATTGTATGATGAAATGATTAAATTATACAAAAAAATCATGCACAGAAAGGTTAGACAAAACCACTTTGACATTCTTAAATATTTGGGTGGTCATGACGAGTTGCTAGATGCCAATCTTGATATATATGATTATAAATTGTTTAATTGGAGATTTAAAGATAAACTAAAAGGAGTTTTAATTTATCTAATTCTAATTATGAATTAGAATTATGATTTATAATCATTGCCAACATATTTGGGAACCTAATGGGTCTCATTTATAGAATGGATTGAAGAGAACAAAGTTAATTTAAGCAAGTTGGACTTGGTTGTAAAGTTTGTGCAACTTTATGATTAAATATAAGATATTTAATAAATAAGGATCAATATGAGATATTGAATCTTATATAGGCATAATTAGTATTTAATTAGAATTATTTGTAATTTTAATTAAAGTTTAATTGAAATTAGAATTTAATTTCAATTAAATTACTAAAACATCCAAAGCTTATTATAAATAGGCTTAAGCTCTATGGAGCTAGCACTTCTTACTTAACCCTCTCTATAAGAGTTAAAGAGTTCTTTCAACTCATTCTGTAGATAGTGTTAGAGGTCATACATTTGTACAGCTATGGTGGTTGAGACAAATCGATTTTGGAAACCGTTTGAGGGATACAACAACATAAAGATCAAGCCTCGGAATAAGGTACAAATTAAGTTTTCTCTTTATTATGATTTACGTTAATCAATTTTTAGAATTAAAGAGATCTTGTTTTTTGAGAAATCAAAAGTTACGAAAAAGTTTTCTGATTATTCTGCTACGGTCAGGATTAGATTTTGACTTGATTTTCCAACATTTCCATTTACCAATGCCCAATTAACCTTTTTTTAAAATAAATAATCTATCATTTTGCTTATTATTCCATGTATAGGAACACCCTTAAAATTTTAAATCAATGATTCCCAAATTTACCATAATTCCATAAAGAAATTCTTCTAATTTGCATTACCCTCAACTTTAGATCATTTTAAGGTACTGTTAAAGTCCACTATCACCATTTTAGAGGACTTGTGTGTTAGCTTCAATACTGATTAACTATATCCATAACTCTTTACTTTGGAATCTGAGATTAGAATTATATATAAAAGTCACCGCTATTAGTTCTCTTTGTAAAAAATGATTCTTGCATGTATGTCTTATGCTTTAGACTTGAAAACCTCCAACTTTAGACTTTTTGCATAAGAAATCACTATTACTCTTCCATAATAATGGTGGTTATGGTTTGAGACAAAAAACCACCAATGACCATTCAGATTAAGCTTTAAAAGTTTCTCTTGAAAGAGCTTAGTCCCTAATATTCCTGTTACTACTACCTTATTGCAAATAAGAAAGTCTTTAATTGCTTATTAAATGGGTCCATTCATACCCTTTATATTCCATACAACTAATGACATTACTTAAGAGATGTTTGTGTTGATCATCCTTTCTTTCTATTTCAACCTGACTTTTTTTTTGTGACCTCCATGAAAATTGAATCTCCTAGAAATATTTTATTAGGAGTGCTCAACTAAGCAACTAAGTTACGCACTTCCTCACCCCTATGAATCTTTTTGTTGGATCTATATACTCGATTGTGATTGTGTTTTTATCAAGTTCTTATTCTCCATCCCTTAAGTTATTATTGTTCTCTTTTACCACTGTATGATCGATAATGTTGTTTCCATTTGCAATACCCCACCCTTGCATAAATTCTGATGTAGGAAATTTTTGTCCTTTTCCTGCTAAGTGGACAACTATTAATTGTAATTTTGGCTTTTCAATAAATTATCAATTAAGTTACATAATTTGATCAAAATAAAGGTAATAAAGTGGCCCAATAAATGGTCTAAATCAGTGGGTCGAAGTTTGGGTGGAAAATGGATCCATATTAGTGTGGACTGGATGCATATCAGACTTATGATGGGGAAGCCCGATATGGAAGCTATATATATAGGTTAAGGTTTCCTACAATTGCTTATATATCAATCGTAAGCATATGGATCCTCTGACTCGCTAAAATTGCTTACGTATTGAGAAAACCTATAAAGGTGTTAACTATGTGTCAGGGAACATTTTTCGTGAAGGTGGGTGATCGGAGCTCGTTTTGGCCTCGAAAGCTAAGATGGAGCCGAAATTTGGTATTCCTCATTTCCTTCAATTTTAACCCTTTCATTAACAATCTGGACATATAATAAGGTCTACGCTATATGTTACATATAGTATTAGAGCGGTTGCGTGATTGGGTTACTTGAAACGAAGGTTTTTCAGTTTCCATCCATTATGGTTTTCTTCAGTTTTTTATTCTTTTTTCGATTTTTTACGTATATGATTATGTAAAAGTGGTATACATAAGGCTAGCTAGGAAAACGGGCCAAAAATGGGCCAAAAGGAGCAAAAAATAGGTTCTAAAGTTGCGGGAAATCGCCCTTGGATGTTAGAAGGCGATGCACCGTCAGTGCGCGCACGCTACGATGCTACAGTACCTTGGGAGTGACGGTATGGTTGGTGTGGCACCACACGTTGAAGGACACGTGTGGCCCATACAGCCTATGCTTGATAGCTGCCGCGTGTGTCGTAAGCACCACATACGTCCCAATACGTAGACTGTTAGGATTGTGATACGTGGCAGTTGGGGCATCTGGCTCGCATCGTGGCATGTGTATGTAACATATGTGCAACCCTATTACACGTGCACACTAACACATGCTGAGGTCAGTGTAAGAAAAAAGGAAAATTTCAAAAAATTCCCATAAAGTTATCCCAGGTCTTTTTAGGTCAGTTTTCGGGTTGGGAGAATTTTTAAAGTGAATTTTCAAATTTTCTGGAGTTACTACATTGGGGATTAGATTCTGGAAAAAATTTTAAAGCTTTTTTAAGCTAATTTTGAGTGCATTTTTGTACTCCAAACTACACAAAAAGGAGACACTTAAAGTTTTATGTTTTTTGTGGTAGGTTCGGCATTTGAGAAAGTACGATAGTCACTCTCACTGAGAATTTTATAAATAAAAGTGTCAAATAAAGTTTAAAGAAGATGGTTTCATCTTTAGTATGTGATTATTTGACTATGCATTTGGTTTTTGCATTTATAGCTAATTTTCACATACATTATGCCCATATAGAATGTGAGGATGACATAAATAGTATCCCCTGTGTTTGTGGACTTTCTAGGTACTGATAAGAATCTAGTCACCAAAGTGGCCTTTCAAGTTAGTATTTTGGATTGTTCTATTCATATTTTGGGCGATTTCTTTGACTTTATGTTTGGTTATTCTGCCCAATGGTGTTGGCCTTACATAAGGTTATGAGATGTTCATAAAGGCATTAGATGGAGGAAAGTCATTGCTTAAATGATCTATTCACCTAAAGGTGGTAGTGTCATGAGAGTTGATGGTTTGTACTTTGATCACTTTTATGCGAGGATTTAATTGCATATATTATGTATTCAGCCCAAAGGTGTTTCATAATATGTGTGATCAGATTCTCAATATTGATACTACTTTAATGCTTTGAGTATCATTGTTATCCTGCATTTATACTGATCTTTACATTGTCTTTTCTATTTTTCAGTCACCTTTTATGTGAATAACAATGTTGTCACCATTGAGATCTTAAATGGTTTCAATTTCAAGAAGTGGATGAAGGATGTTGAGTTTGCCTTAGAGATGACCGATGTCAACATGGCGATACACATCGGGAGGAGTACTCCACTGATTGATATTAGCTCAGAAGATGATAGAGCGGTAATGGCAACCTGGGAGCGATCAAATAGGATATGCTATTTGACCATCAAGAGGTCGATCCTAGATCATATGCTCAGTGGATTACCGGACATGACCATATCCAAGGAGTTCATGGATAACATTTCCCAGAGGTACAAGGTGTCTTCTCATGTGGAGCAGAGTGCCTTGATTAAAGAGCTATTCTCCATGAGGTATACAGGAGAAGGAGGTGTTCGAAAGTATATCATAAGGACGGTGCACCTTCAGAGTAGGCTAAAGGCACTAGATATACTTATTACTGAAGCTCTCATAGTGCATCAAGCACTAAATACTCTCCCTCGAGGGTTTGAGATGTTGGCTACCTCCTACATCTCTCAGGATAAGAACTACGACATCAATGCCTTGATTTCACGGTGTTCTACAGCTGAAGAGAAGATCAAAAGTTCTCCTCATACATCCATGTTTACAGCTGCCAAAGGTAAAGGGAAGGCTAAACCCTAACAGCCTAAGGGTAAAGGTAAGAAACCTAAACCCTCTCCACAGATTCAGACTGGACAGTCCAGCATTGTAAAGGGCCCATATGACATGAAGGGTATGAGGTGCTTCTTCTGTAAGAAGAAGGGGTATAGAATGGCTGATTGCTTGAAGTACAAGCTATAGAAGGTTAAGCAAGAATTGTCAGGTAACTCCTCGCGCGTATATGATTCTTGAATCTAATGTAGCTATAACTACATCAAGTTCTTGGTGGTTAAATAATGGAGCTTTAAATCATATTGCTTCCACAATACAGGGATTCATATCCAGGAGATGCTGATGGTCAGCAACAATGAAGAGGTGGATGTTTTGTATGTAGGAGATGTAAGATTAAACCATTATACGGGGTCTGTATTGTTTTTACGAGACACATTTTATATACTGTCTTTTAAACAGAACTTGATCTCCATATCAATTTTGGATAGACAGGGTTATCATTTTATATTTAATAATTTAGTTTTAAATATTTATATCAATACAAGACATATCAGAACTGCCTTCTTATCCTACAGATTATATAGAATGTGTCTTACTCCTAACGAAATGTATGCCTCTTCTTATGTTGCTGAACTCGTTACTCGAAAGAGAGCCTTTATGAAGGAAACATCGTACATGTTATGGCATAAATGTCTTGGCCACATTTCCAGGGAGAGGGTTGAGAGATTGATAAAGGATAACATTCTCCCAACTCTGGACTTCAGTGATTTGGAAACACGTATCGATTGTTATAGGAGTAAGTTGACCAAGATAAGGAAAAAGGGTCAACTCGTGCTTCTAGTTTATTGTACCTCGCACATACAGATATTAGTGGTCCCTATAAAGTCACGTTGTGCAATGCTAGATATTTTCTGACATTTATAGATGATTATTCTCGTTATGGCTATGTGTTCTTGCTTAAAGAAAAGTCTAAAGTTCTTGATAAGTTCAAGATCTTTAAGACTAAGGTTGAGAACGAATTAGGAAAATCAATAAAGATAGTCAGATTTGATAAGGGAGGGGAATACTATGGCATACATGGGGTTGCAGAACAAGAAAAAGGTTCATTTTCCAGGTATTTAGAATCAGTTGGAATAGTGACTTAGTTCACTACGCCAGGTAGTCTTGAGCAAAATGGTGTGGCCAAAAGGCGCAATCGCACCCTAAAGGACATGATGAGGTCAATGCAGAGTATAACTAACCCACCTGAACACCTTTGGGGTGAAGCCATCAAGACAACATTATATATCTTAAATAGGGTCCCAAGTAAGTCAATTCCAAACACATCGTTTGAACTCTAGGTTAGAAGGAAGCCAAGCCTTGCACACATTCATATGTGGGGCTACCCTATTGAGGTAAGGTTATATAATCCTTATGAGAACAAATTGCAAACTTGTTCCACTCATTGCTATTTAGTAGGTTATCCCGACCACCCTAAGGGCTACAAATTTTACTGTAGAGAAGGAAGGGCTAGAATAGTGAATCGCAAACGGCTAAGTTTCTATAATACGATGTCCATGATGAAGGAGGATCCTCACATCCTCTAGGAGCTATCAGGACAGATATTATGATCATTTCGTATCCACCTCTCATACAATCAGGTCCGGTGGATGAAGGTATGAGTACTATGCCTATGTAAGCATAAGAACCTATACCTGTTTAGGTTGAGGTTTCTAAGGTACAAGAACCTATGCAGTTATGTAAATCCACCAGAGAGAGGTGACCTGCTATCTCATCAGATTACATAGTGTATTTGGGTGAGCAAGACTATAACTAGGACATGTTATGGATCCAATTACTTTTACAAAAGTCATTTCTAGACCCCATACGAATATGTGGTGAGAAGAAATGAAGGATGAGATGCAATATATGAGGTATAATAAGGTATGGGAGCTTATTGATTTACCTAAACATTGCAGGCTTGTTAGTTACAAGTGGCTATTTAAGACTAAAAAGGATACATAGGATTAAATTGAGCAGTTTAAGGCACGTTTAGTTGCCAGGGGATTCACTCAGAGAGAATGAGTTAACTTCAATGTTACCTTCTCTCTTGTATCCTCGAAGGATGCATTTAGAGTGATTATGCAATAGTAGCTCATTATGACATGAAGCTATATCAAATGGATGTTAAGAACGCTTTCCTGAATGGTGAACTTTATGAGGAGGTCTATATAGAGCAACCTGAAGGATTTTAGGCTCAAGATACAACTTACAAAGTTTGTAAGTTGACTAAATCAATATATGATTTGAAGCAAGCTTTTAGACAATGGTACTTAAAGTTTGATGAGGTTTTAACCTCATTCAACTTTGTAGAAAACAAAGTTGAAAGATGCTTATACTATAAGGTCATTAAATGATTTGACCATGTTGCATGAGGTAAAGCAACTTTTGTCCAAACACTTTGACATTAAGGATTTAGGTGAAGCATCTTTTATCCTCAATATACAGATTCATCGGGATAGATCTTACTCATTGAGCCTCTCACAAAGAGCATACATAGAGTGTGTGCTACAAAGGTTTAATATAGCTAAATGTAAACATATTGTAGCACCTATCTCTCATGGTGAGAGATTATCTTTGGCACAGTGTCCAAAGAATGAAGTTGAGAGAGAGGCTATAAGGAACGTCCCGTACCCTAGTGCAGTTGGTGTTAAGGTTATGTAAATATAGTGCCCCAGAAAGCAAGTCTATTTACATATAACTTAATTTTCTTCCAGTTATAATATTATAATGAAAATATTTATTATTAATAAAACAAAAGAGTTTGGTTTTATTTGTCTGAGCATAAATAACTAGTCACAAGGTACCAAGGTTCTTTTATAAGTAATATAAATATAAATGGAGATGCATGAGAAACATGTATATTATTAGAATCTAAATTAATTAATTCACAGTCGAATAATCAAGTTGGTCGCTTGATTATGGTTTAGACTTTAGTGTTGCAATTTACCTCTGTGTAAGTGAAGGAGTTTACTTTAAGGGAATCATGAGTTTCAAATCATGATAGTAGTTGACTATCGGTAATGGTACTATTAAATGAATCTGGAATCACGTATGTTTTTAAAGAATAAAGTAGGTCGTTACTTTAATCTTAAAACATACACCTTAGCATTCGTTTATTACGAACCACAATCTTGATGAGTGGTGAACTCACGTGTATTTCATCATAATTCTTGATATGAACGGAATGGATTTTTACAGGGTATCAATCTAGTGTCTGCATGTTGGAATTATTAATTGAAACTTGCATTAGGGAACATTCACTTAAATAAAGAGTTTATAATGATATCATCACTTCTATATGTTTTACGGAGATTAGTGTTGTATGGGAAAAGGTTGGTGGTCTTTTAACATTTTTTGGCCAAAAAGGAACGTGAGTGGTTTTTTATTTCTGCTCTCTTTCTCCCAACAGCGAATGATGGCATTCTGATGCTAAATGAATTTTGTCTCTCTCCACAATCTCTCTAATCCATCGAACATAGCAAAAGAGAAGGTCTCTTTTTGTACTAAAAAAGCTAGCCAAATATAGTAAAGTGAGAAGGTCTCATTTTGTTTTTTAAGCTAGCCGAACATACAAAGAAAAACCTCTATATTTTTCTTCTCCTTTCCCACCAAAGGATCTTAATAACTAAGTTGTCCAGAGAGAACAAGTGGTAGATCAGATTGGTTGATGACACAGCAGCGAGGAGTCAAAGCTGTAGCGAGGAGTTGGTAAAATTTCGATCTTGTTCTTATTATATTTATTTTCCTTATACCGTATCATGTATGGATTAAAGCATGTTAATTTGGTGTTTACGCTTCCGCTATGTTTTGATTTCGGAAAAATTTTTGAAATCTACCGTTTAGCCAAACCAAGCATGTTTTTATTTTCTATCCAACAACTGGTATCAGAGACGGTTTTATTATGCATGATTCGATTCCTATATGTGGCATGGGTTGGCAATTATATTAAATTATGTATACTACAATTTTTTTAATGTGATAAAATTGTGTGTTGTGTATATTTTGGTTTGCTCTTTTGGTTGTCCATAGAAAATCGATTTACCTTGTAAGTTTTCTTCGTTTGGTTTGTAACAAGGAGGGTGGTCTATCATCGCCATGTTTCCTCCTTATCTTAATTTTCTGTTTTCAATTTTTTGTATTGTGCAAAATTTTGTAATTTTGATGACGGAGCAACCATGGATCGAAGAAAAGTAGGTAAATTTTTGGTTTTTATTTATATTAATGGCAGTTTTATTTTGATTAAATTCTATTAATTCTTGATTTTTTTCAAGGGCTGGAATTTTTGTTTTTCAATTTACAAATTAGTTTTGAAAAATGTCATTAACTTGTTTTTACCAAATGGGTCGAGTCGTGCGAACGAAGAGTTCGAAGCAGAAGATCCAAGTCTAAGAAGAAATTTTGGGCCTAAAGGCCTTATAATTTTCTTTTGATTTTCTAGGATGAACAACTAAAAGTATCTATTTAATTCATGAGATGAATGGATAAATGGATACAAATAATATGCCATATTATGTGAATGTATGCCATTTAGAAAAATTGCCTACCCTAGGTTTTGCCATACATTCATTATGTATGAGATATATAATGAAACAATATAGGATGGTTAATAAATTGCATCTAGATAAGATGGTAATTATTAAAACTTAAAAATCGAAAAAGATTGAGTGGGAGAGGATGCGCATGTGAGAGTCCTCAGTCTCTATAAGATGGCCCATTTGCATGCGGTGAAGTGTCACTTCCCACCGGAGGACATAAATCGTAGATCTTGCATAATTTGGGTCTCTTAAAGGATAAGTCTACTTATTGATAGCAAATGTGACCTCCTACAGGGGCATGGTTTGCAAGTACCTTTAGTGGATAAATCAAATGGTTGCACACTTAACATGGTTTATCAATAACCTGCCTACCGTAGCTCTATTGCTAAGTGCATGGACCAAATTATGGCACTTCTCGAAGAGTTAGGCATGAAGATGCTTGGTAGCTTTTTGAGTGGGTGGGGTCCTAGTTTTTATTTTAATGGACAAGATGGCCCATCGTCACTTAGTTCGTTATAGATCAGAAAAATAATCGTCGTATAAAGATTAAGTTTTGTTAAATCTGTCATCATGCATACATATTGGATCAGAAAATAAAACATGCATCGATTTGCATGAAACGGTAGATTTCAAAACTTTTTAGAAATCAAAATTTCAGCGGAAGCAATGTATCCAAATCAACATGCGTAGCCACACATGATACGGTATAAGGAAAAACATTTGCACAATCACAAGATGGAAAATATTGCTGACTCCTTTGCTACAGCTTTAACTCCTCGTTGTGCTATCCTATCCTTGGCAATACATGTTGATATTGTATCCTATCTTGATATTTTATCCTCATCCAATCCGATCTACCACTTGTTGTTCTTGGACAACTTAGTTAACAAGATCCTTTGGTCGGAAAGCAAAAGAAAACTTTAGAGGAGATTTTTTTTTGAAGAAAGTAGCCAAAAAATGAGAAACTCTCATGCAATTTTCAGCTCACCATACAAGATAGGAGAGAGAGAGCAAACAATGCAAGAACCCTTTCTTACACCCTCTTAATTTCGGTTAATCTCAAAGGAAAGAAGAAATTTGCATCAAATG
>JAOQMS010000009.1:12253920-12270603 GCA_027563885.1 Erythroxylum longipes
CACCGATGAAATATATTACCGTCGGTAATATATTTCATCGGTGATTTTCTGACGTTCTTCCCTCTCCTTCCTTAACTGCAGATTAGTCGTTTTAAAAAATTGAAAAAGACATCGTTTGGTTTAATACCAAACAACATTGTTTCAGTTTGGATTTAAATGCACCCGAACCTTCCCCCTAGTTTTTTCCTCTATTCCTTCTCCATTTTTTCCCCTTCCTCACATCGCCTTCCTTCTCCTCTCCTTGTTGTCGCCGTCCTTCTTCCTCTCTTCTCCCCTCCTCGCTGTCGCCGTCCGTCGCACATCTGCGTGTAGTTTCTCCTCTCCTCGTTGTCGCTGTCCATCGTAAGTTTACGATTATGCTTTTCCATTTTTGTAATTTTATGATTATGTTTCTCCATTTATTATGTTTTGCATGACTTGCTGACATATGTTTCTCCATTTTTGTAATTCCATTTCTGTAATTGTTCTTAAAGGGCAATTTTTAGTGAAAGTAGAACAATATACAAATATTGTCTATGACTATAATTAGGCTCTATATAATCATTTGTAGCAATCTTTTGAAGAGAAGGGATTTGAGATTGAAGTGTGTATTTGATATTGAAGAGAAGGGATTTGAGATTGAAGCTATTCCTGTTTGTTAGAATTTTGTTCAATTTTGATTGTTATCCATCCCAATGATAATTACTTTAGGCTCGTTTGTTACTACCTTTTGATTTGCAATCCAATGAAATTCAATTGCTTTCATATTGAATTCAAGTTGCATAGCATTAGGGTTCCAACTTATTTGCTAAATTGATTAGGGTTTGAATTTGGATATTTTGATTATAATTTCAATTTGGGGATTTTGATTAAGGTTTCAAGCACATCTATAGATTTTTAAGTTTTACCTAATGCTTATTTGACATTAGGATATAGCTAAACTTGAGTATATTTTTTATATTTTGATATTAAAATTAGGAAAGTTTGATTATTTTCTTACGTGATTTTAAATATGATATTTTAGATATGTAATGAATGAATTAGATGTTCACTTATAATTCCATTTTCATTTTAAATTGTTCTCAAATATTGGAGATTTCTTCACATTCCTATTTACTAAAATTGTATAATGAATGGTGTTTTGTTTCAAATTTGGGTCTAGTTTTGTAGTATTTTCATTTTTTATAATGTTAAGTGATCAAAGTTAATATACAATCTAATTAGTTAATCTAATCGTGTTAGAATTGAATGTTTTGTACTTCAGGGCAAAAACTACATTTGTTTACAAAATGGTAAGTTTATTTTATGTTGAATGTCTATATAGGTTAATGTAATTAGATTATTGATTTATAAACTCATTCAAAATAATTTTACAACATTCAAACTTAGTTATTTTAGTTATTAATTTTGTTATAAGGAATGAACAATATTAGCTTGTAGGGAATGTATATCAAGCAAATTTGGTTATAGTATTGCTATCTTATATGTGTAGATAACTGTCATTTACAACTTGTGATAATCTTTCTTTATCCTTCTTTTATTATAAAATTCTAGCTCTACATGTGATAAAAATTTTCTTATTATATAAAATGTGTTCAATTCATTTTCTTTATGTGAAATTTTAGTTACGTATGACAAAGTATTTTTCATTACTTATATTTTAAATTAAAAACAAAAGGAGAAAACCTAATTTTCCAATTTGTGGTTTTGTTGCAGTACAACTCTGTTGCGTCCCTCTTACCGAGTGACTCTCTTGGTCTCTCCTGCAATTTGACTCTCTTTGTTTGTGTTTTTGTAAGCAACAAAGTGAGATGATCTAGGTTTTGATTAAATACAGGGATTCTTTTTTTTCGATAAGAGAGATCTATTTTTGTCGATCTATTAAATCCAGAAGAATCCTCGTACCTTTTACAGAACTGGTGATTTTGAGATCTATTTCCTTTGTCCTTTATTTTACTTTGTTTTCCTTTTATATTGGTTTTGTGCTCAAAATTACAATTAATAAGTGCAACTAGTTGTGAATTGTATTATTCTTCACTAATAGGCTCTTATTAGGAAAGAGCATATGAGTTCCTTCTAAACAATTTGTGAGTTTTGGTTTTAGCTTAGAGGTGTGGTGCTTATTGTAAATACTTTAACTGAGTTATAATCACTCTTCACCCTAGATGTAAGATTATGTAAAGGATACTCTTCACTCATGAAGGATGGTTATGTAAGGATTACTCTTCATCCATAAAGGAATATTGTCTAATAGTTCCTCTTTACCCATTAAGGAAGAGTTTATAGTCAACTAGAATTCCTAAGATTGGTTTTAAGAGTGGATGTATATCAAGTAGGACTAAATCATTATAATATTTATACATCTCTTACTTTTACACTTCGTAATAACTTATTACATGGGATTAATTGTGATTACATATTTTATATTATGTTTTGCTATTATTTATAAAAATTCCATCAAGTTACACTCATATTTTTCATTGATATAATCTCTACATAATTCTAGAAGTTAATCATGACCATGCTCGTTAAATGTTTATTAAATTGTCAGAAAGTTAGATTACTAAAGAGTCACCTAATTCATCATGCAAGTTAGATTACTATAGAGTCACCTAATTAATCCGTCTCTTAGGTGATTTAGGGCTAATAATTGGTACCCAAACTAAACTCCATTAGTGCATACCTAATAGTATTTGAGTAAAGATTATGTTAACCTAGGATTTTCATTTAGAAAAGAGGGAAAAAATTCACACATCATCATTTTTTTTATTAGTGGTTACACGTATTGAAAAACATGAATTAAATATTTTCTTCTGTCATATATATTAAAATTTTTTTGGATGAAAGAATGAATTTATAGCATATTATATAAAATGGAGTCATCTCAATAAAATCACTACTATAGATAACGTAACCACACCTATACCTAAGTTAAAACTAAATGGAATGAAATTGAAAAACATAACATTAGACTACATAGTACTGATGTGCATTTTTTTTTCCATTAAGAAAGAGAGAATTCAATCAAGTATCTATGCATGAAACTACTCATATATAGGATATGACATATGTTAAAAGTGACACATGAAGGTACTAGTTAAGTGAAACAAGGTAAATTGAGCATGTTAGTGTATCAATGCAATTTATTTTTGCATGACAAATATTCAAGAGTTTTTAATATGTATACACCAATTTTTTTAAAATTATAAATGCTTTAAAAAAACTTGGTAAGACTTACTCAAATGTGAAGATAGTTAGGAAGATTATTAGGTCTTTACCAAAACTATGGGAGGCTAAAATGAAAGTGATATAATAGTCAAAGGACTTACAAAATCTACAACTCAAAGAATTTATGAATCACTTATGAGATGAGACTAATGGAAATGCAAGAGAATGAAGCAACTAAGCAAGACATTGAACATAACGGTCAAAGCTCAAAAAGGGATATCGATGATGATTTTTTCAAAACCTTAAGCGAATACTTGAGCAAAAAGGAGTTCTAAAGAGTTCACTAAAAGTAGAGACCTCAAAGAAAAATGTAAAAGTAATTTAAAGTATAAATCTAATATTATTTTTCATGAATGTAGGTAGTTTGGACGTATCAAGTTTAAGTATCCAAACCTTATAAAGAATAAATTTAAAAGAAAGTTTAAGTATCCAAACTAATTTAAAGCACTTAATCACTTAGACTTCTGTATATTGTAAAGACAGATAGAGTGAGCAGCCCTCAAACAAAAATATCTATAAAATATGATGTTTTTGTTGTTGATGTTTTGAAAGACCATTGAATTCTAATGTTTTATGAGAACTTTAAGGTATGATATTTTGAGTTGTTGATATCTTGTGAAACCTTTCAACTCTAATATTTTGCTAGAATTTTGTATATTGCAAAGACAGATAGACTGAGCAGACCTAAAACTAAAATATCTATAAAACATGATGCTTACAATTTCAAGAATACTAAAGCAGGGTATGTTGAATATTCCATGTCATTAGCTTCTAAACTTGTCTAATAACTTAAGTTTATATGTTTTAATCCTGATGATGATCATTAGTTTGCATAATTTGGACTTATTTTCTTACATAATGTTTAAGACTTTATTTGTGTATGATGTGGTCTACTTTATGATAGTCACTTCAAGGATAAATTGTGCCTCTTTCAAGACTATGTATTTGGGCACCTTACTTTAATATTACTCTAGTAAAAGGATTAAATAGGCCGATGAAAGTTTGTTCATGATCTTACTCCTATAACATGATTGAACACGTTAGTTTATGATGTTGTATTAGAATAAGTGTATTATATAAAATATTTCATATTCTTTTCACATGCCGTATATTGTGCTGAAATGCATTGCTCATCCTTCTTCGTTGTAGTCTGAAGTTGTCCATCCATTTAGGTTAGTCGTCTAACTAATATTTACCGTATGTATTGTTTTAATAATACGATTATGATACCTTTGGATTTTGTGTGAATACAAAGGAGTTCTTGATTTTGTATTGTTTTTTAGAATATTCTTATAATCATTAATGATTTTTTAAGTTCTTATTTAATAGTCTAATTATTTACTGTATGTGGAATGAGTTTGAGATGTTATGGGTGATTTGAGACATTAATAAACCCCTAGGATAGTATATAGGCTGGAAACCTATGATGCATCTCCCATTAGGCTTATCGGTGAAAAATTCCATGAGCCTAAGAGTCATAGCAAGAACTTGTTTTCTTAATTCACAGGTGTAAACAATGTCACGTACCATAGTTTTGAAATCAATTATAGGTGATTAATTCGATCGATTAATACTTCAATGTCGAAGTGATTAATGCAAACTTAGTATTAACACAAGGAATTAATACGTTTCATAGACAAGACAATTTGTTCCATAATAAACCCCTAGGATGGTATATAGCCTGGAAACCTGTGATGCAGCTCCCGTGAGGCTTATTGGTGAAAAATTCCATGAGCCTAGGAGTCACAGTGAGAACTTGTTTTCTTGATTCACAAGTGTAAACAATGCCATATACCATAGTTTTGAAATCAATTATAGGTGATTAATTCAATTGGTTAATACTTAGGGGATGTTGTGTAAAGTTTAGATGTTCCGTAAACTTTAGGGAGCATGAAGGATACTAACTAAGGAATCACTGTTTTAAATTAACAGTTTTGCAAAAATGAGTAATGTTGATAGATCTTGGATTTATAGACAATTAACACCTGATGGTTTCATTAATCCTAAGTTTTTTTAGGGAGTTGAAGCTTTTATTCATTATGCATGTTCTTAACCTGCATATATGGATGGCTTAAAGCTCAAATGTCCATGTAAAAAGTGAAAAAAAATTATTTCCTTCCTATTGATGAAGTGAATGGACATTTGTTGAGAAGAGGGTTTGTCCCAAATTATTTTAAGTGGACACGGCATAGGAACCATTGATTTGTAGCACCTCAAGGAGTAATGAAGCATAATCATCAGTGAACTTAAATAAGTTTGAAAGGAGGATTGGATTTAGAACAAATAATATGGATGCAAATGAAAATCCTGACATGTAAATGGTTTACGATGTAGCCATTTATACCTTTCAGGAAAATATAGAAAATCTTGAAGAAGAACCAAACCCACAATCAAAACAGTTTTTTGACTTACTACACTCAGTTGTCCAAGAACTATGGCCAAATTATGAGACAATGACTCAAATGTCTTCAATTTCTCAAATAGTAAACATAAATTCTGAAGGGCATATTTTTTATTGTAGTTTTGATAAAATTCTTAGATGGTATAATGAATCGTTGCCTCTTGATCACCTAATGGTTGATAGTTTTAACAATATGAAGAAACTTATTAAAGGTCTTAGTTTGCCTATTGAAAAGATTGATTGTTGCAAATTAGGAGGAATGTTGTATTGGGGAGATGATGTGGAATTACAAGAGTGCAAATTTTATGGTCAATCTATGTTCAAGCCTAGAAAGCGTTCTATGAAACGTAAGGTAGTACCCTAGACGCGGATGTATTACTTCTTGCTAACTCTAAGACTTCAAAGACTATATGTTTCTGATGTTACTGCGTCTCACATGATATGGCATAATAAACACCAACAGGAAGATGGAATAATGAGCCATCCATCAGATGCATTGGCATAAAAACATTTCAATGATACCCATAATGAGTTTGTAGCTAAAAGTTGAAATGTTAAGTTGGGATTGTCGACAGACGGATTCCAACCTTTTGGTCAATCCAGCTAGCAATATTCATCATAGTTAGTCATAATTACTCCTTATAATTTGCCTCTATGAATGTGTATGAGAGAGGCATATATGTTATTGATAGTGATTGTGCCAGGGCCTATAAATCCAAAGCATAAAATTGATGTATTCTTACAACCATTGATATCTGAATTGTAGCATCTTTGGGAATATGCTGTTGAGACATATGATGTGTCTCTGAAACAAAATTTTATGTTGAGAGCAACTTTGATGTGGACCATTAATGATTTTTCGGCATATGTTATGTTGTCTGGTTGGAGCATAGTAGGGAAATTGGCTTGTCCTTATTGTGGCAATGATTCTGATGCATTTTATCTTCCAAACAAGGGTAAAATATGTTGGTTTAACAACCACAGAAAATTTCTTCCTCCAAATAATCCATTTAGATGCAATAAACAAAAGTCCATTAAGAATAGGATGTTAAGAAACACCTCCTCCCCCTCATAAAGCTGGTGAAGAGATATTGCAGGAAATTGAGGAATTAGGCTTACTGAAAGTGACAGAATTTGAGGCTGATGAAATTAATACAAGCATTAGTAGAAACTTTGGCTGGAGAAAGTGAAGCATCTTTTGGGATTTTCCATATTGGAAAACTAATTTGATACGTCATAATCCAGATGTGATGCATATTGAAATTTTTTTTGACAATTTGTTTAATACCGTAATGAACATTGAAGGGAGGATAAAAGACAATGTAAAATCACGAGCTGATTTGAAACTTTTTTGTAGAAGGAATGAGTTATATAAAGATCTTCGCACCGATAAACATCTGAAAGCATGTCACACTTTAGACCAAAAAATAGAAGAAAATATTGTGTGAATGGTAGAAAAGTCTAAAGTTTCCTGGTAGTTATGTTTCAAACTTTGCAAGGTGTGTCAACATGAGGAAGTACAAATTATTTGGGATTAAAAGTCATGATTCTCATGTGTTTTTGCAAAGGCTAATTCCAATTGCATTTCAGGAGTTGCTACCAAATAAGGTTTGGGAAGTAATAAAAATTTTTTTTTTTCAAAAGCTTAACGTCATCTGAAATCAAGTTGGATAAAATGGATAAACTAGAAAGTGAAATTCCAATAATTTTGTACAAGTTAGAAGGGATATTTCCTCCAAGCTTATTTGACTATATGGAGCATCTACCTATCCATTTAGCACATGAGGCTAAACTAACCGGTCCAATTCAATATCATTGGATGTATCCATTTGAGAGGTAATGCAACAAAAATGATTGTAATTGAAGTCATAGAATGCTTTAATAACTAAATTGGTATAGCCCTATTCGCTTATATAGGTATTTGCATCACTTGAAGAAAAATGTGAAGAACAAGGCTAGAGTTGAAGGTTCAATATGTAATGCTTATTTAGTGAAGGAAGCTAGTACATTTTGTTCACATTATTTTGAGTTGAATGTTCACACAAGAGAAAGAAAAGTTCCTCTTAATGATGATGAGGGAGAAACTAGGGATGGTAATGGTAACTTATCCATTTTCACATATCTTAGACAAACATATGGACGCTCAATAAGACAATGCTAATAAAGGAAGAAATTGAGGCTGCCCATGGTTACGTTTTATTGAACTGTTAAGAGGTTCAACCTTTCGTGCAGTAAGTGTCAAGTGATTATTTTGGTTTTGAAATTTAGTGTTATTCATAACTGATACATAATATGTTTTTAGATTATACGGGGAATTGTTACATGAGCTAATGCTTGATAAAACACAGGATGATATCAATAAAGAAGTTGGAAGACACTTTCCTTGATGGTTCGAGCAATATGTAAGTTTTCACTTGCAAATATTAACATGATTGAATTATAAGATTTAAGTGATCAAATGACATTATACTGTTTAATATGATATTTTCTTTCCTGTAGGCCTTAGAAAATCCAATAGAGAACAAGTTCATATATGATATTGCGAAGGGACGTTTGCGAGCTGTTAACTCATATCTGTTGTATTTCGTTAATGAATACAAATATTATACATAATATTATGGTTATAGCATGGCAACAATAAATAGTGGAGTTTGCATATAGGAAGAATTGATGGATTACTATAGAAAAATTATTGAGATACTTGAAAGTGAGTACCCAGCATTGCCAATAAAATGAAGTGTGATATTTAAGTGTGACTGATTTGATCCAACTCCAAATGTTGGTATAAAAGTGCATAGCCGATATAATTTAGTTAAAATCAACAAGCGAAGAAGATTTTGACATTTTAAACCTTTCGTGTTGACAATGCAAGCGATCCAGGTGTATTATGTCCATTTTCCCAACTTACGACAAGATAAGTCAGATTGGTTGGCTATTTGCAAAGTTAAACCTAAAGGTGTTTTTGAGTCATGTGGAAAAGGAGAACAAAGAATTGAAAGTGAAGCATTTCAGGAAGATGCTTATAAAATAAATGCATCGGTCTTATATAAGTATAATGAATCTTTTAACGATCCATGTAACGAATATGTTGAAATTTTATTTGGAGAGGATAAGGACGACCAAAGATCTAAAGAAGAGCCTGAGTTTGATTCAAATTCTTAAGAGCAAGGAGATGATTTTGATTTACAATTAAGAATGATAGCGATTAATTTGTGTTTGTAATTGAATATTGTATTCAACAAATCAATTATTTCCTTTTCAATATATTGTATAAAATATTGAAATCAAATTGTAATATTTCTACAAAATTTAATCAAATATTAATTTCAAGTTGAAATATGTCACCAAAGAGAAGACAGGATATGATGCGACCAAGATTCAGACTACGATTCGGAGGTACTTACTGTACAGGTGAAGCATCTCATGGTGTAGCAGCTGGAGCTGAATCACGTCCTCCACCTCTAGCTACTACACTTGTAAATGAGACATCACCTTCCATACCTGTTGCTACTCCATCCACCACCCCTATATCATTCACTACCCCTATACCAACAGAGATGGTAAACAATACGAATGCAGGAGGTGGTAGCCAGCCTGAAGCTGAGGGACCTGATGGAAGAACTTACATCACAATTGTCAATAATATGTAAGTGAAAATACATGAAATACTATATGTTTATAATTAAGTTATAGGTTTAAATTTTAAAAATGGTATAAATTTATTTGTTTTTATATTAGGTTGATTTCATCTGGACCGTGCTCAAGAAACATGAGATCAAAATTCAAAGAGAAGATTGATCTTGAGGGTTATGTATGGAAGATATCTCTCAGGCGACAAAGGATTTTACTATTAGGAGTTTGAGGTACAACAAAATTATTACTTTCTTTTTTAATTAACATTTTTATATATTAATTAGATAAATATTATCACAAGTATTAATCGAATGTTTTTCTTTTTTTTTAGAAAGAATTTTTTTGGGATTCTCAATTTGATGTAATCATTTATGGAGTATGGGAGAAACAAGCACGTACACGTTATCGAGGCTTTGTTGCTGCAATACACAAGGTCGGTGTATGACTGCCTTACATTTCTGAACAAATATGGAGTCGTTGGAAGTAGTATTGGACATCACCTGAGGCAATGTCCATTTCAAAGTGTAATTCGGCCAACAGATGTGGAGGACGGGGAGGAGAGAGTCTTCTCGTATATACGGGAGAATCTATTACCCACCATGAGTATACAGAAAGACTTGTAAGTATCTACACTTTACATTTATATTCTGATTTCTTTACTTTGCTGTATTTTAATTGAATTTGATATGTGAATTTTTTAATGAAAATATGTATATTATGGAGAATGATAATGTTATAAATGTCTGGTGCCATATATGACTATATCGTTGAGTAATTTTCTTTGTTGAACAGAGGTTAGATATCATAAAAATAGAGGAAACTTTGCCAAAATTTTTATAAATTCTAGTTCACTTATAACATTTTATTCTTATGCAAGAAAAGTCTATGGGCATGAGGCTTATAACCCGTCAGCTCTTTTTGCACACTCACAGTAAGAAGCATGACATGTGACATTCGTCAATAGCCATTGTAGAGAACTAAATGTATATGAAATTTATGGTTTAATATTAATGCTTAATAATTATCACTTACTAATTTAAACATTGCCATCTAATAGGACCAAATACAAGAAAGCATTCAACAACAGTCTCAGCAGTCTAAAGATGTTGATGAGACTGAAACCGATCCTCATGCATTGGGTGGTAGAGACCGTCGTGGAAGGATATTCGGCTTAGGTTCATTTGCGAATACATGTTATTCGCAATCCTCCACGTCCAGTACAACAGCATCTAATAGGTGGTCCACAACTAATCAAGTCCAAAAGCTTCAGAGCACAGTGCAGGCATTGATGGAGTATATAACTCAGCTCCATAATGAGGTAGATGAGTTGAAGGGTAGGACTAGCACCTCATCGCACCAATTAGAGCATCCGTTGTCACTAGATCAATAATATCCTTTTGGTCATTTCATTTGAATTACAAACACTTATTATGTACAATGTAATGTTTTTATTATCAATTAAGATATTTTTAACTTTATATCATTAATCAAATTTCTGTTTAAGCAAATTAAATGTATACTATTAAATTCATAACTGTTTAAATTATGCATCAACCATAACATCATCAAATAAAATTTATGTATATTTTTTAAAAAAAAAAATTTGGTTCATTTACTGACGGATATTTATGGTTCTGTCGGTAAAATCAGTATCATTTAACGACAGAAAACCACTTACCGTCGGTATTCACGGATGGAATAACCAATTTCGTTGCAAAATTTACCGACATCAGATTAAACCGTCGATAAACTCACCGATGGAATAAAGGCAATCAGTAATGTTTTAACATATTTACCGGAAGGTACAAAACCGTCAGTAACTATGCCGACGGAATCATGTTATCCGTCAGTATATTTACAGACGGTCAATAGCACAAATACCATCAGTATATTTACCAACGAAAAATTAAATCTCCGTCAATAAAGTTACCGACAGAATCCCTGTGTTTCATCGGTAATTATTACCTATAGCCGTTTCTGAGATGTATTTGTCTGTTAGTAAATTCCGTCGCTAAATGACTTTTTTCTTGTAGTGAATTATTGGACCATGTTTTCTTCAATTGCATTTATTCCTCTCTAATTTGGTAGAAAACATTTTCATTATGCAACTCCCAGTGCATTGCTAACCAATAGAATGAAATAGTGAATAGGTTTACAGGATCCAGGGAATGATACTGAGAAAGAAGATTGTTCAGTGTTTGTTTTGGCATTTAGATGCTCATTATACTCAAATCTAAAAGAAAAGGAATGCTAAAGTCTTTAGGGACATTCAGTACAAGAACCGCTCCTTCGCTTCAATGTCTTGAATTGGATTCAGGTATCTCTTACAACTAAAAACATGGTGGAGGGTTTGAGCGTTGATGTAGCCTAAAACTGGAATCTTATTTGGCATAATTCAATGTCAACCTAGGCATCAAATTATTCTGGGATCTTAGTTGAGCTTAAGCTCTATTTTTGTGGTTTCCATGAAATAGTTCACGGCCTTGTATTAGCTTCGATGTACTGCTTTTTGAGCAGGTGTTGCAGCCCTTTGAGGACTAATTTTAATACACAGCCTTCAAAAGAAGAAAAACAAAAACTTTTTAACAAACTATTGGTAGTTTCTTCAAATGCATACAATGTAATGGACTATAGTTAAGCAAATTCATTTAACATTTTGACCATAATAAAACAAGCCTCGGAATATCAGGCTTTACAGGAAGTTTAGTATATTCGGCAATATTGTTTTAGAACTGGACAACTTTTTACACCATATAAGAGCAGTCTAAAGAAGGAAAAAGAAAACGCTAACAAGCTATTGATACAGTAGATTGTATGCAGGTAAATCTTTTATACGATGCACATCTTCTAAAGCAAGTTCCCTCTCCAATTGTGTCCTCGTTACCTGTAAAACTTCCTGTTGGAACAAGAAGGACCCAGTCAAGGCCCGCATACAAAGTCAAGTGCACTCACATAGACGAGTCAATGCAACAATAGAAAACAAATCTATGCTTTCATGTCTGCAAAGAAATTTTAATTTCTACATAAGTTGAAGTTTGGACTTGTGGATATCGAATTCAACTAATTGGGTAAACATGGTACATAACGAAGTGCAAAACTATGGACAGTCCACTTCGGGCTTGGCTTTTAATATCAGCAAATTGTGTGAGATAGAGAATGAGGGAGACAGAGAGTACATTAAACTCCATATATGAAGCACGCATAGCGAGCCACTGAGCATCCATCAACTCGAAAGCTGTACAGAATAGTACATCAAACGCAGTTTCGTCTTCTGCAATTTATGAAAGTACAGTTACAAGTTGATATATCCAATAATTTAGCAGATCTGGGTTAGAGCTACAATGGTCAGAGCTACAATCTTATTACCTCCAAGTAATTTCACAAAATTAATTCCTGAAAGGCATTTTGGTTTCTCTGCATCAGCAAAAAGGAGAGGGATTATCAGAGAAAATATACCTTTAGAGGAAAATGTGATATTTAAACTTGATGGAAATATAGACACAAATAGCAGGAAGTAACGAATTACTAAGAGTTAACAGCCAGTTGGATGCTAGAAAGTGTCTCGAGATTGGTCATACACGTAAATTTTTCTTGTGATAGCAGTTAAATATTCTATTGAAATATTGACACTAAAATAAATGCTATTTGTTTTCCTAACTAGTGGATTTTAAGCTGAACTTGGTGAAACGGACACTTGTATGGATGAAAAGTCTCCAAACCTGAGAGTAAATCCAACATCCGAATCAACATAAATGACACATTAATGCCGGCAACAGCAAATGGGTATTCCCAAGTTGCTCGATTCCCACCCTGCTTGAACAATAACCTACGAAAAGATGCCTTCATTTTGTATTTTTGTACAATCAGTAATTTTCATAATTCATTCTTGGGGAAAATACAGACATTACGGAAACCAAAAACACAAGTTTTCAGCAAACCATATTGTAACTATCAGTTGTCGAGAAAATTTTAGGAGTTGAGAAGACATACCGGATAAGTCCTAGCGAAAAACAGCAAGTTTTCAAGAGAGATGAAACCACAGCCCCTGTGAACCCAAATTGGTTCATGGTGACATAAACCAATGTGAAGAAGAAATGAAGCACAACCAATTCATTATTTCAAAGTGATTCCTTGACATTTTTCTTTCTGGATTTTGACTTCACAACTCATCCACTATATATATGATCTAGATACATGCTGCTACGGATTATTTTTCTATCGTCTCTAAGATTCTGAGGGATCTCTAATAAGTAGAAGCACCAAGTATAAACACCTTTGTTCAAGTGAATTATGAAAAGTTCCCTCCGACAACAGACAGAATGTAAATACTTTTACCTAAAGTCAGTTGATGGGTTAGGACCTTGCCACCCCATATCTTTCCATTGCTCAGAGATCATGCCTTTGAGAGCAACATCTGGGAAGGCTGCATTCCACAATGATATTAGTGCTTCCTGCCAAAAAGTTGGAGCCACTAGTCTCAACAATTTAATTGCCTTGGAAAGAGAAAGATGCAAATTGAAAATCTTCTACATAGTCCTCTAATCATCTTTAAGAATAGATTTTATTCAGAAGCGATTTATCTCTTGATCAGTGCTATTCTATGAGGCCAAGAGCCTTCAAAAACTCCAAACTGAAAAGTTACCAGTAAAGACACAGAAAACAATATCGCTGCAATAATGAAAATACTTGATGATCAGGACGAGTTTCGTCAAATGGCGTTTGCAATCGTTCTTGAAGTTTTTTAAGTCTTTGTTCCTGGTAAACAATTGCAGAACAGAATGCCAGCTTAGTGAAACTTAGAAAGGTGAACTATGAGATTAATTGAGCTCCTTATCCCACCACCTTGGCGGAAACAATAATAACCTGATGAGGAGTCAAAATATAGTCACGTCTGGTACTCAGTCGATTAAAGAGCCCTTCTATCCATGCTCGTGGTCCAACCATAGCATTAGCTACAATGACCACAAACTGACAGTAAAGTCAGAGAACATACTTCAATGGAATGATTGAATTAGGCTCATGAATCGTAAAGTTTCTCAATATCTAAGCAAAACAGAAAGCACTGCGAAATAACTTGGGAATGATTCTTACCAAAGCATTGAGTTAGCTGTGAAACATGTGTGGCATTATGTGACCATTCCAACTCTTCCTTACTCTTCTTTCTTCTCCAGTAAATTTCATCCCCATCAACCTGCATAAATCGCCGATAATTGGCATGTGTCTATGGGAGCCAAACCAGAGTTTTATCTCAATCTGTAACTAAAGAGAGCTTAGCAAAATAAGAAGAAAATAACAGAACGTACGTATTGTTATAGTGTCAGCATGTTCAAATATATTGTTATAGTGTCAGCATGTTCAAATAAGCTATGTCATTTGTGCATCCCAACGAAAAGTGTACATACCACTTAAATTTCTTAAGTTGAGTAGTTAGTGGGTTATCTAGACGCTATCATACAGATTTTGCAAATCAATGGGGATCACACGACCCCGGATGAGACTCTCGAGAGTTAATAGACAGCAACTGAAACAGCTTTATACATGCACAGAAATCCTTCAAGATTTAGTTCACTTGCAGGAGAAAAAGAGAACGAATTCTAAATCATTAAGAGGCTTCAGGGAGCTGTTAGCCCTAGTAGCAGGAAGCAAACATGCAAAAGAACTAATAAAGAATTAGCAACGTAGTAACGAAGCAAAATTTTCCAGAATTAAAGGACTAGAGGTCTGGCATTAACAAAAGTCAATTGGATGTTAAATGTGAGCAATCGCTTTCTTCAACAAATTACAAGGTAGCAATGGTTCTTGGTGCATGTAGATAACAAACTCTTAAGTGATCAACGTTGGCCTACAAAAAACTATATTTCAAGGTTGGAATCCTACCTTGCGAAGTGATGAACAGGAAGGAAAGCATCGCCTACTCTTTCTCAATCTCATTAGGTGATCGAAAACTAAAGATTTGTGTTTTACATTGCTTTAACCGAAAGCAAAATGGAAAAGAACAAAAAGGTTGATAAAAGCGGGTAACATAAAATTGCCATAGGCATGCTTTGGCTGAGTAATTCAACTCCTCATGATTAATCTTTTCGCATCGAGGGTCAAGAGATGCAATGATGATGCAAAGATATGTATACCTATAAGCTAACTTTTAGAGAAGGTAATATTAAAGAGCGCAATTAAAGGGATTTTTATGCATCAGCTTTCTCTGGCAAAAAGCAAAGATTGGAAATATGTAAAAAGGGGACGCATGTGTCAATGCAATGTAACAATAATAGCAGAGGAGACAAATTTGATATCCCATAAACACAAAAGTTATTAGAAACAATATAATGAAAATGAAAAACACAAGGGAAGCACTCTACCTCTCATGGCATTTGATTCAAATAGCAAGAAGGTGGTAGTGCCGTCCAGTTGGGATATAGTTGTTTTGGCAAGTTTACCAGGAAAAGAATTAATGGAAGAATGATGTACAAGACAAGTAGAAGGGTTGCATGCCTTTTTTCTTTTAAAAAAGTTTGGAATCACATTAACGAAAGAAAAAAGAAAAAACTCTGGGGGGATTGTTAGAGTGATTAGGGGATGTTTTCGTCTCTTTCTTGTCTTTCTATCACATTTCAGACCAGCCAATTCCTACAATGTTGGCTTTCTTTTAGGCAATCTTCACTATGCAAAGTTTGTCATGTATATAGAGCAAATGATACCTTAGAGCCCCTCCCATAAGAAGGAATAGGGGAGTGTCAATAAAATGCAACATCCGAACGTGTGATATTGATTTAAGTCTAACAAACTAATTGGCATATGAATTAAGTGAAAATTCTTATTATTGTGATTTTTAAAAGAATTATATATAAACTACTCATATTATCATGTTAAAATCTCTTTCCAAAAGATTCTAATATTTATTTCTGTCGCTAAAAATTGTAAGATTATAATATATTAATATTATTTTAACCATATTTGTTAGACAATGTCTTTGGAAGACAAATTAACATAAAATCTTGTTTAAACTTTGCAGTATTAGATAGATAATAGTGTTGTGTTGTATACTTGAACATACAAAAGCAATTAAACACATTTAATTATTTTAAAACAAAAACGCCTTTCATACAATAGATACCGAGCATAAAATCTACCAAATCTCAGTTGATTTGGTAGTGTTCATTCTTATTCCGTGTTATTAAACATCTTCCTGGAGGAAATTAACTTTTCATTCCCATGCTCTTTCCTTCACTCCAAATAAATAAGCAAACGATCCCCTACAGCTTTTAGCAATAAACATGAACAAATAATTTGCTGGTATTAAGTGAAAAGGAATCCTGTTACACAAATACTTGATCAACAACTTCAAAAACATATCGTATATATACATGATTTTTGGTTGATACAAATAACAACTTGATGGTTTTGAATAAATATCATATACATGTGCAGTGTTTTTAGATTATATT
>JAOQMS010000009.1:12274105-12289442 GCA_027563885.1 Erythroxylum longipes
ATTATATGGATAAGATTTTTGGTGGAGAGGTAGAGCCAAGTGTTTCGAGTCCAATGGTTTAAGTCCCATTTTATTTGAAGGTCGGGAGAAGGAGATATAGCCAAAATACTAGTTGCATGCTTGTGCACACCAACAAACAAGTCACGACCATGCAACTATAACATACAGCCGTGCACACCCAACCTCCAGAACCAATTTTTAGATTTTTCCTCACCATTTCCGTCCCAATTTCTCACTCAGTCACTCCCAAATAATATTATATGGATAAGATTTTTGGTGGAGAGGTAGAGCCAAGTGTTTCGAGTCCAATGGTTTAAGTCCCATTTTATTTGGAGGTCAGGAGAAGGAGATATAGCCAAAATACTGGTTGCATGCTCGTGCACACCAACAAACAAGTCACAGCCATGCAACCTTAACGTACAGTCGTGCACACCCAACCTCCAGAACCAATTTTCAAATTTTTCCTCGTCATTTTCGTCCCAATTTAATCACTCAATCTCTCCTAAATAATATTAGATGGATAAGATTTTTGGTGGAAAGGTAGAGCCAAGTGTTTTGAGTCCAATGGTTTAAGTCCCATTTTATTTGGAGGTCGGGAGAAGGAGATATAGGAAAAATACTAAAAGATCTTCGAAGTTGTCTTGCTTTTCGTCTTTTCTTCCAATACTGCAATTTCTTCTTCTTCTTCTTCTCCTCTACTCAAACCAACATCTCTAACTTAACTCAACCCCAATTTTGACTTCATTTAACTCTAAATTATCTCTACATCAATTTATGAATCATTAATTATCATACACATCAAGGTAAGACATGAATATACCCAAAAAAAAATTCACAATCACGCCCAACACATTTAACTATTCTATCATGATCATTATTCTCAAATTACATATAAAATGCTTTATTTAACACTACTCATAAAGATTAAAACCCAACTTACTTGATTAATCCAAAGCTTCTTCAATCACCATGAAACCCTATCTCCTCCAACATATACGATCATCACCCTTTTCAAGTGGAATAAGTTGGGTCTTTTAATAACAAGATGGGGAAGACTACAAATCTTGAAGAAGCAAAGTGAAAAACTTAGACAAAAGTCAACATGATGAAGGTGAGAGTGAGGTGTCGTGAGTTAAAAAGAGTGCATATGAAGAAGATGAAGAAAAAGAAGAATATGGAGAAATGAAGCATATCTCGTAAAAGACAAGTGAAAGACCATAATGTGGATCTTTCATTTAATGAATTTCGTATATTAAAATAAGTGGTGTGGCCAGTGACACTTGTCACTTGCCACATGTCACTTTTTCCATGGTCCTTCCTTAATCCTTTTAATAACTAGTCCATTTGTAATCCAATTTGTAATCCAATTGACTCCTAATTTTCAACGACATATGTCATTAAATCCTAATGTCATTCATAAAAATTTCTATTACCATCGGACGCTTATTTCTGCCACTATTCATCAATTGTCTTGCCACTTAGCATTTTTCCTACTCCAAAATTTCCAAAAATTCTCAAATTTTACCAAAAATTCTAAATCACTAAGAAAAGATACCAACTCAATTTTCAGAGCAAAAATATTCACTACCCACATCATAATCACATTAAATCAATCATTCATACCTGGAAATGTCAATTAAGTGCATGTATAAATTTTTGTACTGTGTGCAATCATCAATGTCACATACATGATGCTATTTTATGCATGAGTATGAAATGCATTTTTCTAACCCCTCATTGTTATCTTTCATGTATGGTATTCCTGAGCTCTAACCCTTAATACAGGAACGAGATGTTACAATTCTCCCCATTTAAAAAATTTCATCATCGAAATTCTTATCTAATTGATCAGAAAGGCAGGGGTATTGATTACTTATATTCTCTTCCATTTCCAATTCAACTTCATCACTCGAATAATTTCTTCCAAATAACCATAGTCGATAAACTCGCTAGGTCTTTCAATCACTTATTTAGTCATTCACTATCTTAACTGGTTTTCTCAATATATCTCAGATTACTCTTAATTTCAATTCAAATATCGATAACACATATGTTGGATTGTAACGATATTTCCTAAACATAACCTGTAATATTGTGTGAATCTGAAACATCTTTTATGGATAATACTAACTCATAAGTCAATGGTCCTATCCTCAGTAACTTCATACGGGCCAATACAATTCGAGCTTAGTTCATTCTTTTTCCTTATTTGAGCACACCTTTTTCTGAATTTGTGATACACTGTTATTAAATTTCTGTTTCATGCATCAGATTACAACACTAGCTTTGCTGGGAAATACTCATTTCTACATCATAATCTTCAAGTAACTCTATCCATTGACTCAATCTCATTTTTTATTCTTTCAAACTCAACAATTACCTCAACTTTAAGGATCTCTACAAATTTTGAAATGTTTCTGTATATATAGTGTCTCCAAACTTTAAAGCAATCACTATTGCAGCAAGTTTCATTTTATATATCAAATAATCAACTCATGAGACTTTAATATTCTCCATGCATATGAAATCACTTTATTATGCTGCATTGGATTTTATCCTAATCTTTTATACAAACCTCATTGTATACTACAAAATCTCCAAATCCAGACGATATAATTAATATTGGTGTTATAATTCCTCAAAATTCTCTGTATATAATATTTTGTTCTCACTTCATCATTACCTCTATTTTCTTGGGTTTCCTAATATGCCAGGTTTATATACTATAAAACTCAACATTTTCTTTAGTCCAGTTAAGATTCATTCTTATTGAACTTTGCATATAATTGTTTCTACCTTCATGATATGTAAGATTGCCTCAAGTATTCACAATATTCTTCTCTACTTTTTGAACGCATTCAATATATAATCTATAATCATAGTTACTAATTAATCCAAACAAAATTGAGACACTTTATTCTTCAATACTTTGATATTATCGGGGCATTGTTAACTCAATGTGCCCATGATTAGTTCTCGTAATTCCTTAAGTAACTAATTCCTCAATGAGGTAATATTATCTAATATTATTTTTGGTTTCCCAATTAATTTATTTTCTCAAATCATTTTCTCCATTCATTCAATTTCCTCTTATTTCTCATTTACTTAGTCTAACATCTATTCATTTATACTAGTTTGTCCATACATTTCAATCTATTTGAAACCTTCACTCCTATATTGGTAACACATTCATCAATTCTAATTTGTATCTCCTCAGTTAAAGAATCCACTCAAGTAGTTGGATACTTTACATTAAACCAAATGCATACCCTCTCGGTAACATATTCTACCTCTTAAGCCCAAGTCTCGATTAGAAACGAGACTACAATATTTAATTTATTACGTATTCATTTATAATTTGTTCCCTTTTTGATCATTCTAAAAATAAACCATCTAGTCTACTTAACCAAATTAAGTGAAATTCTTCTAGGAAAGAAGATTTCTTACTACTATCATCTATACTATTCATGTACTCTTTATCAATCAACTGTTATCATCATTGCATTATCAACCATTCTTAATACCTCAAGAAGACCAATTTCTATCATTTCTTGCAAGGTCATAATGTTCTAGTTACCAAAACTCGATGAAGTAGTAGACATGATTATTATCACATATGGTTAGGTGTGTATCATCAAGGTCATTCCATTCTATCCCAAGATTTATTTCTGACAAGTCTAGATAATATTTCTCTCTTTATTCCTGCCCACAATTGGGGTATCCCTACCATGTTTATGACAGAAACCTTCCTTTTTCTTGTTTATTTGTCAGGTCACCATTGTGCCCTGCACTTTCTTCCTCATATTAACACACATACTAACATCAATTCTACTCCAATTTTTCCAGAATTTATCCCTTGTAATATTACATCATGTTATAATGATTCAACTACCATATTGAGTGCATTAACTCTTCTAATTTGATTTGTGATCTTTTTCTTTATCTCATTCCTACAAAAAAATCATATCTTATATGCATTTCTAACTTTCTCCTTACTACACATCATTTGTCTCATGAAAAGTCATTTAAGTCTATTTCATTCCCTTTTTATTCCTTCCCCATTTCTATCTCATTTTCTTGTTGTCATTTATTTCATCTTCCATTTGTATATCCTCAATCCATTCAGAATTATAGATGCATAATCATCATAAAATTCTGATCTCAATATCACAAACATATTCTTATGCTAAACCATAACTCTTATCACACTTATCCGATATCCATTTCAAGTCCAAGTTTAACCTCTTAAGGTTATAGAAAATTTTATTTTCTTTCAACTTGGCTTGTACACTTTAAATCTTGTCATTTCTACTTATATCTTTATTTTCCTCAAACAATCCATGACAACGTATTCATATCTATTTCACATTCGAGGATATACCACCATAGTATAATATGGATGTCATATTTCATAATACATCCACCAATAAAATTGTGTTAGGTCTTTATCTTTCATATCTAACCATATACTATCTCTTATTTCTAATTATTCCCAAATTTCAATTTTCTCATATTCTAACAGATCATTTTTCTCACTATTTCTATTTGCTCAGGCTCTTAACAAATGCTTATACGTGTGACTCATGTACATGCGACTCAAGACTAGGGATCCGTCACTACTGCATGCTATGACATGTCTAAAATGCATGTAACTTGACACATATTTGAAAAAATTCCCATGTAAGATACTAAATTTGGGCTCTGATACCAAATTTGTAATACCCCGCTCCCGCAAGACACGTACCCGACAACCTAAGGGATATCCAAGTCCGTGCCGCTGGAGAGTGGCATGTTATATCACTCAATCATTCAAATTTCAATACAAATTTTTTTTTGAAACCACAAACATAAAGTACAGAAATCGATAAATAAATCAGGCCCACTCTATTTCATAAACATTTCCAATCATAGCAATACAATCATCATAAATTTCAATAGCCATTTGGGCCCGTTACAAATACAAAATACTTAGTCAAAATTTCATTACATTGCCATAATCATATATAAACATTTCCGATTTGGAAATTTATTTCAAAACAGAAATATTCGAATACACAAGTTATAATAATTGTGAAAGACTTAATTTGATACAAAAATAATGGAAATACTAATGCAGACACCAGTTGATTCTGACCTCTATCTTTTACTTGCATGTCGTAGGTATACTCCCCTTTGTCAAACAGGGTACTCTTCAAGCCTGAAAAATAATTGCAAATTTTGGGTGAGTTTTGTGAACTCAATGAGGTAACCATCATTGATGATTCACTTAATTCATGCAACACATCATTTCACATAACATGTAATTCACAATTTTGCATAATAGATCATGTATCACTCTTTTACTCCAGCATAGGAAATTTCAGCATTTCGATCAATCAAACATACTTGATATAAATGCATATGAAATGCTCATAAGATACTTTCCATTTATTACGTTGTTATGACTGAGAGCCTGAACTGTCCCGTATCCATTTTAGATACTGAGCTCATTAATAACTATCCCTTTTCTGCTTGGGGGATATAGGGCTCATTATACACACCTTTTCACTCGTTAAGCTTTAAGCTCTGATCGATGGCTACTTTGGTCATAACTGCCATTATCTGATTGTGCATTCATAAATGGAATGCATGTATCACAATCACTCACATTATAAAGCACTTAGGTCTTTACATTCACATTCAAGCAGCACTTTAATATACATTCCACATTCACAATCATCGAACCTTCTGTCCGGAATTAACAATCAAACACATTCATTTCACATTCATTTATCATTCAAAGCATAATTTAAGCGAACAATAATTGAGAGAAACCATCTAGGTTACTCACAGTACGCTCCAAATTAGCATTAGCTTCCATAATTTGGAAGCATCTAAATGCGAACACTCTATCCCGTGTATCAACATCATATAATACACATTTACACACATTATTAATTGCACAATCATATGAACACCCAATCACATACATATGTATATGTGTTGTGTTTAATGCATGCTCAATAACAATCCCGAGAATATTTCCATTATTCTCGTCACAAATCATTCATATTTCTAAAGTCACATAAGTATCTCGTCACAATTCATGACTCATTTCTTCAATTCAGATTTTTCCTAAGACACACCTTCAGGTCAACTTTCCATGATCAATATAATATTGAAAATGAAGTAATTCAAGGGTACTTTATTCTAGAAAACTATTCTTCTATCTCTTAAGTTTCTATTGAAACCAAGATCATTCAATTTGGTTCATTTTGCTATGAGTTATGTTCATAATACCATAGACTGTGTATAATTGAACTTTTGGTTAACCCGTGATCATACCCTCAAATTGTATGACTTATAACTTTCTACTCAGATATATAAAAATTACAAAATTAATACCAATTGAAAGATAAGAGAATGAACTAAAACTTTGATGAAGATAATTTATCTAATTCAACCTATATCCATTCAGTTTTTATGAAAACATCAAGACTTAATTTCTATCTCGGGTAGTACTCCATCCCCAATCAAGAATCAATTTTGCCAGATTTTGGAAATCTAAGAGAAAGAATTGAAGCTCGATTTCTTCAGAAAATTTGTAGCCCTATATGTTTATTTTACTAAAAATTGAAAATAATCCCATTCGGATAACTTTATTACAAGATATTGTCAAAATACAGAAGCCTATTCATTGAAATCTTTCTAGTTATCATACTCCAGCACAGTCAACAATTTCATCTTAAATTCATCAATCAATCCGTTTGAGATGGCTATAATTTTTTTCTTTTTATGAGCCTATTGGTTTAAATCCCATGTCATTTGGATGTCTAGAGAAGAATTTATAGGCAAAAGAAGGAAGGATGTTCAGTGTTCAAAAAGCTCTCGGGAGCACAATTGTGAAGTTGTTTAACCTAAAAATGAAGTCACGGCCGTGCAACATCAGTACATGGCTGTGCATTCCAAAATGACCAAGTCACCAGCATGCAACCATAATGCATGCCCGTGCACACCAACAAAAAATTTGCATGGCTGTGCACACCCAACCTCCAGAACCAATTTCCAGATTTTTCCTCATCATTTCCATCAAAATTTATCACTTAATCTCTCCCAAATGATATCAGATAGCTAAGATTTTTAGTGTAGAGGTATAGCCAAGTGTTTCGAATCCAATGGTTTAAGTCCCATGTTATTTGGAGGTCAGGAAAAGGAGATTAGTAAAAATACTAAAAGATGTTCAAAGTTGTCTTGCTTTTCTTCTTTTCTTCCGATACTGCAATTTCTTCTTCCTCTTCTTCTCCTCTACTCAAACCAACATTTCTAACTTAACTCAAACCCATTTTCGACTTCATTTAACTCTAAATTATCTTTACATCAATTTATGAATCATTAATTATTATACACATCAAGGTAAGACATGAATATACCTTAAAAAATTTTCCTCAATCACGCCCAACACATTTAACTATACTATCATGATCATTATTTTCAAATTACACATCAAAATGCTTTATTTAACACTACTCGCAAAGATTAAAACCCAACTTACTTGATTAGCCCAAATCTTCTTCAATCACCATGAAACCCTATCTCCTCCAACATATACGATCATCACACTTTTCAGGTGGAATAAGTTGGGTCTTTTAATAACAAGATGGAGAAGACAACAAATCTTGAAGAAGCAAAGTGAAAAAATTAGACAAAAGTCAACATGATGAAGGTGAGAGTGAGGTGTCGTGAGTTAAAAAGAGAGCACATAAAGAAGATGAAGAAAAGGAAGAAGATGGAAAAATTAAGCATGTCTCGTAAAAGACAAGTGAAAGACCATAATGTGGGTCTTTCACTTAATGAATTTCATATATTAAAACAAGTGGTGTGGCAAGTGACACTTGTCACTTGCCACATGTCACTTTTTCCATGGTCCTTCCTTATTCCTTTCAATAACTAGTCCATTTGTAATCCAATTGACTCCTAATTTTCAATGACATATGTCATTAAATCCAAATGTTATTCGTCAAAATTTCTATTAGCATCGGACATTTATTTCTGCCACTATTCATCAATTGCCTCACCACATGGCATTTTTCCTAGTTCAAAATTTCCCAAAATTCCTGAAAATTCTCATATTTCACCAAAAATTCTAAATCACTAATAAAACACACCAACTCAATTTTCAGAGCAAAAATATTCACTACCCACATCCTAATCACATTAAATCAATCATTTATACCCGAAAATGTCAATTGAGTGCATGCACAAATTTTTGTATTGTGTGCAATCATCAATGTCACGTACATGATGCTATTTTATGCATGAGTATGAAATGCATTTTTCTAACCCCTCATTGTTATCTCTCATGTACATTATTCCCGAGCTCTAACCCTTAATATGGGAATGGGATGTTACAGTTTTTCCCACTGAATGTGCCTAGCGATCATGCCAACAGGTTATTTTTCCTAAGGAAGGTTTGCCAATGAGCTATTTTTCCTATCAAAAGTGCCCAATGAACTATATTTCCCACCTAAGGTGCCTAGCGTACGTCCTAAAAGGCTATTTTGCCCACTAAAGGTGTGCCAACGGGCTATATTGCCCACTGAAGGTGCCCATTGGTCTGTTAATGGGACATTTTGCCTATCAAATGTGTGCCAACGGGCTATTTTTTCCATCAAAAGTGCCTAGCAATTGTGCCAATGGGTTGTTTTTCCCACCAAAGGTGAGCCAACAGGCTATTTTTCCTACCAAATGTGTGCCAACGGGCTGTTTTGCCTTCTAAGGGTGAGCGAACGAGTCGTTCTTGCTACCGATGGGCCCAACGTGTTGTTTTGCCCATTGAAGGTATGCCAACGGGTTGTTTTGCCCATTGAAGGTGTGCCAACGGGCTATTTTCCCATCGAAGGTGCATAGTGATCGTGCCAACGGTCTGTTTTTCCCTTCGAAGGTGTGCCAATGGGCTATTTTGCATACCTAATGTGAGCCAACGGGTTCTTTTACCTACTGAAGGTGAGCGAACAGGCTATTTTTGCAGCCAACAGAGCCCAACGGATCGTTTTTCCCACCTAAGGTACTTAACGATTGTGCCAACAGGCTGTTTTGCCTACCGAATGTGTGCCAACGGGCTACTTGGCCCACTAAAGGTGAGCCAACAACTATTTTGCTTAGCAAATGTGTGCTAATTGGTTGTTTTTCCACCAAAGGTGCCCAACGAGTTGTTTTTCCCATCTAATGTGTCTAGCGACTATGCCAATGTGTTGATTTTCCCACCAAAGGTGCCTTGCAACAATGCAAATGGGCTATTTTTCACCAAAGGTTTGCTAGCAGGTTGTTTTACCTATCGAAGGTGTGCGAACGGGCTGTTTTTCCCACTGAAGATGCCCAACAGGCTGTTATCCAATTAAAGGTGCGTAGCCACCGTGCCAACGTGCTATTTTTGCCACCTAACATGCCCAAGAGGCTATTTTCCCACCGAAGGTGCCTAGCGACGTATTTTCCCATTGAAGGTGCCTAACGACCACGCCAATAGGCTATTTTTCCCGCTAAAGGTGCTTAACGACCATGCAAATAGTTTGTATTACCCATCAAAGGTGTACTAATGGGCTGTTTTGTCAACCGAAGTTGTGCAAACGAGTTGTTTTTCTCACTAAAGATGCCCGATGGGTTGTTTTCCCACCAAAGGTGATATTTTTCCCATCGAAGGTGCCTAACAACCCTGCCAATGAGCTGCTTTACCCACCGAAGGTGTGCCACAGGCTGCTTTGCCCACCGTAAGTGCCTAGTGACCTTGGCAACAAGTTGTTTTGCTTGTTGAAGGTACCTGTCGACTATGCCAGTAGGCTGTTTTCCCACTAAAGGTGCCCAGCGACTATGCCAGCAGGCTATTTCTCCACTGAAAGTGCCTAGAAACAGTGCTAACATGCTATTTTTACCACTGAAGTTGTGTCAACGGGCTATTTTTTCTACCAAAAGTGCCCAATGGACTGTTTTTCCCACCTAAGGTGCCCAACAATTGTGCCAACTAGGTATTTTTCCCACTAAAAGTGCCTAGTGACCCTGCTAATAGGAGGTTTGGTCCACTATAGTTGCCCAACGGGCTATGTTTACCACCGATGGTGCTTAGCGACCATGCCAATGGGCTGTTTTGCCAACCAAAGGAGTGCCAACGGGTTGTTCTTCCCATCGAAGGTTCCCAACAGGTTGTTTTCCCATCAACGGTACCTAGAGACCTTGCCAATAGGCTATTTTACCCATCGAAGGTGTGCCAATGGGCTTTTTGGCTCATTGAAGGTAACTAACAGGCTATTTTTCCCTCCTAAGGTGCCTAGCGACCGTGCCAACTAGTTGTTTTGCCCACCAAATATGTCTCAACAGGCTAATTTTCTGACTAAAGGTTCCTAGCAATCATGCCAATGGGCTAGTTTACCCACTGAAGGTGTGCCAATGAACTGTTATTCCTACTGAAGGTGCCTAACGAACTGTTTTTCCCACCGAAGGCACCCAACAGGATGTTTTATCCACCAAAGGTGGGCCAACGGGCTGTTTTTCCCACCAAAGATGCCTAGTAGCTTGTTTCCCCATCGAAGGTGCCTAGCAACCCTACCAACGGGCTGTTTTGCCAACCGAACGTGTGTCAACAGGCTATTTTCCCACTGAAGGTGCCTAAAGATCATGGCAATGTGCCATTTTGCCTACCTAAGGTGTGCCAACAGGCTTGTTTGGCCTACTGAAGGTGCTTAACCACCCAATGGGTTGTTTTCCCACTGAAGGTGTATACCGACCTACTGAAGATGTGTCAACGAGTTGTTTTGGCCACCAAAGGTGCGCCAACGGGCTGTTTTTCCCACAGAAGGTGTAAAGCGATTGTGCCAACAGGCTCCTTTGCCTACCAAAGGTGCCTAGCAACCATACCAATGGGCTATTTTGCCTATCAAAGTTGTACTAACGTGCTGTTTTGCCCATTGAAGGTGCCTAACGACCCTAAGAACCGGTTGTTTCCCCACTGAAGGTGCCTAACACTATCCATGGGTTTTTTCCACGAAAGGCCTACCACCAGGCTATTTTGCAAAGCAAGGGTGCCGAATAGGCTATTTTGCCCACTGAAGGTTCACCAACGGGCTATTTTTCCCACCAAAGGTGCAAAATGGGCTATTTTACCCACTAAAGGTGCCTAGCCAATAGGTTGTTTTGCCCACCCAAGGTGTGCTTATGGGATGTTTTACCCACTGAAGGTGCGTAGCGACCCTACCAACGGGTTGCTTTCCCACTGAAGGTGCTTAGCCACCTTAGCAACGGGCTATTTCTCACACCGAAGGTACCTAGCGACTATGCCAACGTGTTGTTTTTCCCACCAAAGGTGCTTAACAATTGTGCAAATGGGCCATTTTGTCCACAAAAGTTGTACCAACAGGCTATTTTTCAAACCAAAGGTGCCCAGCAGGCTGTTTTCCTACTTAACGTGGTTAAAGACCCTGCCAACAGGTCTTTCTAATCACTGAAGGTGTGCCAACGGGTTGTTTTTCTCACCAAAGGTCCCAACAGGCTGTTTTCCTCACTGAAGGTGTCCAACAACCATGTCAATCGGTTGTTTTGCCCACCAAAGGTGCCTAGCAACCTTGCCAATGGGTTGTTTTCCCACTGAAGGTGCCTGGTGACCCTACCAATGAGCTTTTTTTTCCACCAAAGGTCTACCAACGGGCTCTTTTTCCAAATGAAGGTGCCTAAGGGACCGTGTTAACCACTAAAGGAGCACCAATGGGCTATTTTCCTACCGAAGGTGTCGAATAGGCTGTTTTGCCCACCAAGGTGGGCTAATGTGCTATTTTTCACACCAAAGGTGCCCAACGAGTTGTTTTCCCACCGAAGGTGCCTAGTGACCCTGCTAACAGGCTGTTTTGCCCACCGAAAGTGTGCCAACGGGTTGTTTTTCCCACCAAAGGTGCCAATAGGCTATTTTTTCCACTAAAGGTGCCTAGCAATCATGCCAATGTGCTGCTTTTCCCACTAAAGGTGTGCCAACGAGCTGTTTCACCTACTGAAGCTGCCTAGCAACCTTACCAACGAGCTATTTTCTCTCTAAAGGTGCCTACTGACCCTGTCAACGAGCTATTTCTCCCACCGAAATTCTACCAACAGGCCTTTTTCAAATCGAAGGTGCCCAATGGGTTGTTTTGCACACTGTAGGTGCGCCAATGGGCTGTTTTTTCCACCAAAGGTGCCCAACAGGCTATTTTCCCACCGAAGGTGCCTAGCGACCTTACCAACAGGCTATTTTTCACACTAAAAAGGCCCAACAAATTGTTTTTCCCACCTAAGGTGCCTAGCGACCCTGCCAACGGGTTGTTTTGCCCACTGAAGGTGCCTAGTGACCCTGCCAATGGGCTATTTTCCCAATAAAGGTGCCTAATGACCCTGCCGACGGGCTATTTTTCCACCAAAAGTGCCAAACAATTGTGCCAATGTGCTGTTTTTCCCACTGAAGGTGCCTAGAGACCGTGCAAATGGGTTGTTTCGCCCACTAAAGGTGTGCTAACGGGCTGTTTTGCCTAGCAAAGGTGTGCCAATAAGCAGTTTTTCCCACCAAATATGCCCAACGGGCTGTTTTCCATAGAAGCTGCTTAGCCACCTTGCCAATGTGTTGCTTTTCCCACTGAAGGTGCCCAACGAGTCATTTTCCCACTGAAGTTGCCTAGCAACCCTGCCAGTGGGATGTTTTTACCACCAAAATTACCCATTGGATTGTTTTTTCCCACCTATGCTGCCTAGCAATCATGACAACATGGAACTTTGTTCACTGAAGGTTCCTAACGACCCTGCCAATGGCCTATTTTGCCCACTGAAGGTGCCCACCGGGCTGCTTTCCATCGAAGGTGCTGAGCGATCTTACCAACGGGCTGGTTTTCAATCCGAAGGTGTGCTGCCGAGCTTTTTTTCCTATCGAAGGTGCCCAACGAGTTGTTTTTCCCTCCTAAGATGCCTAGCAACCATGCCAATAAGCTATTTTGCCCACAAAATGTGTGCCAATAGGTTGTTTTGCCCACTAAAGAACCCTAGTGATCATGCTCACGGGCTATTTTACCCACTAATGATGTGCCAACAGGTTGTTTTTCCCACCAAAAGTGCCCAACGGACAATTTTTCCCTCCCAAGGTGCCTAATGATCATGCAAATAGGGTATTTTGCCCACCCAAGGTGCCTAGCAACCATGCCAACAAGCTATTTTGCCCACTAATGGTGTGCAACGGGCTGTTTTTCCTACCAAAGTTGCTTATCGACTGTGGCAATGGGCTATTTTGCCCACTGAAGGTGCACTGACTGGATTTTTTTCCAATTGAAGGGGCCCAACTGCATGTTTTTCCCTCTATAGATGCCTAGTGACAGTGCCAACGAGCTATTTTGCCCACCAAATGTGTGCCAATAGACAGTTTTTTGACTGTAGGTGCCTAGCAATCATGACAAAAGACTGTTTTGCATACCAAAGGTGTGCCAACGGGCTGTTTTCCCATCGAGCGTGCCCAATGGACTATTTTTCCCACCTAAGGTGCCTAATGATCGTGTGAATGGGATATTTTAGTGACCAAAAGGTGCTATTTTTCCCACCAAAAGGTGCTTGATGAATGTGCCAATAAGCTATTTTTCCCACCGAAGGTGTGCCAATATGCTATTTTGTCTATCGCAAGTGTGCTAATGGCTTGTTTTTCCCACCGAATGTGCCTAACGACTGTGCCAATAGGCTATATTCCCACCGAAGGTTCCTAACGGGCTGTTTTGTGCACCAAAGGTGTGCCAACGGGCTATTTTTCCCACTAAAGGTGTGCCAACGGGCTGTTTTCCAACTGAAGGTGCCCAATGGCCTGTTTTGTCCACCAAAGGTGTGGCAACAAGCTATTTTTCCCACCAAGGGTTGTTTTTCCCACCTAAAGTGCCTGGAAATTGTGCCAACGAGGTATTTTGCCCACCAAAGGGTTGTTTCCCACCTAAAGTGCCTAGCAATTGTGCCAATGGGCTATTTTGGAAACTAAACGTGCCCAACGGATTGTTTTCCCAGTGAATGTGCTTAGCGACTGTGGCAACAGGTTATTTTTCCCACAGAAGGTGTGCCAAAAGGGCTATTTTGCCCACGGTCCTATTGAAGGTGCCTAACGGGCTATTTTTCCCTCCAAAGGTCCCTAATGACCATGCCAACAGGTTATTTTTCCCACCGATGGTGTGCCAACAAGTTGGTTTGCCCACTGAAGGTGCTTAGAAGCGCTGCCAATGAACTATTTTCCCACTGAAGATGCCTAGTGACCCTACCAATGGGCTATTTTTCCCACCGAAGGTGCCTAGTGACTGTCCCACTGGGGTATTTTACCCATTGAAGGTGCCTAGCGAAGATGCCAATAAGCTGCTTTACCCACCGTATGTGTCCCAATAGGATGTTTTTCATGCTAAAGTTACCGAGTGATAGTACTGATAGGCTATTTTGCCCACTAAAGGTGTGCCAATAGGCTATTTTGCCCCGAATGTGCTAATGTGCGACAAAGGGCTGTCTTACCCACTAAAGGTGCCAACGAGTTGTTTTGCACACCAAATGTGTGTCAATGGGCTATTTTCCTGACTGAATGTGTGCCAACAAGCTGTTTTTCCCGTCAAGGGTGCCTAGCGACAATGCCAACGGCTGTTTTGCCTACCAGAGGTGTGCCAATAGGCTGTTTTTCCCACTAAACGTGCCCATTGGACTGTTTTGTCCACCAAAGGTGTGCCAATTGTCTGTTTTTCCTAACAAAGGTGCCCAACTAGCTGTTTCCCACTAGCGACCTGCAAACATTCTGTTTTGCCCACCACAGGTTTATTACCTGGCTATTTTCCCACCAAAGGTGCACAAAGAGTGATTTTTCCCACCGAAGGTGCCTAGCAACGAACCCAATGGGTTGTTTTCCCCACCGACAGTATGCCAACGGGCTGTTTTCCCAACTGAAGGTGCCCAACGGGCTGTTTGTGCAACCAAAGGTGCTTAGCGACTCTGCCAACGGGGCTATTTTGTCTATTGAAGGCGTAGCAGCGAGCCTTTTTACCCATTAAAGGAGCCTAATGGGCTATTTTTCTCTCCTAAGGTGTCTGGCAACCAAGCCAACGAGCTGTTTTGCCCACCAAATATGTGCCAGTAGGTTTTTTTGCCCATTGAAGAACCCTAGTGATCATGCCAACGGGCTGTTTTGCCCACCGAAGGTGTACCAACGGTGAAACACCCCATTATCCTAGGGTACGCACCGGGATGCCCATAGGTCATTCCGATACGAATCCTAAGATAAGGGAGTGCTACGTGCGATCACTACAGAACTCCACATGGCATCATATCAATTTAAATAATTAAAGCAATAATT
>JAOQMS010000009.1:12299162-12309899 GCA_027563885.1 Erythroxylum longipes
CTTCTTCTATCAAACCAAGAAAATAAATAAAGAGTTACCTAAAACTTAGCTGAACTTTCTTCTTCCACTTCTTATCTTCTTTTTCTTTCTCTCCTTCTTCTCTTTTTTATGCTTTGGTTTCTCTTTCTCTTCTTTTAGTTTTTTCAACGACTCTCACTTTCTTTTTCTTTCTTAACACACATGACTCTCTCTTCTCTTTTTTTTCTTATTAGTTTAAGACAAAATTTTAACCTTCCAATCTTCCCCTTCCTTATTAAATCTAATTACCACTGTCTCCTTATCTTCATTTTAATTCTATACTTTTCATTCATGGAAACATACGAAAATAATAATAGACCATATTAAACTCCAAAAATTTTCTAACTCATGAATTCTAACTTATTTTCATACTTGCTAATTTAATAAACTAAATTTTAAAAGAATTTGGGGTCCAACAACTTCTTTCAAATTAGTAGGCTCATCATATATGAGTGATACATTATCTTTTCCCTGCTCAATATTTAGATCTAATCTAATGGGGGACTATGTATCTTACTAGTTCATGGCAGACAATATGTCGCTTAAACTCTTGGCTGTACATCATATGTATCAACTTGAGGTTCTTGTTTCATTTCAATGTGAATTTGTGGCTCTTAAACTTCTCTAAGTTCAACCTCACTCCCACTACTTTTTTAACAATAAATTCTCTTTTTAAGAATGTAGCATGTCTTGAGACAAACACCTTTTGCTCAATAGGATGGTAAAATTGATATCCAAAACTTTCTTTCAGATACCCCACAAATTTGCATTTATTTGATTTAGCTTGAAGCTTATCAGATATAACACAGTTCACATAAGCTTCACATCCCCAAATCTTTAATTTTGATAATCCAGATCTTCTACTAGTCCATATCTCATATGGTGTCTTATCAACTGATTTAGATGGAACTCTATTTAAAAGATATATTGCTGTTTCAATTGCATATCCCCAGAAGGACATAGGAACGACTGTATGACTCACCATAGAACGTACCATATCTAATAGTGTACGATTTCTCCTCTAAAAAACACCATTGTATTTTGTTTCATCAAGTACACATAACCATATCTAGAATGGTCATTTGTGAACGTAATGAAATACGAGAATCAACCTCTAGCATTTGTGGACATAAGCCCACATACATCTGAATGTATTAATTCTAGTAACTCACTAGCACATTGTCCCTTTCCCTTAAAGGTTAGTTTGGTCATCTTTCCCAATAAACAAGATTCACAAGTTTTATATGATTCATAATTAAAAGGATCCAAATATCCTTCTTTATGTAATTTTGTGATTCTAGTTTCATTGATATGATCTAACCTAAAATGCCATAACTAAGATGGATTTTGGCTACTTAATTTTCTTTTTTTACTATTTATATTAAAAATTGACCTTTCAAGATCTAACTAATATAAACCATTTGTAAGTAATCCAAATCCATTATATACATCATCTTTATAAAAAGAACAACTATTATTCTTAATTAAAAATACAAATCCATTCAAATCCAAATAAGAAATAGAAATGACTTTTCTTGTAGGTATCAAGTTCTAATACAAGGCCAAAAGGCAAAGTTAAACTACAAGCGCCTACAGCTAATGCAGCAACTCTTACTCCATTGCCTACTCGCAGGTCCACTTCACCTTTCTTCAATGATCTACTTCATGTTAACATTTGTATGTTATTACAAATATGAGAACTACATCTAGTATCTAATACCCAAGTGTTGACCCTGGGTCTCACTTCAAATTTGGGATGACTACAGGCCAAAAATTAGGGAAATTTTAATAAAATAAAAATATATAACTAAAATAAAATTAAGTTAAAATAATATTAATCTTTGGATTCTGTCGAAGCTTTTGCAAGGTTCACTATTGATCTGCAGATTCTTGCACCTGAAGAGTGGAAAGATAATGGGGTGAGCTGGGAAGCACAGTAGGTAATACGGTTAGACATTAGCAAAGAACCACACATACACCAACAAACATATACATAAATTTATATCACATTTAAATGGACATTATCCACGGTTCAAGTTCACAACTTATGTATATGTTAGTTGTTTTATGTGTGGTTTGTCGCTAATGGCTATAACTGTATTACCTACTGAGCTTCCTAGCTCACCCTATTATCTTTTCACTCTTCAGGTGCAAGAATCAGCAGATCAATAGAAAACCTCGTAAAAACTTTGGTAGACTCCAAAGATTAATATTATTTTGTAACTAATTTAGTTCAGAAACTTTTGGTACTTAGAAGCATATCAAGCATTAGCATTCATGATTGAAATTTTTGTATTATGATACTGATGTGACTCTTAATATGTAATTTAAGTTATGTATAAACTTTGCAACATCTGAGAGATAAAACTTTGTCATGTTGAGAAATGAATAAAAGAAAGGTTGAAGAACTTCTTTTGTATATGTGCATAAAACTTCTTTTCTGTTGATAATAATGTGCTGGGAATAAAATTGCTAAATGTTTGAAGGCCTTGAATAGATTTTTCTAAAGCAATTGGTTATATTGAGAGTTTCGCATGTATGGTTTTGATTGTTTGATTCAGGTCTTTTGTTTTTCTGTAAAGGCAAATATTGACAGATGAGAGGAATTAGAGAATAAGGGGATCAAAATGTGTTTTGAAACTTCAATGAATAAACTTTATTGATCTAGGCAGAATTTGACAAAATAGTCTTCATGAAAGTTGTAGATCTTTCTCTTAATGATATAAAGTTTATAATTTTTAGATTTGAGGATTGAAAGTTATGAAGTGTGTGTCTGCTGCAGGAAAGTCACGATCGTGTATAAGCATGATCGCAACAATCCCAAACCTTTCAGGAATGTCGCGATCGTGTATAAGCACGATCACGATGAACCAACAAAGTCACGATTGTGCACAAGCATGATGGCGACGAGCCTCTTTCTCGCTACTAATCACCAAGCACGATCTCGACACCCCTCTCTCTCACGAGCGTGAGAGAGAAAAGTCACACTCTTGACTTTTCCTCTCTTTTCCTTCTTTTTAATTTGTTAATTCATAAGTATATATTTTTGTCCGACTCCCACTCCAATTTATTTTCATGTCTATTTTATTTTATGCCACTTTTATTATTATTTCTTTATTTCAAAAAATCCCACCATTAATTCTTTTTATTTTATCTTAATTTTATTTTAGTTATATATTTTTATTTTATTAAAATTCCCCAATTTTTGGTACGTAGTCGTCACAAAATTTGAAGCGAAACCCGAGGCCAACAATGCAACCATAAGAAATTCATAATATATCTTATTAAACTCCAAAAATTGCTAATTCATGAATTCTAACTTCTATTCATGCTTGCTAATTTAATAAAATAAATTCTAGGAAAATTCGGGGTCCAACACCAAGTATTTGGAACAGAAGTAGAAAGATTAATCTCAATCATAAATGTACTTGAAGAGACATCTTCCTTAAGCTTCTTATCATTTAGGCTAGCAAGATAAGATGGGCAATTCCTCTTCCAATGTCCTTTCACTCCTCAATGAAAACATGTGCCCTTGTCATTGCTCTTCTTCTTGACACCTCCTTTGGCCTTTAATACATTAGTAGAAGCCTTATGCTTCTTGTTCTTATTCTTCTTATAGCCCTTTTCTTGCTTTTAGAAGAACCGACAACAAGTACAGACTTGGGTTCCTTTTTAAGGCACCCTTTTGCAGTCTTAAGCATGTTCAACAATTCACACAATGTCATGTTCTTCTGGTTCATATTGAAGTTCATGACAAACTGTGAAAAACTCGAACTTAGAGATTGCAACACCAGATCAATGTTTAACTCGTGGTCCATGAAAAAACTTAATTGGGCCAATTTTTCAATATACCCAATCATCTTCAGCCCATGTAGTTTGACTAAAGATCCTTCTGTCATCTTGCATTGAACCAGTGCCTTAGAGATTTGATATCTCTCCACCCTACTTTGTGCACCAAATAACTCCTTGAGATGCAGCATCATAGTAGGTGCATCCATGTTCTTATGCTGTCTCTGAAGTTCAAGATACATGCTAGCTAACATCACACATGTAGCTTGTTTAACGTAATCAAAATAATGTTGATATTTCCACAATCTTCATCAGTTGCATTTAAACAAGGTTATGAAGGAGCATGAGTATCAAGAATGTGTAACTTCTTTTCTTGCCTACGAACTATTCTTAAGTTTCGTAACCAGTTCGATAAGTTGGGTCCAGTCAGCATGTTAGCATCCATGTCGCTTCTCAAAGTTAGTTTGGCACTCATCCTCAGATTCAATAACGGAAAAACATAAAAGGAGCAAATATTAGTTTATATCCAAAATTAAACAAAATAAGAACTTTAAAGTTATTTGATTACTCCTACTATTTTATTCAAAATAATAGCCCTCACTATTAAATCAAGAAATTATCAAACAATTTCCTAAAGGGCTAGGATCCTATTTAAAATTAATTAATCTTGGGTTTGCTTAACAAACCAACTAAATTTAAATTAGGAAGAAAACTATTTTTCAATCACATCTTATGTGACTCCTACACCCGTTAAGTAACAACTCTTTGCTAAGATATGTCATTTATATTATTCCTAATCCTGCCTCCAAATCCATATGATCATAAGTTTGCTCATCCAAATTATACAAATTTAGTTAAGTAGGACGCATTAATTCAAGATAAAAAAAAATTAGGGTTAAAATGACCGTGAGTTGACACAATAAGCCAAGCAATAAATAGAATTCTAGTTTTATTCTCAAACAATGGAAGGCAACTATCACGTTCCTAACATGTACTTAATATTTTACTGAAGGATTTAAAATTTCAAAAATTTTCAATCCCATAAAAAATATAATCTTATTATATTTATAATTTCAAACATAATCTAATTACAAAAGAAATTATTTAAAATTTTTCTTGATTCTAATTATTGATTTGATAATAAATTTAATTTAATAATTCAACTCTTGAAAATTTAAATTAAATTCCAAAACTTTTCTTAATAACAGTTCCTTTGAAAACAATTTTCAAATTTTAGTAAAACACTTTTAAATTTTATTATGAGTACTATAAATTAATTTAATCTCCATTGAATTAATTAAAATGAAATTTAAGACTTTTAAAATAACTTAAAAAGTAAAATAATAATTAATTAAATTTGAAAATATGCTTCTGGCGCGTGCATGACATGCGCCAGTTGCCTCTTTGGAACTCTGTGTAGGCGCATGCAGTCAATAAACTATTTGCACGCATCAGTCATGACTTCACAGACCAGACGCCTGAGAATGGTAGGTTCGTATCTTACATTCTCCCATCATTCTCCTGTAGGAACACTCCATCCTTAACATCAGACCATGTTTCACTGACTTTCATCCCACATTTTCCTCCCATTTTCTCCAACTGTTGGTAACATTCCCAACTCTTGAACCTCAAGTTTTTGATTCTTGAACCACCGACTATCGAACCACCTTGCTCCCTTGTTTGCATTCGATGGGTGATTTTTAACCCGTCAGTATTGATATTGGTCACACCAATTAGTGACGTGACCGTTCCATAAGCATGAACGACATTTTGCCGCCGGTGAGACATTCCTCAAATGGTTTTTAAGCCACTTGTTTTTGTAACCCATAAACCCAGTAAAAATTAACAAGGAAAAAATCTCATACATAATTCCATAATATTCATACACAAGGCACTCAACAAAAAAACACAAAACATCCTTTTCATTTAGATGTTGGAAAAAAAAAAATGGGCATCATATGCTATTTATCCTATAAATTATTCAGATAATAAACACAAGTGCATGTACTTTCTCTTAAGGTTTTAGATTTTTCAAAACCCAAACACAAGAGCGCGGAAACATTTTCCAAATACATGCATGTTAATTAAGTTATCAGAAACATTATAGAATGTGACTAAACAAATTCAGAAATAGACAAAAGAATGGTCTTAGAGAAAGACAAAATAGAAGCATAAAACATTAATTTTTATCAAAATCAACAACAATCAAGCAACTAATCCAAGTTAAATGATTAATGAAGGCTTTGATACCACTATAGGAATCCAACCGTGATCGAATCATGGATGTAGCAAAAAAACAAACAATTTTTACAGATTCTGAGCAGATCCCGATAATTGAATAAACTTGAATGAAACACAAAACGAATTAGAAATTGTACCTTGTTCGTCTTTCTGTTGAAAAACATTTGAAACCTTTTTAATTGATCAATCACGAGTGTCCAGCCTTTGATGGTATCCACAGAGCAATTCTCAAGACTGATTTAAGAGGAAGAAGACAAAAAGTGTTAGTTTTTAAATGTTCTTCATTTATTTAAATAGAAAATTCATTAGGGTTTTTAAATTAAAATTAAAATCCTTTAATTATAATTAAAATCAAAATCTAATTAATTTAATTTTAATAAAATCAAATATCTCATATCTAATCCCCAAAGTTTCTTAAACTTTATAATTAAGTCCAAATTAAATAAATTGATTTTTCTTTCACAAATTACTCTTTCATGTGTCACCCATTAGGTTCCTAATAAATTAACAATGATTATAAATTACAATTCTAATTCACAATTAGAATTAGATAAATTAAAACTCATTTTAATTTATTTTTAATTCTCCAATTAAACAATTCATAATCATAAATCATGATTGACATCAAGCAATATGTCATGATTACCCAAATATCAAGAATGTTGAAATGATTGACTTAACATGTCTCTGCATGGCTATGATATCATGCATAGCTATAGAATAATCTCAAGTCTGAGGATCAATTATACAACTATCATTATGAGATAATCCATAGACATATAAGTAATATTTCATTCAAATTCTCATAATCGGGTTAGTTCAGTAACTTATTCTCTAATAATCACCCATAAATTAGTTTAAGTATCTTCATACTTTAATTTATGAGATCAATTACTTTTTTCATAAGAAAGAAACACAATGTGTGCTAGTTTTATCATTTCAACAATATCCTGTCTTGATGAAACTACAATTAAGAACATTTAGGAATAATACATAAGTTTAAATTGAATATCATAATTATGATCGCATCATAATTTCAATTACACAATAATTATTCCAATAATTTTACCTTTAGTATTAAAACATAAAATATTAATTAAATTAATATATAAAGATAAATAAAAACCTTTTTCATTAATTAAAATAATGTTATATATTAATTTGCATCTAATTGATTGACTGCAAGAGCATAAATTAACAATATGCATGCTCTTGTCACCTGTTGCAAACATGCAAAACATTCAAATAAGACATAATTGGTTCAGATATCCTACAAGAGCACGAATTTGATTAGTTTGGAGGATCCATTCTTTACTAAAGTGCTTCAGTTTTAACAGAGTTTTCTTATCGTTCGATGGAGAAAACGATCAATTCTAAGAAATTCATCCATAGTCCTTCATAGTCTATATATCCGTAAAAATGATCAAGAACTTGTCGATAGGAAGAATACTTGTGTACAAGGGCGAGTTATTTAATTAAAATTATCCAAATGGCGACGAGGTATTAATAAATACTATTCCAATTTTCGTACGTCAGCAATCATCCATGGCAATTGCCTCTACTGGATGCATAAATACGAGGCTTACCTGGCTATGTAGCCTGCAAAATACTTGGATTTGTCGCATCCATTGAATTTTCTCTATATATAGGAATGATCAAATGTGGTTTATATCCCAAGAAAACATAACGAGAAAAGTGGAGAACATTAAGAAGAAATTAAATTGAGAAAAAAGAGAAAAAGATGGCAGCCATGGTCAAAATAGTGCTCTTCTTCCTTTTCATTGTCTTCATGGCCGAAAGCAGATTGCTTGAAGGTAAGTCTTCCAAATTTAATTAAAACTATGATTCAGCTAGTTATGCGTATATTCTGTTTAAGTCCTCATATATACAGAAAGAAACAGGTCAGTGTTTCTTATTAAAACTTCAGTTCATTTTTTATTTATAATTATTATCACTAATTTTGATACCAAATAATCCATTTGAAGTTGAGCCAAAAGCATACCCACAAGTTGTAGAAACCAGCTCTTCATATACGGCTAAGATAACCATTGCAGAAGGAGATACTTGTTATGAACTCGCACATAAATATGGAATGACACTGAAGGAGTTCAAAGAGATTAACCAAGGCATCGACTGTCAGAACCTCGAAATTGGTAGCAAGGTTTGTACTAAAGGCAAATAGAGACACAAACTTCTGATGTTGAGACGTAAAATGAATACGAAGAAACATATGCATCGAAATGGAAATGATGTATTAGCATATACATAAGGGGATAAACTATTCAGTTCTCCACGTTTAAAATTTATCCTTACGAATGAATGTAATAATAATAATGGTTAAAAGTGATAGTAATGATAGTTCTTTGTTTTCGTACTTGGGTTATGTTAAGCACCAAAGATTTTTATAAAATTTTGAAGATTCTAATAAATATTAACATTTTAACATCATATGATAAAGCAAACACACGCAAGAGGGGCGTGAATTATGTGTGAATTAAAAAAATATGCAAGCACTTTCAATTCATATAATCGATAGATCCCAGTTAAAGATAAAGAATAATAGGAGCCTATTAGAAAATAAATCCTGTTTAATAATAGGAGCCTCTTAGGTGATAGGAACTTGTTAAACAATAAATCCTATTACAGCAATTTAAAAACAGAAGAAGCCTGTTAAAGTAAAAGTAACCTCTTGCAAAATTAAAAACAAAAGGAGCCTATTTTAAAAGTGAAGGAGCCTTCTGCTAAATGAAAACGCAAACAATATAATGTGAAAATTTAAAATTCTAAAGCATAGAAAGAATGACACTATCAATTTATACTAGTTCGGATTATGACCCAAACCTAAATCCAATCCCCAAGTATCCAACTTGAGTGTTTCATTGTTAAATCTAAGTAGAAATTTGACGAGCCTTGTTAAGATAATAAGTAAATATTTTTCGAGGTTCTTCAACCTTCCACACTAGTAGTATTTGTGTTGCCTCTATAAGCTCCCAACGAATGACAACATAATTTGCTCAATATGAGCTTTAATGATAACTCTCTTAAAAGAATTTTCACTTTCTAAAACACAAGAGATTTGATAATGATATGACTTTAAAAAGTACTGATGTTTGAATGTATATCAAAAATTTGGCTTCCTTGATTTTTCTTTATATCAATGTGTCTCGTAACTGTAGTTGTTCGTCCTTAAGTAGGAATTTCCTTCAATTAGTCATTACATCATTTCCGTTCTAGGTTAACTTTGTATCTTCGATGTCATCTTTGCTAGAATCTTCAATATTCAACCTTGAAGATAAAAAATATGGAAATGTCTCGGAATTGATTGTCGAAAAATATAAAATTGGATATTATAAATTAAACAAGGTAAGTTCATAAAAGAAGGTTCCTGCTAGAAAGGAAACATTTATCCTATGATTTTATTTCCTTTTGAGAAATATATCGATACCTATACAAGGAAATAAATCCAATTTAAATTTTGAAATATTATACAGTTATCATCAAAATCGTTAATCATAAAATTTGAACTAACAATCTCCCTCTTTTGATGATGAAAAACAATACCAGGTATATTTTCAAAATTCAAATAATGACAAAGAATTTCAAAAGGTACCTGTAAACTTTACGTGCAGTTATAATTAAAAAGAACTTGACTTCTAAAGGAAGGGGCCTATCGTTTGTTTATCACAGATTTAAACATTTCAACAAAATATGTCTTCAATAACAAATATATCATCAAGGAAATATTGAAAATATACCACAAATAGATGCATGCAAAGTAAATATATCATCAACTGCAAAGTATACTATTTGTCCCCCTTTGTCATTATAAAAACAAATAGAGGGAAAGAACTTAAACATTCATAAGACTATCATAAGTATGAATAAGCCAACATAAAAGAAGGAAAAAAAGAGTCATTAATCAGACATTTTTCTAAGAAAAATCTACAAGTTAAGAATCTGATTTTGCATTCTGTCTATCTGACTGCGCATTTGATCTTGATTGGAAAGAATTTCCTCCAGATGTTGAAGGATCATATCATTGATGCTCTAGAGAGGAGCAAGAACTAACTTTTATGGGGTAGGACCTAAAAGATATGCTACTCTTTCTATATTCTTCTCTACCCACACATTGTTCTTTCGCTTGTAACCTAATTGGTATGGAATTGAAGAGTGCAACTTTGCAAGCTCATATCAATTCAGATTGTCAATAGGCACTCCAAAATAAGCAAAAATCTTGATTAACAACATCTCATATAGTAAGCCACTAGTGGTATTCTTGTGACTTCCCATATCCATCATAAACTTCATAATCATTGCTAAGAGATTCATCCTATATACCCTTCAAAAGATTGTTGACCACATATATATCTAGAAGGCTGCATCTTTCTACTGAGTTACTCTTTGGAAAAATTGACGTAGTTAAAATGGATGCAAGTCATCTTGGCAGTAGGTCCAAGTGTCTACACCAGGATCTTCCTTTATGGGCATTCTCAGTGTGCAGTCATATAAGGTCCACAGCCACTCCCATATCAATATCAGCAATATTCCACTTATGATAGGGAAAGTTATGAAGTAAATCACACGTTAATATAGAATTCATGTACAATATACGAGATACATAAGAAGGGAGGGTTGAATTGTGTATTCTTTTCGTGAATACAAAAACTTTAATATATCTTGTTAAGAACT
>JAOQMS010000009.1:12322836-12341872 GCA_027563885.1 Erythroxylum longipes
TGTAAGTTAGTTTTGCCATTGCTCCAACATACCATTATCGTAGGTTATGTTCCTAAAAGCTTAGGTACATACCCTATAGTAGTGGGATGTTGCAAAAATAGGCCAAACAGAGCGAAAAATGAGATTTCGAGATGTCAAAAATCGCCTCCGGCATCAGAGTGCACACGCCCGACGACACTACAGTGATGAGGACAGCGTCATATGGATGGTGCGTGGATGCTATCGCGTCTCATCACATAGAGTGCGATGGGTGTCGCCCGTGCATCACACACGTGGGACGCGGCCCGCGCTCCTACAGGCGTGGATATGCGGGTGTGTGCATCCGAATCAAACACGTGGCTTAAGCAGATGGATGACACATTTTGGTGAGTGCGTTGCACGCGTCGCACAGTAGGCCCAGAAGCATCTGGTGCGAGTCAGCCCTCGGGCGTGAAGCGCACTCACACCAATGCCCACACACACTAACGTGGCGCTAACATGTCTAGCTTACGTCAGCCGTACAGACTGCTACAGTTTTTAAAAAAAACACAAAAATTTTAGATTTCTAGTAAAGGTGTCCCAAGGTGTTTTGGGTTAAGTTTTAGGTCTGGGAAATTTATGAAGTGAAATTTTCCATTTTTCTGGATTTACTACATTAGAGTTAAATTAAAGTTTAACTCCAAAAAAGGAATTAAGGTGTTTCGAATCCGATTTCAAGTAAATTTTCATGCTTCAAACATCACGTGAGAGAGATACTTCAAATTTTCATGTCTCAGGTCTCATATTCAGGGTTTGAGATCGCATGATGGTTAATTGAAAAAGGAATTGAGACATTCTAAAGTCATTTTTTAGTGAATTTTCATGCAACGAACTTACTATAAGGGACATACATGAGGTTTTCGGGTAGTCGGTTCGGTGTCCAGTAACACATGATAGTCACTTTACTGAGATTTTTCTTTTACGAAAATCTAAAATGAATGTCTTCGGCATGAGTGTGTGACAATGCGACTGTGCATTCGGGTTTTGCATCTATTTATGTTACATTGTCACATACCATATGCCCATAAAGGATGTGAGGATAACATAAAAATGTATCCCTTATTTTTGTGAACTTTTTGAGTATTGATGAGGATGTAGTCACCACAGTAGCCTTTCGAGCTAGTATTTTGAATTGTTCTGCTTACACGTTAGGGGATGTCTCTGGTCTTATGTTTGGTTATTCTGCCCATAGGTGTTGGCCTTACATGAGATTTTGAGATGTACGTGCATTTGATAGAGGAAATTCATTGCTTGAATGATCTATTCGCTCACAGGTGGTAGTTTCATGAGAGTTGATAGTTTGTACTTTGATCGCTTTTATGTATGGAGGTCTAGTTGCATATATTATGTATTCAACTCACATGTGTTTCATAATATGTGTGGCCGGATTTTCAGTAAAGGTATCGTTTAATGGATTTCAGTATCATTGTTATCCTACATTTGTGCTGATCTAATTACAGTTCCTTTGGAGTCACCTTTTCGGTCAATAAAATCAGTGTCACCATTAAAACCTTGACTGGTTTCAATATAATAATAGGACTGAGGATGTATAGAATGCTATGAAAATAGCTAAGGATGATATGGCCATACAGATACATAGGTCATCTCTACCAATAATCACGAGCTCAAAGGCTCATAAAGCAGCCCATGAAGCCCAGGATCAGTTTGACAAATTATGTCTAATGATCATTAAAAGATCTATACCTAACCATCTACTTAGTGAACTTCCGGACACAGACATAGCACAGTAATTTCTTAGAAATGTCTCCTAAAGGTACATAATCTCATCTAATGTTGAGACAAGTTCCTTAAATAAAAAATTATTCTCCATAAAGTATACATGAGAAAAGGGGGAGTAAGGAGTATATATCAAGAATGATACATCTTCACAGTAGATTGAAGATGTTGCACATTCCTCTTCCTGTTGTCGTCATAGTTTTCCAGACTCTGAATATACTCTCTCCAAAGTTTAGTAATCTAGTGATGACATATTATTCACAGAATGAGAAAATGGGACTTCAATGATTTGATTGCCCATTTTGTTGTTGAGGAGGAGAAACTCAAGCTTGTTACTCCTACAGCCCTCGAAGCAACTAAATGGAAGGCAAAGATGAAGCACACTAAAATCAAAGGTAGAAAGGACTACGAATCTGATTTGCGATAGTCGCATTAAGTACTTGGTGGCTATATAGTGGAGTATCTGATCGAGGTGCTTCCACGGTGCAAGGGTTCATATCCAGGATAAAGCCAAATAAAGGGAGAAGGAACTGATGGTAGACAGCAATGAAGAAGTAGAAGTAATATCTATAGGAATTTATATACTAAATCTTGTTACAAGATTCATTTTGGTTTCTTACACGACACATTTTATATATGATATTTGGATCAATTTTGGATAAAGAAAGTTGACATTTTGTATTTAATGCTTCTGTTATACAGTTGTGTTTAATGCAAAACATAATGGTACAACTTTCTTGTCATATGGATTATATAGAATGTGTCTAACCCTAATTAGATATACGTTTCTTCGTATCTTGCTGAACAAGTCATGAAATGAAGGACCTTAGTGAATGAAAAGTCATACATGGTGTGGCATAAAAGTTTATGTCATATTTCCAAAGCTAGGGTTGAGAGATTGATTAAGGAAAGCATTCTCTCATTTCTAGATTAAGATGATCTGGGAACATGTGTTGACTATTACAAGGGTAAGTTGACTAATAAGGATATTAAAGTCAGCTCATGCTTCTAACTTGTTGAGTCTGATACATAAAGATATCAAAAGACCTTATACAGTTGCATTGTGCAATTCCAAAAGTATTCTGATATTTGTCATGATCATTCTCATTATAGTTATGTGTTCTTGCTTAAAGATTGAAGGTTGAGAACCAATTGGGAAAATCTATTCAGAGTGTCAAATTTGACCATGAAGAAGAATATCAAGGCAAATATGGTGTTTTCAGGACTTGAAAAGGTTCATTTGCCAGATATATGGGATTTACTATAATGGGTAGTCTTGAACAAAATGGTGTGCTTCCAAAAGGCATAATTGCAACCTAAAGGACTTGTAAAATTCAATGCAGAACAAGACTGATCTACCTGATTATCTAGAAGTGTGAAACCCCAGCCTTGCACACATTTGTGTATGAGGCTGCCCTACCGAGGTAGTATAATCCTTATAAAGAAGAAAATTGCATACTCATTGTGCTCATTGCTATTTAGTAGATATCCTGACCATTCTAGAGGCTACAAATCTTACTGCAGAGAAGGAGGGAACAAAATAGTGGAATCACAAACAACTAAGTTTCTGGAATATAATGTCTATGATGATGGTGGTCCCTTTGACCCTTAGGATAATAATAGGATAGATACTACAGTTATTATGTATCTTCCACTCATATAGTTAGATCCGATAGATTTAGGTCTTTATACCGTGCCTAAACAGGAACAGGAACCCAAACCTGTGCATACAGAGTTTCCTGGGCGTACAAGATGCAGTTATGAAAATCCACCAGATTGAGATGACCTATTATCCCATCTGATTACACAATCTATTAGGTGAACAGGATTATGATATTAGACTTATTAAAAATTCAATTACTTTTACAGACGCTCTTTCTGTACTCGCAGTGAAATTGTGGTGGGTTGCAATGACTTATGAGATGCAAGCCATGAAATATAGTAAAGTCTGCGAGTTAGTTGATTTTGTAGCAGAACTGCAAAACCGTCAGTTATAAATAAAGTTTAAGACCTAAAGGACTTCAGGATAAAGTTCATTGTTTATGGACTAGCTTAATTACTTGATGGTTCACTCAGGGAGAAATATTAATTTTCTCTCGTATCCTTCTAGGATATATTTTAAGTGATTATGACAATTGTAGCTCATGATGATGAAGAGTTACATCAGATGGTTGTCAAAACTGCTTTCCTTAATAAAGACCTTTATAAAGTGGTCTATATAGTACAACCTGAAGGATTTTAGGATCCAGATGGAACTGACATGATTTGCGTGTTATGCAGATCAATATGTGATTTACATCAAACCTCCCAAAAGTGAAACCTTACAATTGATGAGGTTGAGACTTCTTTCAGCTTCATGGAAAATAAAGTTAAAAAGATGCTTGTACTATAAAGTTAAGGGGATCAAAGTAATCTTCCGATTACTGCATAAGGATGATATATTGCTCATGTCAAATTACTTGACCATGTTGTATAAGCTTAAGCAACTTTTGGTCAAGAACTTTAACATAAAGGACCTTAGCATAACATCTTTTGTCTTAGGTATTCAGATTCACCGAAACATATCTTAACACTCTTCATACCTCTCACAAAGTGCATATATTGAGTACATGTTACAAAGGTTTAATACGGTTAACGGTAAACCTATCGTAACACCTATCTCTCATAGTGAGAGATAATCTTTGGCATAGTGACCAAGGAATAAAGTAAAGAGAGAGATTATAAGGAATGTTCCATATTCTAGTATGATTGATAGCCTAATGTATGATCAGCTATATACTAAGGTAGACATTGCATTTACTGTTTAACTGTTTGGTCAGTATCTGGTTAACCCAGATGTAGACCATTGAAATCCAGTCAAGTGGGTGTTAAGATAATTAAAGGGAATCAAGGATTATGTGTTGACATAAAGAAAAGTCAATAGATCAAACCTCGTAGGGAATTCAGATTCAAATTTAGCTATGTATCCGGATGATCGAAAGTTCACTTAAGGTTACAATTTGAGTTAGCAGATGGTATAATGTTGTGGAAATGTGTCAAGTAGACACGGGTGACTTCCTCAACCATACATGCTATAGGGCTGCTTCAGAGAAAGTTTAGCTCAAAATTTTGATTTCTGAGTTGTCTGCGGTTGATTCAGGGGCTAAATCCATTCAGTTGTAATGTGATAATCAAGTTTTTGTGTTGTTTAATAACAACATTGAATATCACATGGTCTTAGCATTTTGAGGTCAAATGTTTGATCATGAAGTATTTGATACGAAAAGGTGACATTAAGGTTTGAAGCATTTAAAGACTGAGGAATGATAAGTTGATTCTTTAACTAAAGGACTTTGCCTACTTGTGTACAGTATGGGTGTTTTGAAGTCCTTGGACACTGTTAGTTAAAAGATCGTTATGTTTGCTCCATGTACATTTGTACATTTTGATGTATTATGATGGTATGATGGTTCATCAATTAAAGATGATCATAGATAGATGTAATCATACATTGTTATAATACATATGGAAGCCTTAAGATTTATGTTAATCTTAAGCATTTCAAAGGTCATTGGGCATATATACAGATTGACCTTAAGCCTATGTCATTAAACACATAAAGTTTATACGGACATATCCTTAAAGTTTGACATAGGGGGATATAAGTTTTTAATCCCATAAAGATTCTCTAATGCAGTTTAGCATTCAGTTGGAGAACATAAAGTTTTCTCTAATGCTGTTTAACATTTGGTGAGAGGAAACAAGTTTCTCTAATGTTGTTTAGCATTCGGTGATAGAAAACGAGATTTCTCTAATGTAGTTTAACACATGTGGTTTAGCATAAAATTAGAGAAATCGAGACCTACAGACGAAGATGATACATATTAGATCTTGAAGGTATCATCGTAGTTTATCACACTCCATTTTCCCATTCATGTTAGTGAGGTATTATATATTCGTGATTTTGTTGGATCTGTGTCACATATGACACATGTATTTGATACTTTTCGGTATCGAAAGCCTTGCAAGACATAATGTAGGACTTTCATTATCTTTTGATCAAATGTTTTGTTTTTAAACTTAGTCGACTAATACAGCAGCGTAGCTTAACCGAGTTTTTAAACTGTTTTTAAAGTTGAGTCAAAACTGCAATTAATAATTGTCTAAGGGGGAGATTGTAAGACATTTTTGCCCCTAAGAGCAATTTTGTCAATTTTACAGTGGATAATTATTAATTATAATTTGGTTTTAAAATAAATTATCAGTTAAGTTACGTAATTTGATCCAAATAAAGATAATAAAGCTGCTCAATAAATAATCTAAATCAATGGGTTGAAGTTTGGGTAGAAAATGTATCCTTTTTATTTGGACCTGGTCCACATCAACCTTGTGATGGGGAAGCTCGATATAGAAGCTACATAAATAGGTTAAAGGTTTCTTGCAGTTGCTCATATTAATCGTAAGCATAAGAAATCTCTAGTCCGTTAAGAAAGCTTACGTATTGAGAAAACTGTAGAAAGAACTAAACCACGTGCTGGTGAATACTTTCCGTAAAGATCCTGGGAGATTGATGTTCGTTTGGTGCCCGAAATTGGCTTCGAAATCAGAAATAGAACTGAAATCAGGCATTTCATATTTCTTCATTTTTAATCCTTTAACGGTCGATTCTGAATACGTAATAAGGTCTGTTCTACGTATTAGAGATCAGGCATTAGTAATTGATTTGCTTTAAGTTTTACTATCCAATTTCATTTTATACAATTTTTTAAGAAATTGCCATTGTGCAGTTGTCTTTTACTCGATCTTTCAACCACGAAAGCTGATTTCTTCTGCACTTGGTAGAATCATGTGGATGAGGCATGGTCAAGTAACAACATTGCTGATGTGATTTCAGGAGGCTCTGACAGTGAGCCTAGTGGAGAAGTGCACAAATTTGTATAGAAGAGTAATGATTAAAAAATTTCAGAGACAAATTTGTATAGAAGCTGTACGTGGAACGGAACTTTCTTTCTTCAATTGCTATTTGCTAATCCCTAACCTCAAGTACGTGAAGGTTAAATAATTACCGTCAGTGAAATTGTTTAATCATTAATCTTCAATTCTCTATAATTAACCAAATCAGTTCATCTCGGGTAAACAGGTTACGAATCATTTGCGAGCACTTAATCACATCAACTTCCCAAACAAAAGCAATTTACCCTCCCGCCATTTTTGTCCAAAGAACAAAACTGTCCCCTCTCACTCTCTCTCTCTTCTCTTTCCCTTTCTCTGTGTAGTTCTACTGGTAGTAATAGCAGTAGAAGAGAAGTCAACGAAACTCTAAACCCTAGTTTCCCCTCTAATAATTTACACTCATTTCTGCAAAACCCTAGTTTCCCCTCTACTAATTTACACTTTTTCTGCAAAACCCTAGACCAGCACGACCCAGATCGGAAATTGGGTGCCATGCCGTCAATGATCTCTCAGGGAAAAATTCTTAAACTGGAGATGGAGAATTTCAAGTCCTACAAGGGCCTCCAGACTATTGGCCCTTTCAAGGACTTCACTGCTATCATTGGCCCCAACGGCGCCGGCAAGTCCAATTTAATGGACGCCATCAGCTTCGTCCTCGGCGTCCGCACTGGCCAGCTCCGTGGGGCCCAGCTCAAGGACCTCATCTACGCCTTCGACGACCGCGAGAAGGAGCAGAAAGGTCGCAGGGCCTTTGTTCGCTTGGTTTATCAGTTGGGTAACGGCTCTCAGATCCACTTCACTCGTACTATTACTAGTGCTGGTGCCAGCGAGTACAGGCTTGACTCAAAAGTTGTTAATTGGGATGAGTATAATGCACGATTGAGGTCACTTGGTATTCTCGTTAAGGCTCGAAACTTTTTGGTATTTCAGGTCAGTTTCTTTTTTCTAATTATTTGTTTTTGGTATTTTATATTTGCTGGTTGATTCTGTTTTGTTTTCGTATTTTTTTATTTGCTTCGGTGAGATGATCTTGAAAGCTTTTCCTTTTAATCTTTTCTCGGTCGGCTTGTTGTTTTTGCTTATGTCGTATCTTCGCAGACTAATGACTTTTTGCTACATTTTATTTTTGTTGTGTAGGGTGATGTGGAGTCCATTGCGTCTAAAAACCCTAAAGAGCTCACTGCACTTCTTGAACAGATTTCTGGGTCTGAGGAACTCAAAAGAGACTATGAGGATTTGGAGGAAAAGAAGGCCATTGCAGAAGAAAAATCAGCACTAGTTTATCAGAAGAAGAGAACTATAGTTATGGAGAGGAAACAAAAGAAAGAACAGAAAGAAGAAGCAGAAAAACATTTTCGCTTGCAAGATCAATTGGTATGAATTGTTTGGTTTCATCATGAACCTTGGGGGTTCAGATTTGCTTGGTTTCTGAAAATAGTATGTAGTGACCACTTTATACTGCTTCTTTTTTTGCATTACAGAAATCTTTGAAGAAAGAGCATTTCTTATGGCAATTGTATATATTAGATAAGGACATTCAAAAACTAGACGATGAACTTGAAGCTGAAAGGAAGAGTCGAGAAGGTGTCATGCAAGAGCTGGAGAAATTTGAAGATGAAGCAGGTAAGAAGAAGAAAGAACAAGCCAAATACAACAAAGAGATGATGCAATATGATAGGAAGATTAAGGAGAGGAGTTCAAAACTTGACAAGAATGTAAGTTATTGCTGCCTTTTGAAGTTTTGGTTACTGTTAGTTATTGTTATGTATTGAATGATATCCTATGGTGATACTGTCCATTAGATGAATTCTCTTTGCTAGCCTCACCTGTGCACCATTTGAGTGGATTAGAACAGAAAAACTTCCATGTGCCAACAAATACATAACGTGGTTGGAATCTCTCTTGTTGGAAAACATGGGCTTTACTCATTCTGTTATCTTAAAAAATGAAACATGCTATCAACATACATAACACGTTTTAACCATGGTTTTCTTTCGCTCTGAGGACTAACTATTGCTTTATCTGTTCTGGTTGCTTTCCTGAAGCAACCTGAGCTTCTGAAATTAAATGAGGAGATGTCTCGCATAAATTCAAAAATCAAGAGTAGCCGTAAGGAGCTTGATAGGAAAAAAGAAGAAAGGAGGAAGCATGCTGATGAGATAAGAGAGCTTCAGAAGGGAATAAGTGATCTGACTTCAAAACTAGAGGATCTAAATGAAAGAAGTCGTGATAGTGGTGGAAAACTTCCCTTGGCTGACAGTCAGTTAGATGAATACTTTCGGATGTAAGTTCCCTTGAGTGTTGAACTCTGTTATGTTATACATCTTCCATTTTTCTAAATACAACCTCTTTTTAATTTTTTTGCCAAAAATCATTAATGAGATGATTAAGGTCTGCCCTTTGTTGGATATGCCTTTTGTACAAGATTTGCAATTAATTTGAATAATTGATAATGGAGTGCTTATTTTATTCACTATAAACTATTTCCTCAGATGTGAAAATTATTAGGTATATTTGAATGCATAATAGCACTTAACTTCCAAATCAGTTTAATAAGACAAGTGCTTAGAAATTCTTGCATTAGTTTACAAACCTAACTCTTTTAAAGTGGCCATTTTGTAGATTTCAACTTCAAATATGAAATTAATTGATTAAAATAATACCTTCCTGCTTTGTTGGTGGTGTTACTGCTCATGGAACTCTTCTATCATTTATTTATGGAATTTGATGTTGCAGTAAGGAGGATGCGGGAATGAAAACTATCAAGTTGAGAGATGAAAAGGAGGTTTTGGACAGGCAGCAGCACGCCGACATGGAAGCACTGAAGAATTTGGAAGAAACCCTCCAACAGCTAAGAAACCGAGAGCATGAACTGGAAGCTCAAGAGGAACAAATACGTACAAGGCTTAAGAAGATTCTTGATTCTTCTACAAAACATAAGGATGAACTGGCAGATCTGAATAAAGAATTGCGGGTTATGCAAGATAAACATCGGGATTCCAGGCAATTTTTACTTGTTGCAAAAATATGCTTTTTCTGCATTTCAGTTGGGCAGTTTTTGGTGGTGTCTGTTTTACATGTGTATGCAGTTAGGTATCTTCTGATAATTAAATGTCTAATTCTCAGGCATAAGCATGAAAATTTGAAGTCTAAAATTGGTGAGATAGAAAACCAGCTACGTGAACTGAAAGCTGACAGATATGAGAATGAGAGAGATGCTAGATTGTCTCAAGCAGTTGAAGCGCTCAAACGCCTATTTCAAGGAGTTCATGGCCGGATAACTGATCTTTGTAGGCCAACCCAAAAGAAGTATAATCTTGCTGTAACTGTGGCCATGGGAAGATTTATGGATGCGGTAGTGGTCGAAGATGAAAATACAGGAAAAGAGTGCATCAAGGTATTAACTTGTTGACTTGCTCTTTTGCTTTCTTCTTTTTATTGTATCTCTTTTTCTTGGCCCTATGAGTGGAGGGGGAGTTGGGAGAACCAAAAGGGGGCGGGGAAGCTTTGTTTTCTTCATCAACTTTTCTGATTCAGTTTGTACCATGGATGATGTCGTATCATTGATTTCTTAATCTTCTTTCCAAATTTCTACTTAAATGTGCTGCAATGCTTCATTTTTATGTGGTTATTGTCTCTGCAGTATTTAAAAGAGCAAAGGCTTCCTCCTCAGACTTTTATACCCCTTCAGTCAGTTCGTGTAAAGCCAATCATTGAAAGGTTACGTGCCTTAGGTGGTACCGCAAAGCTGGTCTATGATGTGATCCAATATCCTTATACAAATTTTGATCACTTCAGACTTTCATTAGACTTCAAAAGTTTGCTGAACCCTTGATTGGTTGTGGTAACCTAGATTGAGTCCCTTCTTCTTTTGGTACTATGATGTTTCACCTTGTTGCCAGGAAAATTTGCTTGGAGTTTATATTAATTATCCAGTGATTAATGAATCATATCAGGGTGGAAATCATGTTACATGAAGTTTTATTGGGATAGAGAGTTTCATCATCCTCTTTTATGGGTTTCATCAAGCTTAGACATGAAAGTATTTCTGAGCAAACTACTAAATATTATCTTAGCATGTGCCATTTTTAAATTTATGAATGTATCAGGTGACATGCATCTCCTTTGATAGTTTGTACAAGCTTTTGGTGTCTGGTAGGAATGCCTTTGGCTGTTTTTGTTCAAGATCATAGTATTTGTTACTGGTAGTTGGTTTTCTCATTTTAATGTTTTTTCTTGTGAGAAGGCTGAAATCTGAAGTTCCCCATGCTCTCCTGAATTAATTAGGGAAAGTAGGGAATTAGGCATGATATGTAAGGCAAACATTGAGTTCACTGTTGTCACTGGTCCCTTGCTTATACTCGCAGCTATTGGAAATATCACATTTGAAGCATTGCAGGGCCTGCCATGTATTGTGTTGCAAATATTTCTATCATTTTCCGTTCGTGTTTGATCGCCATTAATTCCTCCTGTTTCCTTTTCTTTGGGGTGCAAATTTGACAACTAATATACATAGATTTGGAAACCAAATATAAAGCAACTTGTTTTCTGGTAAAAGAAATGAAAGGAAGTAGCAGATAGAAACCAAGTTCCTGACACTGTGAGCTTAACTATTGCACATTTGATCCGGTCCTTGAGAGGGCAATTCTTTTTGCTGTTGGAAATACTCTAGTTTGTGATGATCTTGATGAAGCCAAGGCTCTTAGCTGGAGTGGTGAGAGGTTTAGAGGTAAATATTTACCATCCGTTTCAGTTATAAAATTGTTGATATCAATTGCATTTTCTTTTTTAAATGCCTTAACACCTGTGTATGAATTAGTTGTGACTGTTGATGGGGTCCTGCTCACAAAGTCTGGTACAATGACTGGTGGTACTACTGGTGGCATGGAAGCAAGATCGAAGCAGTGGGATGATAAGAAGATTGAGGGTTGGTTCTGCCTTTTATATTTATGATCATTTGAGGAAGAATTAACAGCTTGTTTTCTGTAGGTCTAAAGAAGAAAAAAGAGCAGTTTGAATCAGAGCTAGAGGAACTTGGCTCAATTAGGGAGATGCATCTAAAAGAGTCTGAAGCAGCTGGAAAAATTAGTGGACTTGAAAAGAAGGTCCAATATGCAGACATTGAGAAGGTAATTCTATCGAATTATTATCATCCATTTCTTCTTTTGTACTAGAGATCCATTTCTGCCGGCAATATAAATTGGACTCTGTAACTACATGACAAATTCAAAGATCTTTACATGCGTTACTTCTCATTGCTGTGCAGAGTATAAATGCATGCTTAGCACTTATTACAATGCTTTTCGGAAAATTTCAATTCGATTGCCATTCATAATGTTTGTATGCAAACAAGTGTGAAAGATCCCTCTGAAAGTTCAGTCGAGGGATATTCAAATATGGTTACTGATATTTTTAGTTTAAGTGCACGAAAAATGTTGCTCTGCATGCCAGATAGTACTTTGTGACACTGTTATATCTACTCTGTTTCGACTTACAGGCTTTGATTCTGTATCTGCTGATTTTCTTTACAGCGGAGTATTGAAGACAAACGTGCAAATCTGAAGAAAGAGAAGCGGATTATCAAGGAAGAAATTGATAGGATAAGTCCTGATCTGCGTAAGGTACATGCTGTTATGAAATTCTTCTGTTTGTTTCCAGACAACCTATTTATGTGACCGACTGCTAGAGTTTGTTACTGCATACAGTTGAAGCATGCTGTTGATAGAAGGGCCATTGAGATTAGGAAGCTGGAGAATAGAATCAATGAGATTGTTGACCGAATTTATAAAGATTTTAGTAAAGTTGTTGGGGTGGCAAACATCCGCGAGTATGAAGAAAACCATCTAAAGGCTGCCCAACACATGGCTGAAGAAAGGCTTAACTTGAGCAATCAGCTTTCCAAGTTGAAATACCAGTATGTTTCTTAACTTGTTGCCTATCCTTGGAAGATTAGTCTTGAGTTGTTGAAGTCACTTGTCTGAGGCCTCACTTTCTGTACTACTTTTTCTGGAATCCCTATTATAGCCCCTTTTCTATTGTTTTTGTATGTCTTCTGGAAATTGAATTTGTGATTGTTCACCCTATTCCTCCTTGTAAACGTGCAATTTCGTCGCCTTGATTCAGGTTGGAATATGAACAAAGACGGGACTTGGATTCACGGATTAAAAAGCTTGAATCTTCTCTCAATTCCTTGGAACACGAACTAAAAAATGTTCAAAGAAAAGAGGCTGACCTCAAGTCAGCAACAGAGAAAGCTGCTGGTGATATTAACAGATGGAAGGAAGAACTGCAAGGTATGTTTCACCATGGCTTTCATTGTTCGGGACTTCTCTGAAAGTTCAAAATCTAAATGAACTAGGTTGTTCCACTTTTAAAGATCTTTTTCTGACTGCATTAAGTGAAGAAATGTCCAAGATAACTGCTCTTGGTCTGGGGAAGATGCCTGTAAAATCTAGTCATCTGTGATGAAAGTCTAAAGTGGTGCCCCGGCAAGGCTGACCATGCTCCTATCATTTTCTCCTTCTTCTTGCTTGCATTCATATCCGTGATTTTCTGTTTTACATTTCTTGGTAGAGTGGAAATCTAAGTCAGAAGAGTGTGATAAGGAGATTCAGGAATGGAAGAAGCAAGCTTCTGCCGCCACAACAAGCATAACTAAGATCAACCGTCAGATTAACTCTAAGGTTTCCTAAGTTTTTCTTAATACTTATTTCATTATTTTCCTGAACAAACGGTTCTCTGGAAGTAGCAAGGAATCAAGGACAAAGGTTATCAATGTATTGCCAGACTGTTGCTGACTTAACTTTTTTCTTATCTGCAGGAGAGCCAGAGGGAGCAGTTGTTATCAAGAAAACAGGAAATAGTTGAAAAGTGTGAATTGGAGCACATAAACCTCCCTACAGTTCATGATCCCATGGAAATTGATGAATCTTCAAATCCAGGGCCTTATTTTGATTTTGGTCAGTTGGATAGATCTCTTCTTCAGGATAGGAGACCATCCGACAGGGAGAAGATTGAGGTTGATTTTAAACAAAAAATGGATGCTGTAGTATCAGAAATTGAAAGAACTGCTCCGAATTTGAAAGCTTTGGATCAATATGAAGCACTGCAGGAGAAGGAAAGAGCAGTAACTGAAGAGTTTGAAGCAGCAAGAAAGGAGGAAAAGCAAGTGGCTGATGCTTACAATTCAGTTAAGCAAAGGAGGTATCAACATGTCTTCTTGGTTTTGAATGCATTGAACCTTAATAGAAACTTCAATATTTGTAGAAAGGAGTCAATTCAGTTCTACCCTCCCGTCTTCATCTAGAAGTTCTATTATCACTGGATTCGTGTGGTGATACCATCCATATTATTCAATTAATGCTCTTCAGCTGCACAGCTTAGTTTGTTAATCTTGACTTGTTGCTGCTTTTGACAACCCTCTCGATCCCGCACATATGTGTTTACTGCGTTGGAGTTGGTGAGGCTGAAGAGACAGACTCTTCTTATTAGTGTTCTAAAAGTGTTCTGGCTTCAATTGTTTTAAACAGGTACGAGTTATTTATGGAAGCCTTCAACCATATCTCAAATAACATTGACAAGATCTACAAACAGCTAACAAAGAGCAGCACTCATCCACTTGGTGGGACAGCATACTTGAACCTAGAAAATGAGGATGATCCTTTCCTACATGGTATCAAGTACACTGCTATGCCCCCAACAAAGCGCTTTCGAGATATGGAACAGCTGTCTGGTGGAGAAAAAACTGTTGCAGCATTGGCATTACTCTTCTCCATTCACAGGTATGCCATAAACTAACGAACTTTTTACTGTACCATCACGTATGCTTCTTCCATGTGGACATCGCATGGTCATTTTTCATCCTGCTTTCGTTGCTAATTTTGAAGTAAAAGTCAGCTTTTTGGCCCACCACTTAGAAGAGATTTTCGATTTGTCAGTTTTGATTTCAATGTGAGGCTTTATTTCGATTATTCAATTGGGATAGGTGGAAGATTGAACAGATTGGCCAACCTAATGTGAGAAAATTGTACATGCTATGATTCTGGAGATTTCTTTTACTTTATTGATATTTTACTCACTGCAATATTGTTTTGTTTTGAGCTCCACAAGCTCGACTCCTATGAATTATTGCACAAGTTCTGATGGGAAGTTCGAGATAAAGCTGGCTAATTTATGGGTTAATGGTTACGGCATTTCTCTACTTTTTTAGTTATCATGTAAACTGCCACTTAAAGGTTTCTTTGTTTGCTGCGTGAAATGATTTCAGCTATAGGCCTTCACCATTTTTCATATTGGATGAGGTGGATGCTGCGTTGGACAATCTTAATGTTGCTAAGGTAGCTGGATTTATTCGATCAAAGTCATGTGAAGGGATCAGGAGCAACCAGGATGCTGATAGTGGCACTGGTTTTCAGAGTATTGTGATATCTCTAAAAGATACCTTTTATGATAAGGCCGAAGGTTTGGTTGGGGTTTATAGGGACTCAGAGAGGAGGTAGACCTTCCTTATCTCCTGCAATTTGCTTTAATGCCGATTCATGGTTTATGTTTCAATGTGACTACGACTCTCATCTTGATACAATGCTTTTCTTTTGCAGCTGCTCGAGAACACTGACGTTTGACCTTACAAAATATGTATCATCTTGAGAGTGAAAATTGATGATTTCAGCTAGCTGTAAATACTAAATACCGTAGCTTTTACAAACGCTGAGCCTTTTACTTGTAAACATGACAAGAGGTTATGTGCAGCTAGGTTTTTTATCTGATAATCTTTGCACCGTGAGTGCTTAAATGTGTTTGATGTTTCTCTATCACGCGCACACCATATGACTTCAAATGAAGTCTTTCTCAGACGGTGATGTATAAATCAAATTATCGAGTAATATCTAATCTGAGAGAAATGTTGAATTTTATAACACAATTAAACTCAACTCAGTCCCTCCGTATATGATTTTATCATCATAGTTAGGGAGTTGATTTTGCAGTTCACCTAATTGAAGTGTTTGGAGCTGTTGTTTGGTCATGAGAGAATGTACGGTATTAGTAGATGCTGTATGTTATTATTAATTTTCTCGTTGTTGCGAGTCTGTTAAAGTAAAAAGGAGAAAGGGAGTAGCTAGAGACAGATCGGCTTTCCCATATGTGCTACTTGACTCCACAAACCAGTTGGCACTGTACACTGGCCAATGGAGAAATGATGAAGGCTCCGAACATATAAGAAGGGAAAAACAGAGAAGGTCAGAAGAGGTACGAGGTCGTATTGAAAAGCTAGAGAGGAGGGCCTAAAAAGCGACGAATAGAAGATTACCTTGCGACGGAGATAACTGGATCAGTACCGCTTCAGCAGCTGCGATCGAAGATTGAACTCTTTCTAAAGTAGAGACGGAAGGAAGACCACCTAAATTTTGAATCAGTGAAGGAAAGCCGAAGTCCTAAAGAAGATCAATACCAAGTCGACGACGGCAAGGGGGTAACGAGAAGACAACCCTAATTTAGAATGTTGAAAGCTGAAGGCGAAAGGGTATAACGAATTTACCCTATCTGGCTGAGTGATTGGGACTATTGATGTTTTGAAAGTTGTCGTTTTTACTTACTTGGCTCAGCGACGTCGTTGCTAGATGGACGTTATTCTCGTTTTTCTTGGCTTCAGACCATTATCTGTACCTATTCTTTCTTAATATCATTTTACCTTAAAAAAAAAAAACTTACTAATTGTACGGATTATTCGGTTCTCCTGTGACACGTGTGTGTGAAAGCAGAAACAACTCAAACCTGCCACTTTAAATCCAGAGTCATATGCAAAAAATCCCAAACCATTGGTCCCAAACCATTGAACTTTCAGAACAAAATTACAAAAATCTAACGGCAAAATATGCGCATCAGACAAATAAATAACTTGTTGCAAATACCACCTGAAATTCTTACGTATGTATTTAGACTTTAGTTTGGTGCCAACCGCCTTAATCGTCATGGGGGGTATCAACTCCAACTTGCAATCCAGCTTCTTTGCTAAATCCAAGTCCAGAAAATTATGAGAACTATCAGGATCAGTCGTAATCTTCAGCTTAGTTTTATCATGTTTTCCTGAAACTCTCATAACATTAAAACTAGGAACATCATATAATGCACGTAAAGAAAGATGTGGTGCCTCAAATGTTTACTGGTTCTTGGTGAGACATTTCTTCTACTTCATCTTGTTCTGTTTCCTCCTCATCTTCCATTTCCATAACAAACAAATGAGTTTTCTTGTGTTTAAGATGGTGTCTAGGAGTGAATGGCTCCTCACAATACATACACAGACCTTTCGATTTCCTATCATTCATCAAAGCTGGTGTTAAATTGGTTGGAGGTTTGGACAATAGTGGTTTGACTGTTTGAGTGTTCTGTATTACTTTGGTCAAAGAGTTTGGTAAGACAGGGGTGGTATTTGGAAGGGGACCAATTGGAATGTTTAAAGAAAGTTTTGGAAGTTGATTTGGAGGCTTCATGTAGCTTGGCTAAATGTGCAGCTTGGGCCACAGAGATAGATGAGAACATACGAACATGCATTTGGGTGTTATTTTCAAGTCCAGCGAGAAAAATGCTCAGGGTATGTTCTTCAGTTAAGGTTAATGAAGTCAGGGCTAGTTCAAAAGCATCTACGTACTCTTGAAAGATTCCAGTGTGTTTAAGACGAATCAAATCTTCTAGGGAATCCTCATATACTTATCAAACCGAATAGACAGTTTAATAATGTATTGAGGCCAATCAGGGTGAATATTGAATATGCTTTTCGTGTAATTAAGGTGCCACTGAAAAGCTACTTGGTCTAGGTGCATCAAAGCCAACCTAACTTTGGATTCAAGCAGGGTAGAATCTAACGAAAAAAATTGTTCACACTTATAAAGCCATTCCTTCAAATTGGAACCATCAAAACAAGGAAACTCAATTTTGGAATTCTAGTAGCATAAGACTGAGTTTGAGAGTGAGAACTTTGATTACCCAATCTGTCGTCCTCCTATTGCAGAGCCGGTGACTTCCCCATATCTTCTCTTCTTCCTCCAGAGAACATTCACCTCTACTCCCATCCTTCGCACTCAGTTACATCTCCAATCGAGCTAGTTTGTCATTCACCTATGAGATCTTTACCTTGATGTCCTTCACTTCCGATTGGGTTTGCCCTAGCTTATCCGCCATCACAGCTTCCATTTCCAACTCTGTACCTCCTTGTGTCACCACTTGAGAATGAGTGATTGTCATTGATGATTTCTTAGAGAACTGAGGAACTTACGATCTTTGATACCACTGGTAATCAGAAAACCAGTTACTTCGATTGCAACCAGGGAATCTAGCTTGACAGAATAGATTCCAGTGACTACAATTAAAACAAAACCTAGAAATAGAGAATATTTGGAAAAGAATGGGTATTTATTGAAGATGATCAATACAATGAAACAAGTCTCCTTATATACTGGAGATTTTAGCATCTTCCCCTCTCTCCTACCAGCTATCCTGCTAACAGAATTGCAACAAAAAGTTTAACAAACTAAAAAACATAGAAAATGTGTAAAATGCATATTTGTTGTTGTTTTCGGACACCACTTGGGCTTCTTATTCACATCATGTTATTGTTTGGTGATGATGTTGAAGAAGGTGGGCAGTTGTGTTTCTTACAGGTTAGTAACATAGAAGAGGAAGTAGTAACAGATTTGTATGGTTTGAGTTTTGATATTGATTGCCCTGTTGAAAATTGTGATAAATTAGAGGAGCTGTTAGTAGAATTTGATGATATTTTTAATGATCTAAAAGGGTTACCACCAGTACGTGAAGGTTTTGATCATTGTATTCTACTACAAGAGGGAGCAATTCCTGTTAATCAAAGGCCTTATCATTGTTCCTTGATACAAAAGGATGTTACTGATGCTTTAGTGCAGGAAATGCTTGACCAGGGAATAATATGGCATATTAACAATCCATATGCTTTTCCAGTAGTGTTGGTTAGAAAGAAAGATGGAAGTTGGTGGTTGTGTGTTGATTTTCGGAGATTAAATAAGATGACCATTAAATATAGGTTCCCTATTTCACTCATTGATGATCTCTTAGATGAACTTAGAGGGTCAACAATTTATTCTAAATTGGATTTACGAGTTGATTACCATCAACTCCAGTTGCAATCAAGGGAGGAGCATAAGACTGCCTTCAAAACTCATTCCGGACATTTTAAGTATTTATTAATGCCTTTTGGTCTCACTAATGCTCCTGCTTCTTTTCAATCTCTTATGAATGTAACATCCCCTCACCTATGGGAAGGGTAAAATAGTAATTTGGAACGGGTTAGGAATGTTTAAAATTGTTTTGCTATGTTCATGCA
>JAOQMS010000009.1:12352923-12375223 GCA_027563885.1 Erythroxylum longipes
ATAGGAATAATAATAAGTAGAAAAGTAGTAATAATAATAATAAAATTAATAATAATAATAATAATAATAATAATAATAATAATAATGTATAATGATAATATTAATAATAAATAAATGTTATTGATAAAAATAATAAATTTAGTAATAATAAAATTAATAATAAGTAGAAAATTAATAATAATTAAGAATATTAAGAATAATAAATTTAATAATAATGCACTATTTGTATTTTTATTTTCAATGCTAGAAAAAATTTTGATATTTAATTTGACTTTTAAGATTTATCTTTGTACTCGGTTGAGGTTTTTTTTAGTAATTTTTAATACTATATTTATGATATAATAGTATTATATGATTAGAATATCAAGAATGAAAAAATTAACATTTAATAATATAACTTGTATTACAAATTAACATTATTTAACAATTTCAATTTTTATTCAATTTGTAGGGATATAATTGGAAACACCAGTCAAAATTAAATTACATACCATGAAATACTGTTACATACCAAACACTATAATAAATATCTACCCAACTTTCCTATTAAAATTCTTATAAGTATTCAAACATGTGAATATCTTTACTTTCCATAGATTTATTTTCTAATAAATCAGATTCCAAATTCATTTTACTTTCCAGCCAACCAAACAGGGATATAGGTTAACTTACTGTACGCTTTAGATAAGCTATTGCCTGGATGATCCGGCAAGGTCTGGATGTTGGTATTCGACTTGTGCGTCTAAAATCATGCAATACACACATAATTCACATTACTAAGGTGTATATATATATAATATTCAATGCATGCTTAATTGACTTTCCCGGATATGTATCCTTATTCACATTTTTTAAACCAATCATACATTATAACTTGGATATAACCAATTTGTAATTAGGCTTATATCTTCAAGTAAGCTTGATTATTCTAAATTCATCAACCATACATTCATTAACCCTTTTCTAGCATTATAAGTATTCACATAAATTTCCAATTCTCATTCTTTCATTCCTAATACATTATTCATATCCTTTGAATCATATTTACATCCATAAGAACACATTCATTCCCTTAATACTCATAAATTCCAAAATTAGATATATTGATATTAAACAATCCTTTCCTTAAATTATAACATCAATTAACAACCTAAACATATCAAACATTTATCCAACTAATCCAACATCAAACTAGGTTCATTTTAAGCCTCAATCAAGTCCAAATGTATTATAGTAAAGTACCTTATCCTTCATTGGTTCAAGAATCACAAAAAATAACATTTTCTTCACTTCTATGCAATTCCCACGATCTTGTATGACTTCTCACGATCATGGGATGGGTTATCCGAAGGTTCCCATTCATTTCCTTCATTAGTTTTCCAAATTTTATCATATTTATACCAAATTCAAAACATCTTCTTTATAGTCCATCAATTATACCTCAATTAGACCTAAATTATACTCCAATTCCTCATTAATATCATCTCCAATTCTAGCTCAAAATTATTCAATTAACAGCTCACAAATCATGGTCTTTCATGCACCATCAAAACAAAAAACTATCATTCATTATCATACATATAGTCCTAATTCTTTATCATTTCAAGAACACTATCCTAACATCTTTCTTTAGCATAAATTCACCTTCATTACACTTCAAATCTCAGTCCAATTCATCCATATAATAACCTATAACCCACAGTTTTCATACACCAAGAACAAGCATAAAACTTATAAGTTCATTCAACATATTCTAGCACACTTCATCATCAACATCATATACATTTCATTCTAATTCAATCATCATTATCATTCTATTAAACCATGCCATAAAGATCAGATTTCTACTTACTTGTTAAGCTTCCAATTTCAACTCAAAACATCAAGGTAACCTATCCCTCCAAGTAAGCAAGATCAACACAATTTCAAGGTGAAAATGAGCTAGTTTTTGGTAGCAAGATGAAGACCACTATGAGCTGGTTTCTTAGCTGTTTTGTGAAGGATAAAAGTTTTGAATTTGGTGTAGTAATTTTATCTGGGGTTAAACCAAACTTTAGAGAGAAGATACAAGCAATTTTAGTGGCAAAACAAGAAGAAGACAGTAGAAACTATCCTTGTTGTAACTACAGTAGAAACTATCCTTGCTGTAACTTTCTTCATTAGGTGCTAGGTGTCTTCATTTGATCAAGGAATTTGTCATTTGGCATATAAGCCATTTGTCCACTTAATATCCTGTCATTGTCTGTTATGTATTGGTCCACTTGTCATTCAATAATTGATCCATTTTTCAATTAATTAATAGTCCATTTATCACTTATTTATCTATGCCAAATATCACTCAATGTTTAGGCTTAGTCATCATAATTTTTCATGTATCAATTTATCTTATCACTTGGCATTTTTATTAGTCAAAATGTACATATTAATTCATCAATCTCCTAATTTATAACAATTAATTCCAAATTACTAATTGTAATCCAGTCAAACCAAAATTCAAGACATAACAATTTACAATTCACATCATGTTCATTTTAAATCTTTCGTACCCCAGAATATGTCAATTAAGTACATATACTATCTTCTTAATGTGTACCAAATTATAATTATGTGTGTATACTAATGGTATGCATGTGAATGAAATGCATTTCATGATTTCCCATGTGGCTTCTTCTCTCGAACGATTCCTCCAGAGGACTTTAACTAATGGGATCACTTGGTTTCTCAATTGTTTAGTCTGATAACCCACTATTTTGACCGGTTCCTTAACATAACTCAAATTACTTGCAATTTCAACCTCCTGAGCCAGTAACACATAAGTCAGATCTGACCGATATCTCCTGATCATAATAACATGAAACACATTATGGATCTGAATCATCTCTGCTGGTAATGCGAACTTATAAGTCAATGGTCCAACTCTCTCAGTAATCTCATATGGACCAATGTATATAGAGCTTAGCTTACCCTTTTTACCAAATCTCAGCACTCCTCCCTAAGGCAATACTTTTAGAAACATTTTATCTCCTACTCGGTACTCTATATCTCTCCAGTTCTGATCCGCACAAATATTCTATCTATCTTGGGCCGCTTTAATTCTACTATAAATCAATTTTACCTTATCAACAGTATCTTGAATCATTTCTGGGCCTTCAACAATCCTTAGACCCTCTTCATCCCAATACAAAGGCGAACAAAACTTTCTGCCATATAATGCCTCATATGGTGCCATACCGATACTACTGTAATAACGATTATTATATGCAAATTTAAATAGGGTATATACTGATCTCATGCTCCTTAAAACTCCAAAACACAAGCTCTGAGCATATCCTCAACAGTCTTAATTATTCTCTCACTCTGTCCGTCTTTCTAAGGATGAAATGTTGGATTGAAGTTTAACTTCATACCCAATGTTGTTTATAAACTTCCCCAAAATCTTGAAGTAAATTTAGGATCTCGATCCAATGCTATAGACACTAGGACCCCATATAACCTCACTATTTCATTCACATACCTCTGAGCTAACCGATCTAGTGTATTATTCTCTCTCAAAGGTAATAAATGAGCAGATTTCGTCAATCTGTCAATAATGACCCATATGGAATCATGTTGCCTCAGAGTCCTCGGCAAACACATAATGAAATCTATAGTAATCCTCTCCAATTTCCACTACGGAATAGGTAATGACTGTAACTTTCCAACCAAAGCCTAATGTTCTGCTTTAATCTGTTGGTAAGTCAAACATTTAGCCACGTATTCAGCCACTTGCTTCTTCATCCTAGGCCATCAAAATGTTATTGCAGCGTATTGTACATTTTGGTAGTACCAGGATGCATAGCATAGGCTGCTATATATGCTTCCTCCAAAATTTCTTTCTTCAAATCATCAAAATCAGGCACACAAAATCTCTGCTTCAACTATAACACATCATCTCTCAAGTCAAACTCAAACTCAGACTTTAAATTCTGTTTCAACTTCTCAATAAGCTTCACAAATTCTGGATCATTGCTTTGAGTTCTGATCCTTTCATTCAATACCGGTCTAAGCTTCAGCGTAGCTAACAATGTTCATTATACCCAAATTCAGCTCAACATTCAATGCTCTCAATTGTACTAGGTTTGGCAACCTCGATGTCTAAATTTATACTACACTACTATTAGATTTCCTACTTAATGCATCATCCACAACATTAGCTTTACAAGGATGGTATTCAATTGTATAATCATAATTTTTAAGCAATTCAATCCATCGCCTTTGTCTCATATTCAACTCCTTTTGACTTAATAAATATCTCAAACTTCTATAATATGTGAATATCTAAAATGCTTCACCATACAGATAATATCTCTAAATTTTCAAAGCAAATACCATAATAGCAAGTTCCAAACCATGAATTGGGTAATTAAACTCATGAGACCTAAACTGTCTCACTGCATATGTAATCATTTTTTCATATTGCATTAGAACACATCCTAATCCTTGGAAGCATCACTATACACAACATATCCTCCAGATCTAGGTGGAATAGCCAACATCGGTTGTAATGCACCACGAACATGTTCTATAAAAGTGGCATGTTAGAGAAATCACATTCACTTATTTTGGCATCACACATAACATAAGTAGTCAAAAGATCAAACGTTCTCATTTCATTTATAAAATATAATTTACATTGTAGCATTTCACTACAAAATCCATATACACAATATCAAAAACATATAAGAGTTTACTACTCTTTTACAACATTCTACATGAATGAGGAATTGTACAAAAACATTTTATCTAAACTCCTCAGAATTAACTGACCGACCTGTGAGCCATTCTTGAATCCGAAATTGACAAAACTAAACTTCTACTAGTTTGCCTTAGGAACTATATCTTCCTTGTACCTGAAAATCAATATTTGCAATTTTGATAAGTTTTACGAACTCAATGAGTGAACCATCATTGATGTGCTCACTCGTATAAAATCACAAAGACAGTTCACATTCCAAATTCACAGACAAATCATATCATCACATATTGAACATCACTTTACATATCATAATATTTCATTAAATACAATTGTGCACACTATTTTACATTTTTAATTCAGAATAGTTAAAAATATTCATTTCAAACATTCATATAATACATATCAATTTGTATATGTAATGCATATGTGACTCCACTTTCATTGTTAGTGTACTTTTTAACTGTCCTGTATCCATTGTGGATACTGGGCTCATTCATAACTATCTCGTATTTATTGTGGATATCGGGCTCATTTTATATACTGAGCCTATGGCTTTTTTGTGCATTTCTAAGCTTTAAGCTCTTTTTCACTAGCCACTCCGATCACAACTCTTTTATATGATCATGCATAACAAGGTGATGCAATGCATAATTTCACATTTTACACTTTCAATAACTTCATTCATTTTAGCAACAGTCATTTTTTATATTCGTCGGACCTAATTTCGGAATTCAACATATTTGTCGAGTACACATATTTCTTTCATATTCATATTCAATTATGAAACACTTCCAATAAAATCTCAATTATCAAACTCCTCGGACCATCAATGTCTGGAACTATCACATTCACATCAATAATAGTTTAATAATTGAAATTTAAGCAGACACAATCAATCCTAGTGAGAAACATCTATATTGACTCACAGTAAGCTCCAGATAGCTATTGCCTTGACGAATTGGCAATGTCTGGATGCTGGCGTTCGACTTAAGCTTCTAAATCATGAAATACACACATTTTATACACATCACTAAGTTGATCATTAACATAAGTATTCAATCGTGTGTGTGTGTGTGTGTGTGTGTGTGTGTGTGTGTGTGTGTGTGTGTAATTTATAACGTATGCTCAACTGACTATTCCTGGGTATGTGTCCTTAATAACAAGTCTTGATCATTCAAACATTATAACTTGTATAAGTCTAGCTTGCACTTAAGTTTATACCTCAAATATACTTGATTATTCTAATTTCAAATGTTATTCTATCATTATATGATCATATATTATCCAATTTCTCATTCATTCTTACTTAATTCACATTATTCATCTCCTTTGAATCACAATAGCATTTCTAAGAACACTTTTATTCCATTAATGACTTTAAATTTCCAGATTTCATATACATTGATATCATCAATTCATTCCTAAGTTAAAACATCAATTATCAACCTCAATATATCTAGCTCTTTAACCAATTAATTAAGCAACAATCTAGGTTCATTCCAAGCCTTCATCAAGTCTAAATACACCAATTTAGAGTGATTTTTTTCTCAGTTGGTTCAACATCTACACAAAATAGAAATTATCAATCCAGAACTAGGCTCATGATCGTGGGGACCTTGCCATGATCATGACAGAAGGCAAGTAAACAGGCTACGATCGTGCACTAAGGGCCACGATCATGCACAGTCTTTCTTCCTCAATTCTAAATGAATTTCACATACTTAGAGACATCACCACTACTTGAAATTTTACAAAATTCATGTCCTATAAAGCTACTTCATTTCATGCTAGCCTAGCTTCCATATTGGTCACATTAAATTTCACAAAAATCTACTCATTTGCTTCATTACTATTCACTTTATACCATCATACATGCAGTCTTAACTTTTCCAAATTTGAAAACACTTCATTAACACCTATCTTTATCAATTATACTCCAAATCCCAACTCAAATCATCCATATAACAACTCATAAACTATCATTGATCATTTACACAAAAACATAACACAAATCCATACACTTCTTCATCAACGTTTTAGCACACTTTATCAACATTAACACCATTAATCTATCCTTAAACTATCTTCAATTTTGCTTTTATTAAAACAAGCCATGAAGAACAAGATCTTATTTACTTGTTTAAATCCAAAGATCTTCAAATCATTTCATAACCCTAGCTTTCCATGCTTACACGATCATCAACTTTCAAGGTAGAATAGGCTAGGTTTTCATCAATAAAGTAAAGACAACTAGTTGTTGCAGTGATAAGGTGAAAGATGGTGGCAAAAACTCAAGATCGTGGGGTTGGGAGAGAGTATTATGAGTGAAGAAGAGAGAAATAAAATGAAGAGGATGAAAGCATGTAAAAACAAAAATGAAAGATAATAAAAGTTGGTCTTTCAATGTACATGTCGAAAATGGTGAGTGGCAAGTGTTGTGACACTTGTTACTTGCTACTTGTCATCTTCCTACGGTTCCCATTTGTCTTTTAATAACTAGTCCATTATTTCTCAATCTTCAGTCCATTTGTCACCCAATTTTCTATGTCAAATGTCAGTAAATCCTAAGTCATTTATTTCTACTACCTTTTGTCACTTATTTCTATTACCATGAGTCAATTTTTCTTGCCACTTAGCATTTATCCTAGTCCAAAAATCCATATAAATTAATAAATATCCCAATTGTAACAAGTAATTCCAAATTCATAATTATAATCCATCAAACCAAAATTCAAGACATAAAAATTCACAATTCACATTATAATCGTTTAAAATCTTTCATACCTTGGAATGTGTCTATTAAGTGCATATATAGTATCCTGGAATGTGTACAATCAATAGTCATATGTGTATGTTAATGATATGCATGTGAATATAATGCACTCTCATAATTTCTCAATGTTATTTCTCATGTACAGTGGTCTAGGGTTCTAACCCTTAGTATGGGAAAGTGAGATATTACACCGGTGCTGTAGTTAACTGATGCTTTAATTACTCAAAACTCTTTTAGCATTCATCAGTCCAGCTGAAAGGTACATTCTTCCTTAGAAGCCTCATCAAAGGGCCTGAAATCAATGAAAATCCCTCGACAAATCTCCTGTAATAACCTGCTAATCCAAGAAAACTCTGAATCTCAGATACATTTCTCAGAGCTTCCCACTTCATTATTGCCTCTACTTTCTTTAGGTCTACCTATATGCCCTGAGACTTTATTTAATTTCACTATATCATTCACATATCTGTGAGCTAACTGATCTAGTGTATTATTCTCCCTTACTGGTAAGAAATGAACTGATTTTGTTAGTCGGTCAACAATGACCTATATGAAATCCTGTTGCCTCGAAGTCCTCGGTAAACCCATAATAAAATCCACATTGCTCTCATTTCCACTCCGAAATAGGTAATGACTATAACTTTCCAACTGGAGCTTGATCCTTGGCCTTAATCTATTGGCAAGTCAAACACTTAGCAACATATTCAACCACTTACTTTTTCATCCCTGGCTACCAGAAATGTTGTTTCAGTGTATTATACATCTGGGTAGTATCATGATGCATAGTATAAGCAGCTATATATGCTTCCTCCATAATCTCCTTTCTCAAATTATCCACATCGGGTATACATAATCTCTCCTTCAACCACAATGTATCATTTTGCAATTCAAACTCAGAATATATTCTGTTTCAACTTCTCAATAAGCTTTACAAATTTTGGATTCTTACTTTGAGATTTTCTGATCCTTTAATGTAACATTAGCCTAAGCTTCAATGTAGCTAACAATACTTCATTCTGCCCCAAATTTAGCTCAACATTTAATGCTTCCAATTGGACTAAGTTTGGTAACCTCGATGTCTGCATTTGTGATACACTGCTATCCTATTTTCTACTTAATGCATTAGCTATAACATTAGCTTTACCATGATGATACTTAATTGTGTAATCATAGTCTTTGAGCAATTCAATCCATCGCTACTGTCTCATATTCAATTCCTTCTGACCTAACAAATACCTCAAGCTTTTATGATTAGTGAATATCTTAAATTTCTATGATCAGTTAATATCTGAAATGTCTCACCATACAGATAATGTCTTTAAAATTTTAAAGTAAACACCACTGCAGCAAGTTCTAAATCATAAACTCGATAGTTGAACTCATGAGACTTTAACTATCTCGATGCATAAGCAATCACTTTACAATGCTGAATCAAAACACATCCTAATCCCTGGTGTGATGCATCATTATACACAGCATATCCTCCAGATCCAGATGGAATAACTAACACTAGTATTGTAGTTAATCGATGCTTTAGTTCCTCAAAACTTCTACCGATGCTTTAGTTCCTCAAAACTCCTTTGGCATTTATCAGTCCATCTGAATGGTAGATTCTTCCTCATAAGCTTTATCAAAGGGGCTGAGATCAAAAAAATCCCCTCGATAAACCTCCTATAATATCCTGCTAATTCAAGAAAAATCTGGATCTCTGACACATTTCTCAGAGCTTCCCACTTTATCACTGCTTCTACTTTCTTTTAGTCCACCTATATAGCCTGTTCAGATACCATATGACCCAAAAATACTACTCGATCAAGCCAAAATTCACACTTACTGAACTTGGCATACAATTGCTTCTCTCTCATTATTTGTAAGACTAACCTCAAATGCTCAAAATGTTCCTCTCTACTTTTCGAATACACCAAAATGTTGTTTATGAATACAATCACAAAATGATCTAAATAAGGTTGGAATACCTTATTCATCAATGCCATAAAAGTTGCTGGAGCATTTTTCAACTCAAAAGGCATCACCAAAAACTTAAATTGCCCATATCTGGTTCTAAATGCACTCTTTGGTACATCAGCCTCTGCTATCTTCAACTGATGATACCCTGATCTCAAATCTAGTTTAGTGAACACCTGAGCTCCTTATAACTGATCAAGTAAACCGTCTATCATCAATAACGGGTACTTATTCTTCACTGTCACCTGATTCAACTGTCTATAGTCAATATATAACCTCAAAGTCCCATATTTCTTCTTCACAAATAAAACTGGGGCTCCCCAATGTGACATACTTGGTCTAATAAAACCCTTATTTAACAAGTCTTGTAACTGAGCCTTAAGTTCCTTAAGTTATACAAGTGTTATCCTATATGGAGGAATAAATATAGGAGCATTACCTGAAATAAGGTCGATAGCAAACTTCATCTCCCTATCTAGGGGTAAACTAGATAATTCAGTGGGAAACACATCTACGAAATCCTTAACAATAGGAATATCCTGCACTGTCTGCTCAGTACGGGTATCAACTATATAGGCTAAATAAGCCTCATGTCCTCCTTGTATCAATCTCAAAGCACTCATTGATGAAATCAATCTGGTGAGCATTGCTTGACTAACACCTCGAAAGATTACTCTCGGTTGATTAGGAGATTGAAAAAATTACCTCTTTAGTGTAGCAGTTCATTATAGCCTTATGACCAGTAAGCCAATCCATACCTAAGATAAGGTCTATCTCTTTCAACTATAATGCTATCAGATCGACTTTCAATTCTGCCTGATCAACCCAAATCATGCACCCTTTACAAACTTCACTAATTACTGTAGTACTACCTACTGGTGTACTAACCTCTAAATCATAATTTAACATTTCTCTCTCACAATGCAGTTTAGAGGCTAGATGCAGTGTGAAAAATGAATGCGTAGATCCTAGATCTAGCAATGCAAATGCTTCAAAATTAAAGCCCTTTAACACACCTGTTATAACATCTCAGGAGTTCTGAGCCTCCTTTCTAGTGATGGTAAAACTTCTGTCCTGAGATTGCAATTGATTACTCTGCACCTCAGTCCTGATAGTAGGACCAACTAAACTCACTCTGTCTCTACCTCTGCGTCTTTATCCTGATCCCCTAGCTCTGCTCTACTGGATAGCCATTTCAGTTACCGCTCCTCTCACTCCAAACTGTGCTATGAAAACTATGAGACAATCTTTGATCTAATATTCAAAAGAGCCGCAATGAAGGCAAGCTCCCATTATCTTCCAACACTCTCCACTATGTTTCTTTCCATAGTGATCACAGTTAGGCATCTGTTGTGACTACCCAATGACTGGACTTCTTCCATAACTAGTCCATACAAAACTGCTTCTCTATCTAAACCCCGACTATCTCAATCTAGTCGGTGGTCAAAATGATCTATTCTGGCGTTTACTAAATCTTCTGCCATAATTTACTTGAGACTTACTAGGTCTCTTCATTCTGAAATCCTGTCTATATTCTCTTTGTCCATATTTTAGTAATTGTTTAATTCGGATCGAGGTAGCTAGTAGTTCCATAAAACTACCTAAATTAGTGATAGTCAACCTCGTCCTGATCTCCATATTCAGCTCATCCTCAAACCGTCTACATTTGTTTTTCTCAATTGAAATCAATGCAGTAGCATATCCTATTAACTCATTAAATCGTATCTCATATTTAGCTATTATGAGATTTCCTTGCTTCAGATCTAGGAACTCTTTCATCTTCCTATCCAGGGAGATCTTTGGCATGTAATTCTCCTTGAAGACTCTCAGGAAGTCTTCCCACTTTATTCTACAAAGCTGAGTGGTACTTCTTAGAACAGTTTTCCACCACTGGTAAGCTGAACCTTGCAGTAGTGAGACCGCGTAATCAAACCTTTCGTCTGAATCACTGTCCATCTGATCAAATACCCTTTCGGTTCTCTCTAACCATCCTTCTGTATCAGCAGAGTCTATACTTTCATAGAAGTCTACAGCCCCCTACTTTCTAAGTTTAACATATCTCATTTATCTCCTCTTAGGAATTCTCTTAGGCATTTGGTCAAATCGAGGTACTGGAGACTCTCTATTGGCTCCTATAGACTCTAAGTCAACTGATTCTACGACTTGATCACTTATAGTAGATGACCTATAATAAACAATAATTTTGCTAACTATCCGACCTCTCACTATATATGATGTCTAAATGTTCCTAGATGTCCCTATGGATGCCAAACCATGCTCTAACACCAAAACCTATAACACACCACCTTCACGGGGCACATACCCAAACATAACATACCCTATGAAAGCGGCATATTAGAGCAATCATATTCACTTATTTTGGCATCATACATAACATAAGTAGTTAAAAGATCAAATGTTCCCATTTCATTTATAAAATATAATTTACATTATAGCATTTCACTACAAAATCCATATATACAATATCAAAAACATTTAACAGTTTACTACTCTTTACAACATTCTACATGAATGAGGAACTATACAAAAACATTCTATCTAAACTCCTCAGTATCAGCTGACCTATCTTTGAGCCATTCTTAAGTCCAAAAATCGACAGAACTAGACTTCTACTAGTTTGCCTTAGGAATTATGTCTCCCTCATACCTGAAAATCAACATTTGCAATTTTGATGAATTTTGCAAACTCAATGAGTGAACCATCATCGATGTGCTTACTCATATCAAATCACAAAGATAGTTCACATTCCAAATTCATAGACAAGTCATATCATCAAATATTGAACATCACTTCACATATCATCATATTTCATCAAATGCAATTGTGTACACTATTTCACATTTCTAATTTAGAACAGTTGAAATAATTCATTTCAAACATTCCTAAAATACATATCAATTTGTATATACAATGCACATGTGACTCTACTTTCATTGTTACTTTGTTGTGACCGAGTGCTCTTTTTAATTGTCTCGTATCTGTTGTGGATACCGGGCTCATTTATAATTGTCCGTATCCATTGTGGATACTGAGCTCATTTTATATACTGAGCCTGTGGCTCATTATGCACATTTATAAGCTTTAAGCTCTTTTTCACTGGCCATTCCGGTCATAACTCCTTTATATGATCATGCATAACAAGGAGATGAAATGCATCATTTCACATATTACACTTTCAATAACTTTCATTCATTTCAGACACAGTCATTTTCATATTCATCAGACTTAAGTCCAGCATTCAACATATTTGTTGAGTACACATATTTCTTTCAGATTTATATTTAATTATGAAACACTTCCAATAAAATCTCAATTATCAAACTCCTCAGACCATCAATGTATAGAATTATCACATTTACATCAATAACAGTTCAATAATTGAAATTTAAGCATATACAATCAATCCTAGTGAGAAACATCTAGGTTGACTCATAGTAAGCTCCAGATAGATATTGCTCGACAAACTGGCAATGTTTGGATGTTGACATTTGACTTGAGCGTCTAAATCATACAATACACACATTTTATACACATATTTTATACAGATCACTAAGTTAATGATTCACATAAATATTCAATCACACACACACACACACACACACACACACACACACACACACACACACACACACACACACACACACACATACAATGCATGCTCAATTGACTATTCCCAGGTATGTGTCCTTAATCATAAGTCTTGATCATTCAAACATTATAACTTGTATAATTCTAGCTTGCACTTAGGTTTATACCTCAAATATACTTAATTATTCTAATTTCATCAATCAATCATTCACCAATGTTATTCTAGCATTATATGATCATAATATCCAATTTCTCATTCATTCTTACTTAATTCACATTATTCATCTCTTTTGAATCACATTAGCATTTCTAAGAACACTTTTACTCCATTGATGATTTTAAATTTCTAGATTTCATATACACTGATATCATCAATTCATTCCTAAGTTAAAACATCAATTATCAACCTAAACATATCAAGTTCTTTAACTAATTAATAAAGAAACAATCTAGGTTCTTTCCAAGCCTTAATCAAGTCCAAATACACTAATTTAGAGTGATTTTTTCCTCAGTTGGTTCAACATGTACACAAAATAGAAATTGTCAATCCATAACTAGGCTTATGATCATAGGGACCCTGCCATGATCGTGCACTAAAGGTCACGATTATGCACTAAGGGTCACGATCGTGCACAGTCTTTCTTCCTCAATTCTTCACGAATTTCACATACTTAGAGACATCATTACTACTTGAATTTTTCCAAAATTCATGTCATATAAAACTACTTCATTTCATGCTAGTCTAGCTTCCATATTGGTTACATTAAATTCCACAAAAATCTACTCATTTGCTTCATTACCATTCACTTCATACCATCATACATGCAGTCCTAATTTTTCTAGATTTGAAAACACTTCATTAACACCTATCTTTATCAATTATATTTTAAATCCCAACTTAAATCATCCATATAAGAACTCATAAACTATCATTGATCATTTACACAAAAATAGAACACAAATCCATACATTTCTTCATCAACATTTCAACTCACTTTATCAATATTAACAACATTAATCTATCCTTACACTATCATCATTTATGCTTCTATTAAAACAAGCAATGAAGAACAAGATCTTATTTATGCTTCTATTGAAACAAGCTATGAAGAACAAGATCTTATTGAGTTGTTTAACTCTAAAGCTCTTCAAATCATCTCATAACCCTATCTTTCCATTCTTACACGATCATCAACTTTTAAGGTAGAATAGGCTAGGTTTTCATGAACAAAGTGAAGATAACTAGTTGTTGTAGTGATAAGGTGAAAGATGGTGGCAAAAACTCAAGACCGTGGGGTTGGGAGAGAGTATCATGAGTGAAGAAGAGAGAAAGAAATGAAGAAGATGAGAGCATGTAGAAACAAAAATGAAATACAATAAAAGTTGGTCTTTCAATGTGCATGTCGTAAGTGGTGAGTGGCAAGTGTTGACACTTGTCACTTTCCATTTTTCATCTTCCTATAGTTCCCATTTGTCTTTTAATAACCAGTCTATTTACCTCTCAATCTCCAGTCCATTTGTCACCTAATTTTCTATACCAAATGTCAATAAATCCTAATACCACGTGTCATTTATTTCTACTACTATAACACACCACTATCATAGGATATGTGCTCGAAATTCTTGAGAATATCCAAACACATACCCTACAGGAATGGCATGTTAGAACAATCATAGTCATTTAACATGGCATCATACACATTAGAAGTAATCATAAAAACAACTTATCTCACTTTATTACCAAAACATGTTTTACACTGTTATTTCATTACAAACCATTCATATATTTACATTACAGAAACCATCTGAGATCATACTATTTTAAACAAAAGATTCTACATGAAATGAAAACTATACAAAGTATTTTATCTAAAATCCTCATATGACAGCTGACCAGACTTTTGAGCCATATTTTGATCTAAAATGGGTAGTACTAAACTTCAGTTAGCTTGCTCTACTAGCAAGGTCTCCTCTCAGTACCTAAAAATCAACGTTGCAATTTTGATGAGTTTTGCGAACTCATTGAGTGAACCATCATCGATATGTTCACTCAAAACAAAACACACTCACACACACACACACACAAATATATATAAATGAATAACATTTAGCTCAATCAAAATAACGCTTTAATCAAAACTATAACTCATATTCTACAATTTGCATCGTAATACAATAAGCATTTGAAAATACAAATAATTTTTAAGTCATTCCAGAAGTACATTCTGAATGCAATAATATCATATAATCATTTCAGAACATAACACTCATTTATCACAATTTCAGAACATAACACTCATTTATCACAATTATTCATATCACCATCAAATTCATAAACATTTCTCCATATCAACACAACATAATTCAACATTCATTTGAAATCCATATCATAAACACATTTAAAGATACAAATGCAAAAGCAAATGAGACTCATTTCATTTTAACTTTGTTGTGACAAAGTGCCTATTTCACTATCCTGTATCCGATGTAGATACCAGACTCTTTTCAGTACTATCCTGTATTCGTTATGGATACTGGGCTCATTAATCGTTGAGCCTGAGGCTCTGATGAGCATAACTGAGCTTAAAGCTCTTTTCACGTTGGCTACTCCGATCACAACTCCTTTATGTGAACATGCATCATGTAATGGAGTATAATAGTTCACATAATATATCATTAATCACTTTCAGTCAACGAGTACATTCAATTTTCACACTTCATCGGATCTAAGTCCGGCATTCAACAAATAGTTGAGCATTCAATTTCCTTATTCACATTCAAAGCACAAACACCCCAATACAGTCCCGAATATCGAACTTCTCTGACAATTAATTCTCCGGAATCAGTAATATCATAATTGTATCAATATCAATTCAATATAGATGAATTAAGTTTAATCAACACTATTTGAACAGAACATATTACCAATCAAAATCTCACATCTAGGTTACCCACTATACGTATAATTCAAACAGAAGCATAAATATTTGAGTTTACACAACTAGATTAACTCACAATACACTCTAGTTAGTTATTGCCTTGACATGCCGGCAATGTCTGGATAGTATTGGTTGATGTGTGCCTCTAAATCAAACAATACACATATGTACACATTACTAATTGATCAATCAAATGAATGCTCAAAGTTACACATGTATATGTATCATGTTTAATACATGCTTAATTTATTATTCTGAGTATGAAATCTTATTCACAAATCATACGTATACATTCATCATGGTTTGAGCATCGTGTAGTTTGCAATTAGCTTTATGCCTTAATACACTTTATCACTTTCAATTCATCATTCACATATTTATCACTCTTTTTCCTAGGATTATACACTCTCATAATTTCCTAGTTCTAATTCAATCATTCCCAATTCATCACTTACATACTTTGAATCATATTACATTTATGAGAACATCTTTGTATCATTATCAACTCATATTATACACTCACACAATTGGAAATTTATATCTGAAATTTTAACAAGCTACATCTATACATTCACCAAAATTTTCCAGCAACACATACCCATTCATTCATCCAATTCTCATTCATAAATACCCTATGATCTTCAATGATCATTCATCCATACCTTATACACATTTCTCATTTTCTTCAAATCATGTTTGCATTAAAATAACTCATGCATTGCAATAACTCATTTATTCCTTAAACAAATCAAAATTTCCAGATTTGAACTCATCCTCATCAAAACAGTCCATTTTTTAAAGTTATGATTTCAAATAACTATATAAACTTATCAGGATACATCAATAATCATTTTTCATGTTTTATACTTTGACTAATTTGAGCTCTAAAGTCCCCAAAAATTAAGAGATTACATAAGGTTCCTGTATAGGAGTCTATCACAGGCGGTCTTAGCAAAACAATTATAACTCAAACTCTAGTCATTATTTTATCAAGACAATTTCACAAAGGTCATGCTAAAACCTATATCTACAACTTTCATTCTTTGTGTTTCTTCAAATTCATGCCCTAAATATATGTAAAATAGGCCGAAAAAGGAAGATAAAATTGAAACCACAATTTTGACCTATAACTCTAATCTTCCAAATGTTTTTTTAAGACAGATTTTTGGGTCAGTTTTGCATGACCATTATGACCTAGAAAATGAGGTATTTAGGCAACAATTTCTATAATAAAATGTTGCACAATGTTTGAACTTTCTAATGACATCAAATTCATGCATTTTTGTTCAGTATTATGCAAGTTATAACCAAATGGTTTCAGACTGTTCTCATAACACAACAGTTCAAAGTTATCAACTTCAATCCAAATTTTTGTACTCTTAAGAACAGATTTCAGATTCTATTCCTTCATGACAAATGTATCCATATATGTCTAGTTTACTCTACATCAAAATTCATCCAATTTGGATATTCACAGATCATGTTATAGCCAAAATATAGATGTATGTTCAGTAAAACACTCCATATAAAATATTCCAGCACACTTCATCATCAACCTTACATGCAATTCATTCCAATTCAATCATCATTCATATACCGTTTAACATGTTATAAAGCTCAAATTGTTACTTACCTTTAGGCTTCCAACTCAGTTCAAAATTCCAGATTCACTAAGCCTCCAAGCATGCAAGATTCATCATAAACTTAAGATGGAAACAAGGTGTTTTTGGACAGCAAGATGAACGTAACTTTCAATATTTTGTGTAAGGAAAAAAGCTAATTTTGGTGCAGCAATTTGGCTAGGGTTCAGGAAAAATTTCAGAGAGAAGAAGGAGTAATTTTGGTGAAGGAACCGAAGGAAAGAGGCAGCAAAACTATGCTGTAGAAACTTACTACATCACATGCTAGGTGTCACCATTAGAGCACTATATTTGTCCTAAGGCATGTCTTACAATTGTCCACTCAAGATGCTGCCATTAGTCACTAATTAAGTAGTCCACATGTCACTCCAAGATTGATCCACTTGTCACACAATAATTTGTCCATTTGTCAATTAATTACTAGTTCATTTGTCACACATTTAAGCTACCAAATGTCACACTTCCATTTGTCTTTTATTTTTATATTTTTCCTTAGTAAAAAATACTCCAAATTTTCTATAAATTTCCAAAATATCTGAAATGTCACCAAAATGCAAAATTAATTCGAATATACACCAATTCAATTTTCAAGAAAATTAATCCATAATTCACACTTTAATCACATTAAAATCACTTATACCCGGAAAATGTCAATGAATGCATGTGTAATTATTTTCATGAGTGACAACATTATTCACATGTATGTGCATGCCATATAATGCATGAAACATATTTCTAAATTCTCAATAAATTCTCATATATAGTATCCTAAGGTTCTAACCCTAATCATGGGATAATGGGATGTTACACCATTTATCACTTATTTCTATTACTATAAGTCAATTTGTCTTGCCACTTGTCATTTTTCCTAGTCTAAAAATACACATAAATTCATAAATCTCCTAATTGTAACAAATAATTCCAAATTAATAATTATAATCCATCAGACCAAAATTCAAGACATAAAAATTCATAATTGACATCATAATCATTTAAAATCTTTCATATCTCGGAATGTGTCAATTGAGTGCATATACAGTATTTGCAATGTGTACAATCAATATTCACATGTGTATGCTAATGATATGCATATAAATATAATGCACTCTCATAATTTCTCAATGTTATTTCTCATGTACAGTGGTCTAGGATCCTAAACTTTAGTATGGAAAAACGGGATACTATACCGGTGCTATAGTTAACCGATGCTTTAATTCCTCAAAACTCTTTTAGCATTCATTAGTCCATCTAAAAGGTACATTCTTCCTCAAAAGCCTTGTCAAAGAGGCTGAAATTAATGAAAATCACTCAACAAACCTCCTGTAATAACCTGTTAATCCAAGAAAATTTTGAATCTCAGACACATTTCTCGGAGCTTCCCACTTCATTACTGTCTCTACTTTCTTTGGGTCTACCTGTATGCCCTGTCCAGATACTATATGACCCAAGAATACCACTTGATCAAGTCAAAATTTGCACTTACTGAACTTGATATACAATTGCTTCTTTCTCATTATCTGTAGGTCTAACCTTAGACCTGAATTATACTTCAATTCCTCATCAATATCATCTCCAATTCCAGCTCAAAATTATTCAATTAACAGCTCACAAATTATGGTCTTTCATGCATCAAAAATCAAAACGGAAAACTATCATTCATTATCATGCATATAGTCCTAGTTCTTTCTCATTTCAAGATAATAACCTATAACCCACAGTTTTCATACACCAAGAACAAGTATAAAAACTTTTAAGTTCATTCAACATATTCCAGCATACTTCATCATCAACATCATATTCATTTCATTCCAATTCAATCATCATTATCATTCTATTAAACCATGCCATAAAGATCAAATTTCTACTTACTTGTGAAGCTTTCAATTTCAACTTAAAACATTAAGGCAACCTATCCCTCTAAGCAAGCAAGATCAACACAATTTCAAGGTGAAAATGAGCTAGTTTTCGGCAGCAAGATAGAAGCAATTTCGGTGGTGAAACAAGAAGAAGACAGTAAAAACTATCCTTGCTGTAACTTTCTTCATTGGGTGCTAGGCGTCTTCATTTGATCAAGGCATTTGTCATTTGTCATGTAAGTCATTTGCCCACTTAATATGTTGTCATTTGTCTCCTAAGTATTGGTCTACTTGTCATTCAATAATTGATCTATTTGTTAATTAATTACTAGTCCATTTGTCACTCATTTATCTATGCCAAATGTCACTCAATGTATAGGCTTAGTCATCATAATTTTTCACGTATCAATTTATCTTGTCACTTGGCATTTTTCCTAGTCCAAATGTGTATATTAATTCATCAATTTCCCAATTTGTAAAAATTAATTCCAAATTACTAATTGTAAATTAATCAAACCAAAATTCAAGACATAACAATTCACAATTCACAATTCACATCATGTTCATTTTAAATCTTTCATATCCCGAAATATGTCAATTGAGTGCATATACTATCTTTGTAATGTGTACCAAATTATAATTCATGTGTGTATGCTAATGGTATGTATGTGAATGAAATGCTTTTTATGAATTCCCAATGCTATTACTTACGTGAAATAGTCTAGGGTTCTAACCCTTTGTATGTTTTGGAAACCGGAGATTACGCCAAATAGTCATGGCTCCAATACCATTTTTCGCAACAACTAGGTAAAATCAAATTTTTGCAAAATAAAATGCATAAAATCATCGAGTCAACAAAATATGAAACACATATATCTTAATTACGAGAAGAAATAAAAAATTTTATTAGATCTAAGCTTCTAAGAATATCAAACATTAAAGAGATTTGAAACAAATTTTCATCCTCTATGTTATCACTATTTGTTATAATATTAACAACTTCTTCAAAAAGAAATATAATTATTTCATTTATTGATTCTTCATACTCTAAATATAGTCCAAATATTTTAATTTTAAAAATAATATATTTTTAGTAATTTTTAATTTTTAAAAATATCTTCTTTTAAGATTTTTATTAAATATAATAACAAAATACATAAGTATAAATAATACATATAAATCAATCAAATATTATTAACACGCTGATTTAACTTAACTGTTATTTTCAATCCATACTAGTTAACATTGATCTAGATTTAATTATATAGTATTAAGTTAAAAAAGCGAGTCTTCATGTTAGTAATATTGGATTCGATTTACATTTGTTATTCATACTAATGACAAAAATTTAAGAAAAAATTAACCATAAACCCAAAACTTAACAATAGAGACAATGCCTGGGTTAAACTAGTCATTTAGCAATGTCGTGATATTTTAGTTAATCTAACTACATATAAATCAATCAAATATTATTAACATAATGATTCAATCTAACTCTCATTCTCAACCAAATTAATTAATATTCATATAGATTTAACTATTTTGTATTAAGTTAAAAAGTGAGTTGGCGTCATTCATACTACTTATTTTATTGTATGGATAATTGGATGTAGGATAAAGCATTTATACTCTACATATTATAAAAATAAAAGATATATCTTTTAATTTTTATTTGTTATAATTTTGGAAATTTTTCTTTTAACTTTTGGTTAAAAATATTGATAAAATACAAGCAATATTCACTTTAGACATTAATTAATCAAATGTCGCTAATTTAGTAATTTAACTTTAGTTATTAACGTCAATATAATTATATTTTATTACTATAATTATTACATATAAGATAAAGTTTAAAGATAAATTATTTTCTATTAATTAAATTTATTTTAATCTCTTATATCATATTTAGAGTTAATTAACAAAAAACCCAAACTTTTGCTAATTTTTCAATTAAAGCCTGAACTTTAAAAAATAGCAATAAAATGCTCAAACTTTTAATTTTTTCAATTCTAGCCCGAACTTCGAAAAGTAGTAATAAAATGCCCAAACTTTTAAGTTTTTTCAATTCTACCCCAACGTTGGTGTTCCCGTTAAGTTTGCTGACGTGACTTACCACGTGTTTCAGAAATCTTAACTATTAATACACGTCAGCCAAAATTAACACAACAAATAAAGATTAATGAAACGATGTTGTTGTTTAAAAATGATCTAATCAGATTATGCATCCCCGACAATCTTACGCTTTGATGACAGTTTTTCCTTTAATTTCAGTTTGCTCTCTCGACACCCTCACCTTTCGATTTTTAGATTATGCAGTCCGACGCCCTCATACTAAGAGTATCAGGAAAATGAATAAAAAGTGAAGAGCTTACTAGTGCAGTATGCTATAATGCGAGAATAATTTGGGACGCCAAAAGAACAAATAAAAAACAAAAGGTTGAAGGCATTAGGAGAATAACAAATAACTTGGGACTAGAATTGAAAAAAATTGAAAATTTAAGCATTTTATTGCCACTTTTTAAAGTTTGAGATAAAATTGAAAACTTTTTAACAGTTTGAACATTTTATTACTACTTTTTAGTTCTACTTCTGTTTTTCTGTTGTAATTTCCAGTTTTTGGTTTATGTTTTTCTTTCAAATAAAAAGAAAAAACCGTTTGATTGTTAATATTAATGTAGTTATATTTTTACCACTGATAATAATTAAATTTTAGATAAAACTTAAAGATAAATTATTTTTAATTAAATAAATTTATTTAATCTCTTATATAATATTTATTAACA
>JAOQMS010000009.1:12396943-12418317 GCA_027563885.1 Erythroxylum longipes
TCTCTATGTTGCGTACCTCTGATCTCTATGTTGTCAACCTTTTCCTTCTTGTTTCTCGTCTTCTTTTCCTTTGTCAACAGAGGAGTAATGAAAAGCGGCGAAAAATGGAAAATGAGTAACGAAACGTTAACAGAGGAGGGCGGCAATGTTATTTTTCCAGCTCAAGCGATGACGTTTTCAGAAGATGGGTAAGAAGCGACGACGTGTCCTGGCAATCTACTCCTTAAATAATTGCGTAACGTTTAGAACTCGTATATTATTTGTAGACGTTCAAAACAAATGTACGGGGAAGTTTGGTGTTGTGTTGAAAAGTCAGAGGACAATGTGATGGGCAAATGTATGGGGAGCAGATCTTTACTTTTATTACACGCACTCGTATATTATTTTTAATCGTACATTATTTTTAATCCTACTCACTTGCCTAGAATTGAGTTAATACATATTGGTAGATATAGAGGATTTCGTTTCCAATAATATAATATAAAAGAGTGCCACATTGTGAAATCAAAATTAAAATTAAAAATTAAATATTTAAATAAATTTTTATTAAATTTAAAAATAAAAAATAAAAAATGGAAACAAACAATAATAATTTAACTAAATTTAATTTTTCATAATGAAATGTTGTATTGAAATAAATGGAATTTGTATTAGTAATTATTATTATGACAAAATAAATCAAAATTTAAATTTAAATTAATTTATTATATTATTGATAATGACAAATCTAAGTTTTGGACACTTTTTTAGTATATTTTTTGGACAACTTTTACTATCTTCACTAAATGTCTAAAAATTTTACCAATTTTTATATTATTTTAGACACTTATTAGATGCGTCTAAGCATAAGCGTCTAAAACTTCCTTATTTTGTTGTTGTGATACCATAGAAGCATTAATTTTGATAGTTTAAATAACATAGGAGGGAATTATGTTGTGGGAACAAATGTGTCTTTTGTTTCTAGACCCTAATCAAATTTTTAGCGTTAGCCTCTTGTACCCCAAATGAAATATCAGTTTGCTTTCTATGCTAAGTGAAGATCCTAACAATCCCAGGTCTTTGATGAAGATAAATGTTAAAAGTGGAAAGCACTTTGAGACGCTTATAGATTCTGCTAAACGGTTTAAATCAGAGGCGAGGGAGGAGGCTTAAAAAGAATTCAGAGCTAAAGCTAGAGGCAAAGTCCTCCTTTAATGATAGGAATGTGTTTAATGAGCTATATAATGTTGAATCTTCTGAAGTTAATATTGAAGGATTTTAAGGCGGATTGGGGAGAAATTAGATCAAATCTAAGTAAGCCTGTATATAACCAGGACCTCATATCTCAACCTTAAGGCAATAGGTTATGAGTCATATCTTTATATATAACTCAATTCATCCTTACATGTCTTTTTAATGTTGGATTACTCCACTTATGAATTTCCATCTCCCCCTCGCAAGTAGATCCATTCATATCGATCTAGCTCTCCCTCAACCCATAGCTTTTACGAAGCCATTTAAGTCACTCTATGAATCACCCATTCATCTAACCCAAATCCATGAATCTATATTCATTGGACTTCACTAACCTAGCTTTGACATCAATGAAGGATTTTGAGGGGGCCTGGGGAGAAATTGGACCGGATCCAAGTGAACTCGTATACAACCAGGATCTCATATCTCAACCTAAAACCTTAAGGCAATGGATTATGAGACCTGTCTTTGTATATAACTTACTTTATTCTTATATCTCTTTCTATTATTGGATTACTCCACTTGTGAATTTCCAACAAATACCTTTTGTAGAAGCTTAGTGTGGAATATGCAAAGAAGAGAGGGGCAATTACAGTACATACCAGTCCATAGAAGTTAATGATCTTTAAAGATACTGAAGTTGAGGTTCTCTTCTTCATAATTAAAAAAAATGGTTAGTTACCACAATTCCTTAGAATTAAGAGCATTAGTATCCTTTTTGCTCACCACATTCGTCCCATCCCTTTGTACTATTTTCATATAGTTACTTAAATTATGTAATTAAATGGAAATGTAGACATCATACACTTTAATAGTTAATTTAAGAAATATGAAATGCACTAATATCATAATAAAAATAATATAATATTTAGATTATTAAACTATGCTACTTATATATCATGTATGATGAATTATTAAGGAAAAACTAATTTGAACCAAATTATATTTGAAAAAAAATGTAAAGCAAACTCTGATATATTTTTTCAAAATATAAGTTGAACTATAACATTTCAAAGCGTAAAATTTTAAAACGTTCAATGTTATAAAATTTTAAAAGCGTAACATTTTATAAAATTTTTAAAATAAACATCAGTTCAGATGGAAAGTTATCGAGGCACAAATTTTTATATTTTTAATATAACAAATAGGTCTCGTTGGTGCCATGTGACATCCATTTGGCACAATAGGACTTATGTGTTACATTTGTGTTAAATAATTTTTATTTTTATTTTTATTTTAAATTCACAATAAAATTAATTAAACTAACTTAATTATAATTAACCTAATTAACTAATTAATTTAATTATACTTTGATTAGAATTTTAATGACATTCCTAAAACAGTGGAATTACCCTCATTCTTAGTTTTTTCAGCTCCCTCGCCATCTCTGAGTCAACCCTAGCTGGAAAAGACTCGATGAAAATGATAGAGAGGGTTTCGTCAGGGTTAGAACAATTCAGGAATAAGTGAGCTTCAAATCGTATGAAACTTGACCGAGTTTGGGCTCAAACTATAAGAGTCAAGACAAATCAAACTTTAAGTCGAGCTCAAACTGTGTCTAGAAGGGTTAAGTCAGGTTAATCTAATCAATTTGGAGCCGGGCTAGCTAGCAAGTGTCGAGCTTCACTTGGTCGATCTATTTCCATCCCTATTTCAGCATGCATTTCTCTCTAATATCAACTTTCAAAATAACCTTACCACTAGCCAAAAGAAGTAAGGGAGATTACAAAAACCCTAGATTATATGTAGCCAATTAAGCTCTAAAGGAATGGATGATTAGAGCATGAGTGAGCAGTCTTTAATTAAAGCAAAGAAAAGAATGAGATGTTTGAAAATCTCTATAGAAAAGCTTTTTATTGGAGAAAAAGTAGTTAACTAGTTACGAAGAGCAAATTTACAGCTAGAGAGCTTCGACAAAATTGTTGTGCTCAGGTCCAGTCCAACTCTGTCTCAACTTAGTAATGTGTAAGCTTTTTGGACCTTCTTAGACAAATCTTGAAAATTTAATTATAGTTAACTAAGAGATGGTAAGGGAATAAAAAAAATTTGAGAAATGAGCTTATTTAGATGTTGTGGGTCCCACTATACCACGTGGATAATATATAGCACCAATAGGATCTACATGTCGGATTAAAAATATACAATTTGTACCACTTCAAAGTTAGCTTGATACATAATAAATGAAAATCTTAACTTCGCACAATTTTTTTGTTTATTTTGAACGTTTTGTAAAATTTGTGTTCATTTTGAACGTTTTAAAATATTATGCTTTATTTTGCTAAAAATGTTACAGTTTAATTTGCAATTTTTGTCAGTTATATTTAACTAAGATATTTATATTTATCAGAATCAAACTATAATATAAAATGTCATAATCCCCACTATCTTTTTAGACAGGTGTTTACATGTGGAAAACTAGCAGTCTGCTTTGGAACTTCGCAAGAACTTGTAACATACATTATCTTAAACAATTTAACGGTTATTTGGTTTGCAATAAGAGAGTTAAATAGACTTGGCATAGGCTAGGTTGAGTTTGGATTTGCAAAATTTATGCTTAGGTCAGAGCCCGCCTTAAAGCCTAATTAAAAGCTTGATATGATTTGGCAATTATTATTTTAATTTAAAATTAAAAATGATGTTATTTTTATATGAAAATGTTAAACTTTCAGTCAAATTGAGCCAAATAGTCAAAATTTAAGCTATCCTGAAATTCAAAAATTTCAAAAGAAAAAAGGTTTAAAGCCTAATTAAAAGCTCGATTTGATTCGTGCCAAGTTCGATTATTATTTTAATTTAAAATTAAAATATCGTTATTTTTATATAAAAATGTTAAACTTTCAAGCAAATTGAGCCAAATAGTCAAAATTTAAGCTATCTTGAAATCCAAAAAATTCTAAAGAAAAAAGGGTTTGAGCTTGACCCAAAACATAATCAACTCGTCCATTAACTTTAAATTGGGGTCAAGTCAAATTGGGCCAAGCCCGAGTCGAAAAAACCATTTGTAGAGAGTATAAGCCCTCCAAAGTCCAAACATTTATAACGTGGAAATGTTGCTGTTACTTAGGTGACAGGTACATAATGTCAGAATGATTTATTATTGGACGAAAATAGATTATGTTTCTGTGCCCGTCTCTAGCTTTTTCCTTCTTCACTTGTGTTTGTACATGTGTGTTTTAATATACGAATAAATAGACACATCCTCTTCTTGATTTCCATTCATTGGATTTGGAAGTTCATCTATTTTCAAATCCTTCCTAAGGTCAATTTCCAAGCCTTCCTTGCTAAGTTTCTGCCCCACATCTCTCCTTTCTTCCTCTGTGGAAAACTCTCTTCCCTTTTCAATTTCCTTTTAAGAACCATGTTCCTTTGATCTCTCTGTCTTTTCTGGGCTTCGAAAGTTCCTAGTGTTAATCCCCTAAGATAATTTCTTTGTGTGTTTGAATTTGGAATTGGTTATGGGCCAGAATCTTGCGAGCCAAAGTCAATCCAGAGACGAGTTGCTTTATCAACTAGTTACTTCTGGAGATGTTGATTCCATTAAAGCACTTTGCAGGGAAGGTGCTAATCTTGAGGTAAATTATCATAACAGCACCTCATGTTTATTCCCACTCGGAGTATTTAATTATATTTCTGTGCCTCATTAATGAAAAGCACCCGAAAAGCTGTAACTTGTGACCAAGAACATGAAACAAATATAGAAAAAAAAGTATCGACTTTTAAATGTGGATAATTCATTGTTAAATGGTGTTCTTATTTGGTTTTCGGTTGCAGTGGATTGACCAAGAAGGAAAGACCCCTCTTATTGTTGCTTGTATGGATTCTGGATTATTCAATGTTGCCAGAGCTTTGATTGAATTGGGAGCCAACGTTAATGCCTATCGTCCTGGTCAATTTCATTCCGATTATGTTATATGATGTCTTTTGCAGGTGCTAGTTGGTTGTTTAATAACTAAATTTGATGGATACTGACAGGGCGTCATGCTGGCACTCCATTGCATCACGCAGCAAAAAGAGGCCTGCACGAGACTGTTAATTTACTCCTTTCAAGTGGAGGTATCGCCTATTATCTTTGACTTTTACGAGGAATAATATCTTATGGAGAGTGGCACATTGCCAATGCTTTAGTATTTATACTGTTGGTGACGGATTTCATTTGCATTGATCTCACAGCAAATGCTTTGGTTAGGAATGATGATTGTCATACCGCTCTTGATGTTGCTAGAATAAAGGGTTATACCAACGTTGTCCGTGCCATCGAGGTAAGCCAACTAGTCATGGGAATTGTTATTTGTCAAAATTATTCGTTATGATTTTAGTGATGGATGTTAATGTATCTTTTATTTACCTTTTATGTTGGAGTGTATCAGAATCACATTCGCTACTTTTCTGGCTGGCTGCGGGAATGTTTTGGTCCAGGTTTTCTCGAAGCATTAGCTCACAAATTTTTATCAAGAAAAGTGTATGTATAATTTTAAATAAATCTTATTTCTTAAAGGTTATTTCTTTCCATATAATTACTTTAGTTCCCTTTTTATGCCGATCACTGTCTTATTATGGCATGTATGCTAATTAGATAGTTGAATGAACTCCGACTCTGTGTTGGTGACTTGAATTTTTGTGTCTTCGCCTTAGAAAGCACTATATGGGTTGACAATGACTTATTGACTTGCAGTTGGGCTGTCGTTACCCCTTGTGGTTCCAGTAATCCTTCGAAGCCACCAAGGTTGCAACTTGCCATTTATTCTACCCTTCAGGTTTGTCAAATTTGAAAGTTTTGCTTCAAGCTTATGATCTACTTACGCAACCAGTCAATTTAGTGTTTGTATTCGAGCATTCTCCTATGTCCAGGTTAGTGATATGACACGTTAACTTCCATTTTCAAACACCTTTGATGGCAATTTTCCGGCCCAGGTGTTTTCAGCCCCAGCCTGAGTTACTTGAGTTCATTTCTTACTTCTTAAAAGCACGTGGATTCTGAGGTCGTGGCACAACTATTCATTGATCTATTTAGATCTCTGATTGCCTGAAAAACATTAATGTACTCTAATTCCATTGGTCCTGATGATTTTCAACTTCTGGATCTAGGCTATCTCAAGTAATTGTAAACAGTGGCATGTTAAGGTATCGAAGATTTATCCTTCAGTACAATCTGCTTAAAAGTTGCATAAGCATGATATGGAACTATTAGTGATGCTTCATAACAGTGCATGTGATGTCAAGCTGGTATGAACTCGATAAAATCTGAATAAGTATTGTGTAACAGGGTTTCATGGATCTCTGTAGTTCTTGTTGACTTTCTGTTGCACCATTTTTTTTAAGATGGACATCAACTTGCTAGCCTTAGCCTTGATGCTGCTATATTTAGGTTTTCATTCCTCGTCTATGTTTAATTAACTACTCTATTTAGTTTTGGTGTAAAAGAAAGACATGGGTCAATGGAAACATGCATTATTGTTAACCGTTTGATCCAGTCCAACAATAGTCTGTTGTCTATATTTGCCACCATTAACTTGTATTATCACTTAAAAGATAGTTTTGGTGAATGAACAGGAATCGCAGCCTCGCACAATCATTTCTCTTTGGAAGGCCAAAATTGAGGAACCCAAATTTCATCAGCCAGATCCTGGACTCATTATATTTGATCAACCTACAGGTTAATTTTCATCACAGTTCTCTTCTTGCCTTCTGAAATCACCAATCTATATACTGAATTGATTCAAATTTATGGTTCTCTGTTCTATTTTCTATCTTAGATTTCCTTTTGTAGTTGATAGTTTGTCCGTGTAATTTCTTCTTAGAAAATAAGGATAGTAAGTGTATTGTTTGGCAAATTTAAGTCTAAAGAGTCAAATGATAACTGGGAGAGATGGAGATGGAAATGGGATACCCATATACTGTCCTTTCAGCTAATCTGAATGTAGTAAATATTTAGAGTAACATATGAATGCTTGCATTTTAGTTTTATTTTGTACTTAAGCCATGACCACAAGGAAATATCAGTAATCAGGTGTTTGAGGCATGCCCTTCTCCTGGGTGGGAGATATCATTCGATCAAGGAACTGATTATTTGAGGATGGCAGTGACGTTCGTTCTGTCTCTGTCCATCCTCTGCAATGCTGGAACAAAGATCTTTAGCATCTTCAACTTCATCCTGCATCTGAGGATCTCTGTAGCATTGGATAATTTGCTGAATGAATACTTGTACATAAAGTCAGACCTTTTAGTGTCACTAGTATAATGGATATGACGATTGACGTTTTAATGTGGCATAACCTCATTATTTATTGTTTACTTCTCTTGGGGATGACCAAATGTATGTTTCTGAATGCGTTTGGTGCTTTTACCAGAAACCAGATATAAATTTGCGTCTGAAAAGGAAGGTGACAAGCAACAGCTCCACTGGTTATATGATGCATGCAGAGGGATTTCTCAGGTATCCATCTTTACTGATACCCCTTGTACATTGACTGAGCTGTGAAATACTTGATGATCGTAATGACAAATTGGCTTTTGAGAAATAATTTGAGCAAGTGTCTTCCTTGGTACTTATCTAGCTCAAGGAGGTAAATCAAACACAATATGATCTTTAAAATCCACAACTGCAATGAGTAAGACGGTAAAAACCTTCATGTGACTGAACTGTCTGTGATGTGGTAATGTGTGTGATGAAAGTTCGAATTGATATTGGCTCTCGAAATCTGATAATTTCAGATTCTTCGTCAGCCAGTGAATCAGAACGCTCCAACTGAGGTTCCAGGAAATGAAAATCTAACTTCTGTAGAAGCTGTGGAATTGGCAATGGCCTTAAATGCTTCCATTCAGTCTGCCAGAGAGGATAGACCGGATACTCAGTCAGAAGGTTCAGCGCGTGGGGACAGCTTGCGTGGATGGGATCCAGCTAATAGATCTACACCTTCAGCAGCGAGCAGCAGTGGATGGATAAATGAGGCGACAAATGCAGAGTACAATGGATGGGGTGTTGCCACAGAAAGTAGGGCTCAAACTCGTGGACAAACCCACACTAATACTTCCCCTGTTGTTCTACCAAATGACGAAAATAGTGAATTGGTTTTACCAACTCCATCAGCTCCTCCGGTTCCAGCTGAGGCTTTGGAAGAAGGGCCAGTGCACTACCCTTCAATTGATAGTAGTCCAGTTTACTACCCATCAATTGATAGTAGTCCACTGAACTTTTCTGTTCCTGCTATAGAGCATGGGGCGTCTGAAAAGAACGATATGAAGGATGGTGAAGGATCTTCATCGTGTATAGTATGTTGGGAATCTCCAATAGAAGGTGCATGTGTACCTTGCGGGCACATGGTTGGTTGCATGACATGTTTGAGCGAGATCAAAACCCAGAAAGGTGTATGCCCTGTCTGTCGAACTAAGTTAAACCAGGTTTTAAGGCTCTATACCGTCTGAAAATCTGTCCCAAGTGAATGGATGTGAGTTTGTTTGGTGGGATGTTAATAAGGGGTAGGAAGAAGGAAGTGTGGGTGCAACTAAGCTAATCCTCGTTCGCAGTCAAGTGCAGCAGCAGAAGCCGCATTGTTGATTGCAAGCAATTCATGCCTTTTCTTCACCATGTCAATTGGCGAGTGCAACTGCTTTGAGGCAGGCAAAGCGGAAGAGAATTACAAAATCAACTCCTTAGTCGTTCCAAAGTGTCACATTGTCGTCATGATTGGCCATCCAGCCTTTTTCTAGTAATGGTTGGTAGATAGCAAGATTCTTCACCGAAACTTCTTCAGTGAAGTAGCTTTGCACTATTTGGTGCAATCTAGACAACCATGTTATTGTTGACTAGGCGAGGAAATGAACCTTTAAGCAATGATTTGGTCTGCAGGTTACTGTTGTTGTGTGTCATTTGAAAGTCGTTCATCTAACTTGATGACATGCACATAATCCGTGTCATTTAATGATCAGGAAAGTGAAAGAAGAGCCAATCACATCCACAATTTCTTAAATTATCTTACTTTCGTTGTCTTTGACATGACGTAATGAATTTAGTGGCTGTTAGGTGACCACATCAACACCAGTGGACTCTCCCTCTTAGATTACAACTTAACTGGATTAGTTGAAAGTTTTCAACTTAAATGTATCTATACAACAGTCTCATTTGCGGGTGTAAAGACTTGAGGAGCCGTAGTTTAAAAAGTGAGATGACTAGAGTGTTCTACTGTGGAGGACAGAGTAGGAGGCAGCCGGCAGCGAAATTTGTGTGCCCACTCAAAGGCCAAGGTCACATGTATTTCCAGCTTTTATATTAAAATTGTGCATGGCAACCTTTTCTTTTTAGCTTTAGGTGGCAGGCTGGCAGCAACTGACCCATAACATCGGTACCCATCGATGCAACAAAACCCTTTGCTTCTTAACGGTAGCACATGACATGCCTCACAGATTTATGGAATCCTAAAGATGGCAGACTAGCCGCAGAGAGATTACCCAATTTTTGGGTAAGAGATCTCTGTTCTATAAACCTATTTTAATCATATCCTATTAAATTTTATCCCCACATTTATATAAGACTTACATTAATGTGATTAAAAATTAGTAACACAGGCTTGGAATAGGTTAAACGGAACAGGTAATCCGCGCCTAATTTCTCAGTCTCTGACTTTGAGATTACTCCTCATTACAAGTTAAATATAAACTGTAGTTATGTTGAAATAGGCTGTAGTTCCTTCATTGGGAATGTTGAGATGTAAAAGAAAATGAAAAGGACAATTAAGGCAGTCAAGAAAGGAAGACAAAATTTAGTGGTTTAAGTAATTTTTAAGAAAATTTTAATTTCTAATTTTTAAAATTTTTTGTGAATTTAAATTTCTAAAAAAATCTTTTTTTTTAAATTTTAAAATACACACATTATGAATATTAGAAGTAACTAATTAAATGTTATATATTGATATGATAATTTAAGTTAATTTTTATATTTGACATGAATTAATTAAATTTAAATTTATTTTATAGTTTTCAATAAATATAATAAATTATTCATTTAATTTGAATTTAATTATTTCAGTCACATTTGATTGGTTCCATGTAATTTTTACATTTTTACTGTTATTTTTAATGAATTTAAAAACAGCTTTTAATTAAAAATCTTGAAAATTTTAAAGATAAAAAATGTTTTTAAAATTAATTAAATTACTTGACTCAGTGTCCTTTATCCATAATTTTGTAGTATTTATTCTGTCCCATAAATTTTAGTCATTTATTTATGTAGGTCTCACATTTATTTATGCGGAATTCACATGGAACCCATATAAATAAATAGCTAAAATTTAAAGTACAGAATAAATCACCGTAAATTGAATAGTGTCCTGCAAATCGAAGTATAGTGATTATGCTGTTTTACCAGGTTCATTCCTCGATATGGGCAACTGACCCTTCATTGTATCAGACGAGCTATCAGTCCTTTGGAGCATGCAACCTGGCGTGTACGCGAAGATCATAGTTGAAAACTACGATGTACTTTAAAAGCCTTTGTTTTGTTGGTGCAACAGATTTTATGCATTATTATACGACCTCGGGATGCAAAGACATTCACATAAAACAGATTCTAGACCAAAAGTAAGAAATCAGAATGGTCTAGTTAACTAGCAATGGAAGGTCAGTTCACGTCTTTGGATTCACCCGGCTTTGATGGGCTGTTCTTGGATTCATAGCTTAACGTTAATTTGTAACATTGTGGTTAAGATTACAGTAATTATGTTCTTTTTTCCTAATATGTCCATCTCAAGTGATTCATGTAGGTAGAACCCTCAAACAGGCTTCATTTCAAGTCATTTGATACATAGCCACGTAGAAGTAGTAGTAGCCAGTAGGTCGTAAGAAACGGTTCAATTCTATTTATTCGTTGCTTAAATATGATATTGTTAGTCACTTTCAGATCCTAATGTCCCCACTTGGAGTTGGCGTCCTCCACGTCTTTCAGGACTTTGGTCGAGTTACCCTTTCTAGTTTCTACTGTTGCATATAATTTAAAAAGAATTAAAACTAATAACTGTGGATTTTCTGTTAAAAAAGATTATACAGAACTAATTTTAATTACGGTCTTTCCATTCCATATTCCTGGTTGACTAGACTCCTATTCTGGACGCATGAGATGAATCTACATAATACTAGGGAGTTCTGATTCTATTTACCTGCAAATCATCTGGGATGAAATTGGTTTATACAACTTTTCCTTGATCATCATAATTAGCTCGTCCTCTGGGGAATCATCGATTACTGGCTGCATTGGAGCAAAGATTCTGACACGAATCAAGACCCCTGGCCTGACTGAGGATCAAGAGTCCTCCGATCCACGAATGTTTGCTGAAATGTGATGAGCAGCTGGTACTGGCATTGTTTCGTTTTTAACAGATGGTTTGCTGATGCCAGACTGGAGAGGAATGGATAAGTCGGGGCGTCAATGTCTGCTTCCATGAGACATTCAAACTACCTCAATAAAATTAGTGATCAAGATTGACAAACTGATAAGGACTTTATGAACTGTCTCTAAGTATATAAAATCTTGAGTTTATCGTTTCAGAAAGGAGAGGAAAAGGTATCTCTGAACGTATCAGACAGTACAGATTTTCTTATTTGAATCAGCTTGTCATTATTATAATGACTTATGGTACGGTAGCGGATTATATAAGGGCCAGGTTAATCTGAACCCTTGAAAGAGTCTGTCTTGCTTTCTGTTACAAATGGAGTTAATGAGAAATTTATGGATGAAGTTGAGAGCTAACAGAAAAGCAATGATCTGGACCATTCTCCCACTTTCTTTTCTGCTTCCTTGAGGCGAATGAATTGATTCACTCGTTGGTTCATGCGCTCTTTGCATTTTGCTCTCGGATTATTACTGTTCATTTTTTAGGAATATAAAGCATTTTGAAAGCTGACAGAGTTATTCAAAATTCGAGTTGAAGGTAGGGGTTACTAAATCTTAAATATATCTTTTTCTCTTAGCCTACGTCAACAGGTGAGGCCTATTTGACACTTAATCTACAAGTCTCATTTTTACATTATTTTTCTGAGATTCGAACTTGCGACGAAAGGCAAACCCAAGCTGCAACTTGGTGGCTCTGATATTACTAAGCTACCTAGAGCTCGAAGACCCAAACAAATTCATGGCTAGCTTTATTTTCTTAAAATTTGTAACTTATACCCAAAAATTTGAAAAACAATTGTCTGGCTATAGTTTCTTCAAGTTCATAAATTTCAATTTCTTCTAAATGAATTTGCAATCTAAGATAAGGACATTGGACATGATATTGAAAATGAAATGAGCTAATAAGAGAGTGTTATAAGATGAGAATTGGGAAGGAAAGGAGAGATGTATGGTCAAATTGTTTACCAAAAGAGGTGTTGATACATATTCTGTCCACTTTTAAACATATGAATATGACATGAACGTTGGGTACGTGAGTGCTTTGATTTTAAGATTAAAGTTGGTATATCCTACGAGACTTCTCTAATCACCAAGGATTAACAAAAACAGAAAGCTTTACAGAGGCGATAACAAGAAGTTGAGGGGTAGATTAGTCATTTGGTGGACAGGGATATTACAAAGGAATCATGGTACTTGTCTGTGGTCTGTCTGTCTTTGGAGATCATGAATAACAAATTTTTATATAAAAACTAATTATAATGGAAACGGAATGAATAGCATACCATTTGCTTTAATTAACAACCTCATCATCCTTCTCCTGGGCAGGCCTCCTCCTCCTCCTCCCCCTCCTCTCCTCAACAGTTCATCATATGATTCTTAAATTAATCTCTCTTTCCCCACCAACGCCAACAAATCTGCAACCAACCATGAAGGGACCCACCATTTTTACCCCCTTATTTTTATTTTTCTTTTAATATGTTATTATTTGTTGCCTAGTTCTTGTATGCTGTTCTGTTCTACTCTCTCTATCTCTCTTGCAACTTTGTAATGAAAGCGGGGGGCTATAGTGTGATGGTTTCAAGGTTCAATCTTTAAACATTTCTGTAGGAGTTGCATGCCAATGTTCACCAAGATCTAATCTTTCCTCAATTCACTGACTTCACCATCATATTCTTCTCGAGGTATTGCTTTTTTTTTTTTTCCATTGAAAGCTGCAACTTTTGTTTTCTTCAATGTTGTCCTTCTCTACTAATTCCTTGGTTTGGATCAGGTATTGAAGAACAGAGATGGCGTTTTCAGGACTTGCTTGCTTTTACAGATTTATAGCTCTGGAACGTTTTCTGGGATACCATGTGAATTTGTTTTGAGGGTGCGTGGCCATTGTTTGAAGTTTATGATTCCGTGAGATCAAAATCTCATGAAGGATAATTTTTTTCTTTAAATGACTCAAGTTATAGAGCTGCTTTCACTTGGTGAATTCATGTGTCATCTTGGTTACCGCCGGAAACTAAAATGAGACAACTCAGTTTTTGTTTTTCCTTTTGTTGAGACAACCTGGTTTAGATCTCTTGTTCTTTTGGTTTCCCAGGAAACAGTGAAGTTATTCTGATTGGTCATGCAGTGTTCTTGAATTCTGAGAAATGGAACTTACTTCATATTCTTGTCTGGGAGTTGAAGTTTGTGTTGTCGTTTCTCTTCACTATTCACTTTCTATTGGCAACGAAATAAGCACTGGAATGGATTTTATCAAGTGCCCTCATTCTGCACATGGAATTCATGTTTACATGTCGTTCTTTCTTTGTTTTCCACAAATGAGGATGATAATAGCAGAATAACTTAAATGGATTATATAGTAGATAAGGTACAGTTATTGGACATATTAGAAGAGTAATTTTTGATGAGAAAAGTTGCGAACATAGAGAAAATTAACATGGGATAACCATATATCAGTCGCATAAAATTTAAGGATGCCCTTAGTGCCAAAGTTGTTCTATTCTATTTGAATTGAATATACGCTGATTTATGTCCAAAATTCGTAGGAACTGCTCTGGGTCACATCATAAAATGCTTGCCAATTAATTTTCACTACTTCAAAAAATATCAATTTACTGTTATCTCTGAGTTTCCTGTAAGCTCTCTACAGAGTATGCCACATTGTCACATTCATCTAATTGTAGATGATACATGAAATGGAATGCCATCCTAAATAATTAGTTTTGTTTAGGAAACAGCTTTCCTGTGTCTTAATGTCATTTATTGACCTTGTTGGGTAGATTGAGTGTATCCATGTGCTACGAGGTTCAACATCTAAAAGAAAAGTGGTATAAAACCAATTGACTCTTACATAGTTTTTATTGGTCTTATTAGGAGGGCTGAAATATTTTGTTGTGTGTTTTATCATCACAGATGTGCTACTCATTGGGGAGACCTTAATGACTTTGTCGCTATGATTGTTGTTATCTTTGATTAATCAGATTACACTCCCTAGCTTATCGGATATATTACTCAAATAGGGGTGTAGCCTTGGGGTACAGCTTTAACCTTTACCAGATTTTCTATTCGATGGAAACAGTTTTTATCGTCCCCTCTAAATTCCCTCTTGTTGCTTTATGATGATAGGCAAGAGCTTGTCCTTTCGGGCTACAAGCATATCAAGGTTGTGAGATTGTGGTCAAGTGGAAAGTTCATTCTTGCAGTTGCAAATTCTGATTTCTGAGATGCTGCAAGTGACACCAATATAATTTTTTCATGGATTCTATGCACTTATTCCTGTTATGTGTTTTAGCAGAATCTGGTCAAATGGACACATCTGCAAGATGTCTTATAAACAGCATATGCCGCTTCATTCATCTAGTTTCCTGCCAGTCAAGGAAACCTATGGCAATTCAAAAGTATTATATGAGCATGGTACTGATTTTAAAGCATCTCAAACCACTACTTGATGAGGTTGCTGATCACAATGAATCATCCGAGGAAGTCATATGTGAAGAGTGTGAAAATTTTGATGCAACTGTTAACGAGGCACAAGAATTTTTGGAGAATTGGTGTCCTAGAATGAGCAAAATTTCCAGTGTGAGTACTTCTTGTGCTAATAGAGTTGAAAGATATGGTCTCCTTAAATAATGCCTCTTACAGTTTCCTACTCGAAAATGTTTTCTAATCTATGTGAAATGTTTAATATATTTGATATTTTGATCATCTAATTTCTTTTAGGCTTAAAGCAGCAAAACTCAACTTGTGGCTGTAAAGAAAGCAGCAATCTTTATCAGTCGATTAGATAGTCAGTGTGTCAGAATAGTAATTTGCAAAATTATGCTTGCAGGTTTGCCAGAGTGAAGCCTTGTTTATGAAAATGAAAAGTTCTTCGCTAGAACTCTGCCACATATTGGCTAGATTCTTGCGGCCTTCTACATCTAGTTCAACTTTAACTGCTGTCCAGGTGTGTATAGCAGGACAGTTTCTCATTCTCAATGTTTTCTTTAGTACAAAACAGTTGCTATAAAGAGTCGTCTTAATCGGTTGTAGTTTATATTTGTTTTCATGTCTTTTCCTGATTCTTTTGGAACAAGTGACTTGTAGTCACAATTACAAACTGCAATCACCTCTACTTATCAAATGAGCATGACAGACTAACTTTTGTTAAAATTCTTTCAGCAATGCATGGAGGAAATTAGTTGTATACAACAGGAGAAAGTAATTGAACATATAGAAGAGGCTCTTCAAAGTCGAAGAGATGATATCGTTCCTTGTACTGATCATCTTAGAAAGGTTATTGAATCACTTAGTTTAACATCAAACCAGGAACTGTTGAGAGAAAGTATAGCAGTGGAAAAGGAAAGAACTAAGATTCAAGTCAATAACGGGAAGAGAGACTTGGACCAAATAGATCAAATTGTGGATCTCATTGCTCATGTACGGAATTGCTTGCTTAAAGAGGAGCACTTTGAACCAAGGACTGGTGTTGTAATCCCTTCATACTTCCGCTGTCCACTATCACTGGAGCTCATGCTGGATCCGGTGATTGTAGCTTCAGGACAAACTTTTGATAGGGCTGCCATCCAGACTTGGCTTGATAACGGATTGACCATTTGCCCGAAGACCCGTCAAACACTTAGTCATACAAATCTCATACCCAATTACACTGTCAAGGCAATGATAGCTAATTGGTGTGATGAAAACAAAATACGGATTCCCAGCAAGTCTCAGTGCAATTCTTTCTCAAACCCATCAGATCGCGATTTCATTGCTTCAGATAGTTTCCATGGTTCCTTTCACAGTAGCAATTTGACATCAAGACCAACTCTTGAAGTTAGAAATGGTTTTGAGAAGCAGAAGTCTAATGTCTCATCCAAATTAAGTGAGGGAGAATCAAATGTGAGGGAGGCTGGAGGCTTGGATCGCCCATCCCATGAATTGTCATATACTCACAGCAGGAGTGAATCAACCTCAAGTGCCATTTCCAGTATTGAGTATCTGCCACCAGCATCAAATGAGGTCTTGGAGATGTCGGCCAAGCTTCAATATTTGAATGGCCTTCCGGAAGATATTGCTTCTGCATGTCCTGCTGTGCCTCCATTAAATAAGGAAGCTAAAGTTTCTCCCTGGTTATCAGGAAAGCAAATAACAGAAGCAAACGTAGCGTGCTCCCTTCCATCTCGGGATTCAGGTTCTGATGATAAAACTACAAATTCTCATGTCCAGAAGCTGATTGAAGACCTTAAAAGCCAATCAAATGATGTTCACACTAGAGCTGCTGCAGAATTACGGCTTCTTGCAAAGCACAAAATGGAGAACCGTGTAATTATAGGCCATGGTGGTGCTATCAAACCATTAGTTTCACTTCTATACTCAGAAATAAAGCTAACTCAGGAGCATGCTGTCACGGCGCTGTTGAACTTATCAATCAATGAAGAGATTAAGGCCATGATTGCAGAAGCTGGCGTGATTGAGCCACTCGTTCATGTTTTGAAGTCGGGAAATGATGGAGCAAAAGAGAATTCTGCTGCAACTCTGTTTAGCCTTTCTGTTATAGAAGAATACAAGGTGAAAATTGGTCGTTCTGGTGCAGTAAAAGCCTTGGTGGAGCTTCTAGGCTCTGGGACTCTGAGAGGAAAAAAGGATGCTGCAACTGCTTTGTTTAACCTTTCAATATTCCACGAAAACAGAGCTCGTATAGTTCAAGCTGGAGCTGTTAAGCATCTTGTTCAGTTATTGGAACCCGTCAGTCAGATGGTTGACAAGGCAGTTGCTCTTCTTGCAAACCTGTCCACAATTGGGGAAGGATGTCTGGCAATTGCAAGGGCAGGAGGCATCCCATTACTGGTTGAAGTTGTTGAATCGGGCTCACAGAGAGGAAAGGAAAATGCTGCATCCATATTGTTGCAAATGTGCCTTAATAGCCCCAAGTTTTGTACCCTTGTGTTGCAAGAAGGGGCTGTTCCGCCCCTTGTTGCATTGTCGCAGTCAGGCTCGCCAAGAGCAAAGGAAAAGGTATGCTGCTAAACTCTTTACTTCATTTCTGTATCATGCCTTATTTTTGATAATCAAATACCAACAACGTAAAACGGAAGCTGCTTGTGGCCTATGCCAATGACGAGGTAAAAAACATGGGAAGTTAATGAAGACGTTTTTCTCAATTGGGTGGTAATAAGTCATCGTCCTCAATGTACATTAAAAATCCTTTCCCCAATTTTTTTTTTTTAATATCTGGATTGACCGAATAAATCATATCCTTGGACATTATTCATTTGCAACTTAACCCGAGTGTCTTCCTTAAGCAAATTTTTGGTAGAAAGAAAGATAGAAACAGCTTCACAGGCCTAAAAAACTTGATGTATTTTTTTTCACTTGGGAAAATGGCAAGAATGTTCATGCTTTTATATATACAAGATTGATATTGCCATTTCATTCTTTTCAGTCTTTTGAATGAGTAAGATGATGTATGGTTTTGCAACTTTAATTCAGGCACAGCAGCTTCTTAGCCACTTCCGGAATCAGAGAGAAGGGGCCAGGGGGAAGAGAAAACCATAAAATCAAGTTCAGTTAGATTCTCTGCTTTTCTTTGTCTTCGTCAGCTCCCGGTGAAGTTCTTTTCGGGAGCACTTTTTTCGCCATATTAGTTTGGTTGCGAGTCATATTTATTATTTGGATTCTAGCCCTCCTTTTCTGAGTCTGCGGTAGGTAAGGAAGGAATGTCAGTGTGTCTGCTACGATCTAGTATCCTCAGGAATAATAGAGTATTCGGATGCAGTCACTGGAGTCTTGTTATTGATTGGCCTTCACATATGTATATATCTTGTGTATATTTGCTACTGACTGTGGCTCTCTGCTATAGAATAAAACATATTTCATTGATGACGTTCACAAGCATTCCATGTGTTCCGTGTTTGGAGGTCATCTCATTGCATTTCATGTTTAAAACTGGTCTACAAGGACTTGGAGATGGTTTGTTGAAGATCCAAATGTGCTGGCCCATGCGGTGTTTGCTGGTGCAGTTTCGTCGGAGTAAACAGTACTAGATCGCCAGTGATCTCGGAGCAAAGTAAAAGTTTTTACTACTTGGGCTATTCGTCCCAACTCAAGCCTACCGTCTTGATGTTTGACTTCAAAATAGAAACAGCATATTCTGGGAAAAAGATTAACTTTTTTTGTTCCCGAGTGTGCCAGCTCTTTTCCTAAATTTGCCTTTTCTGGAAAGTGAACATTGCCATTTCTTGCATGACTAAAAGTGATCCATGTTACTGCTAACCATGTTCTTCTTTACCTTCTCCAGGCAATGGTGATTAACCACAAAGGATTTCCATTTTGATCATAAGCAGGCAATCTTGTTGTAAAGCTGTTTAAAGCAGTAACAGGCTATCATGCAAGACGGCCAATCAAATTACAGAAAGGCTGCACATGTAAACTATACATGTTGTGTCTTTCTTGGGCTGATGAGAAGAAATCCTATAATCGTCTAATCAAACATACATCAACATCAGAGCATGCCCTAATGCATACAGCGAACGTAAAATGGTTGCTGCGTCAATACTGCTCATTAATGGCAAAAGGAGACAAGTCACATCGCATAAAAAGTTTATATGGTGTGAGTTCTGAACATTACTGACTTACCTGGACGATTATTGGCATAGTCACTGATGGTTTTCAGGAATGAAATCCATGTCACAAAATGATCCACAAGAAATTCGAAAAAAAATAAGAGAGGACTAGCACTCTTGTCTTAAAAGCAATGCTTGATAGGTCCACTCATGTCATAAAATGGTACCAAGCTCCTTCTTAAAGGTTCTTACTTTATGGGTACGGTAATACTTCTAACTAAACCAGACCTCAAGCTTTTTACTATTCCTAATGGATGACCTCTCACCTTATTCTAGGTATTTACTTTTCTCCATTATCAATATTCTTGGTGCTATGTATAGTTTTGGAATAGTCAAGCTTTGAGATAATAGTCTGGTGGGGAGGAGAGCACTTGATGAAATCTTTGTCAACAATTTACGTACAATTACTTAAAACGCCAAAACTCGATGAACTCGTCATACCAGACAAGAAATTGCTGACAGTGCATAATGTTTAAAACCTTATATTTCGGACAACATCTTCTGTTTAATTTTATAGTAACTTATTCTGCCTCCTGAATCTCAGCTATTTATTTATACGAGTCCAGTATTTATTTACGTAAAATCTACGCGAGAACTGTATAAATAAATGGCTGAAATTTATAAGACAAAATAAAACACTATAAAAATTTTAATCCAGTCTCTCATATTTCATCCCGTCTTTGTACAATTTTAGAAACGCCTTTTCAGTCACTTCACCAATACAAAGTAGTTGCCATTATTGGAGTGCAGAAGATGCAAATTTTAAGACGTCGGCCCCTACCAGTTCCATCTAGTCAGGACATCCAATTTTGGGTCCCTACCTTCTCTTTTATGTTTATATCTTGGAAAAATAATGTCATAAGGAATGAGATTCACTCTCTTCCTTCACATTATTTTGTATTTTGACTTTTTTTTGCTATCTTTTTTCTTTCCTTAAATTACCCCATATGATATGATAATGAACGTCAGACTGTTATTTTTATTTAAAATGTTGAAAACTATATTAAAAAAAAGGTATATGATTACGGATAGAGATCTCCTGTCCTAAGCAATTGATTTGCCATTTTTGGTATGCTCAGGTTTGCTTCAAAGAGAAACATAAACTGGTTGAAATAAAGAAGGGTGAAAAATTTTCAGGATCAGTTCACCTCTCATCCCTTCTTGTGTTGGAGGAATGATCTCTCTCACGTAGACGGATTAATTGCATGGTTGCATGATTGGAAATTTAACAAATAATAATAGTCAAGAATCAGAGTCGAGACTGGGAAATATAAATGTACATATCTTTTAATTTGTACACTGAAACCATCATTAATATATTTTTAACTTTTTGTTTGATTAGTTTAACATCAATAAAGGGAATTCGTTACAAACTGTTAAATTCCATAACTAAGAAGAAGAAGAAGAAGAAGAAGAAGAAGAAGAAACATCTAGCCTGAATAAGGTGAGGGCAGCCAACTTATACATGGGCTTTGGGACAGGAATGGAGGCAGGCACTGGGCCTGGATAACAAACTGCTTCCAACAAGGCATCGGTTCTGCAACTATTAAGTTTTTCTTTTCTTTAAGGCAAACATATAATAGAAATAGAAAGCGATTGCAGATATTTGAATGGAATTTCTCCAACCAGTGCTGAGTGACCCTGTCAAATTAATAATTCATGCAACTTCGTGGTCTATTTTGCCCCATCTGTCATGTCATAACTGATTTTTGCTTTTATTTTCAGTAAAAACAAATATTCATAGTCCTTTTCTTTTGCATTGGAATCCTAAGTCGAAGAAATGCCTGGAGTTATGTTGTCAAATAATATCCTTGTGGCATAGGAAGAAAACTAAATTTTGCGGGTAGAAAATAATGTTGCGAATATGGTACCGAATTTGGTATCAGATTGGGTATTAGTACGGTACTGTACCAGTATTGGTCAATACCGGGTACCGTTTCGGATAATTTTTTAAATTTATAAAATAATCCTTAAATTTTGTTTAAATTTGTAAAATAAGGCATTGTCATATTTTACAGTTGTACTGTATATTTTTAAACCTGACTCTAAAAATCATAATAATAAATAATAATCACAATTAAAATAAAATAACAATAATTTTCAGATATTTCACATATAAATAATAAATTAATAATCACAATTTTTAAGAAAAAAAGACAATC
>JAOQMS010000009.1:12418417-12438495 GCA_027563885.1 Erythroxylum longipes
CAATATAGGTTATTGAAAAAGAAATTTGTTGAAAATATAAAGAACACAAAATTCTTAGAAGAAGAAAACATCTGCCTCAAGAAATAATTAGACGATATGAAAAAGAAAGTAACCGTAGATAGATATGAGGAAATTAATCAATTAAAACAAAGGATTAATAGTCTTTCAGCAGATTTATCAAAATTTACAGAAAGTACAAAAATGATAAATGACATGATTGGAAGTCATAGACATCCTAATAATAAAAGCAGTTTAGGCTTCAATAATAGAAATACTATTCAGAATAGTAATGTTCTTCATAATAAGAAGTTTGTTCATAATAGGAATTTTGTTGCTAAGAAAAAGAAACAATATTCGTATTATTCGAAGAAAAATAATAAGACTAATCCCAAAAGACCCAAGAAAATATGGGTACCTTAAAAGGATATAATTTATGTTGCAGATCTCCTTACTTGGAAGAAGCAACCACCACCAATGGTATTTGGACAGTGGCTACTCGCGACAAATGACGGGCATAAAGTATATGTTCCTAGACCTCCAATACAAGCTAGGAGGATCAATAACTTTTGGAGACAACAAATAGGCAAAATAATTAGGATTGGCAAAATTGATTAGAAAATGCCGAAATCTCTTGTCTATGGAAGACTTATCGATTTCACTTCCTTAAAGGATGCTCGGATAAATATCGAACCTGAGATTGAAGCAGTTGGATGGAAGAACTTCTTCAACATCCAAGAACCGGTGTATCTGAATGAAATATATGAGTTTTGGAAGAATACGAAGGTAATAGGCAATACCTTGGTTCGATGGTAGATAGGTTGTCGGTAATAATCACACAAGATTCCGTGGTGAAGGCTATTGGGTGTCTAAATGAGGGAGCATAATTGTTCAACAATACAGATTGGATATCTCAAAGTCATATAGACGAAGCCAACATCAATCGACAACTATATGGATTTAATATTCCAGGAGTTAAGAAGTCTTCAACCCTCATTCCGATGGCTAGGGTTCTTAATTCACTTCTTCTGCATTGTATCCTACCGAAAGTAGGATCAAAGGACGTGGTGACAATAAATAATGAACACTGTTTGTTTCATCTCCTCATTCACCAACCTGTTAATCTTTCATTTTTTATTCTCAAGTACATGAAAAGGGCTAGGGAGAAATATCATCTGAAGAGTGGTTCTTTACCTTATGGTATGCTATTAACAAGATTTTTTAAAGCATATGGAATCCTACTTGATAGAGGAAACAAAGTAAAGCTGAATGTTAAGAGTGTTATCAATGCCTCTAATATTCACAAAATGGGGATCAAGGCTGGAGCTGAAGCGGATGAAGATTTCACACCAAAAGCACAGTCTAAGGGGGAGCTTTCAGTATGACGAAGCAAAGGAAATGTTCTGTCTGCAAAACAAGCAACACCTCGATCGTTAGAAAGAATATCAGCAAGGGTAAAGGTAGAACAATCATCTGATAAGTCGATACGCTCCAATCAGAAAGGCTCAAGAAGTCAAGAAGTTCATCAAGATTAATGACCTTACGACAACAAGAACAGAAGAAGCAAAGAGTTCTGATTCTTGGTGCAGACTCTGAGAGTGAAAAGAAGCAAGAGAAACAACAACGAGCAGTCAAACCAACTATCTCTATCCCTCAGATTCAATAAGAACAATCGTCTAGAGAGACAGAGATAAAAAGGAAGTTAATGTTCGAGAAGAAGAAGCCTTAACAACTATTACCTTTCAAACCAGTAGAAGAACAAAAGAAGACGAAGCCTATTCAGAAGAAGAAGGTTTCATCTACTGATGTTCCACAAAAGACACATATTGTTGAAAAGAAGATCAAGTCACCGTCTGAACAACAGTTAGTAACTTTCGACCCTTCTCAACCGATGAAGAAAGAAGATTTGACGATGAAGGCCATAGAAGAATCAACACCTGATTGTAACAGAGGTTCAATTATTATCAAAGAACCTACTACACGAAAAGTTAAGGTTCAATTTGAACCTATAACAGTAAATGATTAGTTGATACATCTTTTAAATCATGAAGAACGAAGATTACATAGTATTCTGTGAGACAAGAAGGCATAACCATATCCGTTGAAGATTACGAAAAATCCATATACAATCTATCCAGTGATAAGCAAAACGACAATCAAGATTGTACCAGATGTACAACTTAGATTTTCAGCACCGGTAGACAACAAAGAAAAAGGGAAGAAGAAGAAGTTTCCTGAAAGACAAGAAGATGATCTCATAGAAGAAGAAATTCAAGCAGCAGTAAAGAGCATAGACGATGCATGTCACGTAGCTCAACCTGTAAGCGTCTATGTATCACATCATATATCAAGGGCATCGGGAAGTAATTTTGGAGCATCTACTAAAGATGAAAGTTTCAAGGTAGTTGCACTCAATATTAGAAGGAAGGTATGCAAGTATCACAATTGAAGGTATAGTTTTTAACCTAGAAACCTTTGTGCATTTGCTTTTTCATTTCAAACCCTTAAGTTTCGTTCCTTCAGTTAAAACTATTTTATACCTTCTAGGGCAACCGATTTACAAGTTACCCAGACCTGATGATCTTGATATCCTTGTTGAAAAATCATCTTTCAAACTACCCTCTATTAGAATCATAGAATTAGACGATTCACCTAGAAAACCATCTGTTGATTATGTTCATCCACTTAGTGAAATACTACAAGATCCTACCATTAATTTGGAGCTCTTGAAGAATTTCATCGAATGGACTAAAGCTAGTCACAAACAGACGGAAGTTCAAGAAGCCTTAGCTAAAAGCATTGAGAAAACTAATACTAAGGTTGATATACTGGGTGATGCAGTGGATGATCTTCATGAGGAATTAGCACTTCTACGTGTTTCTATAGCAGAAGACCTCAAAGACGATCTGCACTGATATTCAAGAAATGTTTTCTGAAATTTTGAAGCGTTTGAAATAATTTTTTTTGGTTGATAACAAATAGAGGGAGAGAAGATGAGATAAGAAAATATAGATATAGATAGATAAATAGAACAATAAAAAGGATTTTTGAATATCATCTTTGTGTATTACATCTTTGTATATTCATCTGAATATTATTCGTCTGAATTTTTTATCTTCTAATATTATGATTATTTGTTATCATTAAAAAAGGGGGAGATTGTTAAGTCAAGAAGACTTTACTTCTTCTATTGATTTTGATGAAAGTCAAATAATAATAATAGAAGCGTATGAACTGTTTTGATAAATTTGTTAAGTGCGCAGATAAATATAAGTGGCATAAATCATCAAATCAAGACGATACTTAAAAGCTAAATAAGACGGATCAGACAAAGTGATTAAGTCTAAGACATCAGACGAAGCATAAAGCATACGAAACTAAGCAAAATGATGTAATTGAAGAATGTGCTAATGACGTCAGTTAGTTGGAGTTGGTTACAAGAATCAACTAATAATAGACTCTATAAGACTCGACAAGCAGTTTTCTCAAGAAGATAGATGGAGACTTAGGCTATAAATATTAGTCGTAGTCGTAAACTTCAAAATTAATTTTTGCTGTACAAAAATACGTAGAGAAATTCTGTGCTCAAGTGCTTATGCTGTGAAAAATATTCTGAGAGAAAAGAAAGAAAGAAAGAGAGCAAATACATCTGTAACGTGAGTTTGAAAACTCATACAGTATCTTTTCGAGAGGAAAGAAAACTAGAGCCTGAAGAGGCTAAGAAAGCAGATAAAGAATACTTTGTGAAAGAGACCTGAAGAGGCTCTAAAAGTGTAGAAATAATACTTGTAACATTGAAGGAGATAGTAAAATCTTAGACAAACTCTGAGGACCGGACGTAGCCTAAAGTTAAGGGTGAACCAGTATAAATCGCAGTGTCATATTCTCTAAGTCTTACCTTTTTAATTATCTTGTTGTTAGAAGAATTGATACTAATTTTCTCTATTGCATTACTCATCAAATCAAGTGCATTGTTTAAAATTGTAATCGTCTAAATTTGTTAAGAAAATTAAGAAGTTTTTTAAAGATTCATATCTTAGATGATTTAACACAATTCAACCCCCCTTCTTGTGTATTTTACATATTATACGTGAATTCTATATTAACAAGTTATTTACTTCAATCTTTACGTGCGCGTCGTCTGTTTGACTCAGCTCGTGCACGTGACGCGTATATTTGGGTCTCTTTTAATTCTCTCCTCATTTTGCTACTTTGGTTGCGGATTATCTGTTGAGTGAAGGGGTTTATCTTCTCCATGATATAGTCCTCTTTACTTATTAGATATTCAAAAACACTTCAACTTCCTTTTCTCTCAATTATTCTGGTCCTGAGCAAAACGATCGTGAGTTCTAACTCTTTTCTCTTGAGTGCACGAGAGAGAAGTTTCACTGTGTAAACCTTGGGAACGACATTCAAACAGCCGATTGCACTATAGTTGGGGGTGAAATTGCTTTTAAGTCAGTGGTCCTTGTCCACGACATGGTTTTCTTCCTACACTCATTTTTTCATCTTGATTTCGACCCTATATTTGATTACTTTGTGGTGATCCTTTCATAACAATTTAGACGCGATTTCCTACCACTGTAACAATACGAATGGCTACCAACAGTCAACTGAAACTCCTTCGCAACATCAATAACCTCAAACCACTTGACAGTACGAACAACAAGAGGTGGTCCAACAGGATGCTGATCTATTTCGAGCCACTCGAAATTGACTATGTTCTATTCAATGATCCGCCTAAGATCGTTGATGTCGAGTTCAGTCCTATAACTCCAGTGACTTGGGTTTCGATCGTCGATATCACCCCTGCCTCCAGTACGAAAGACAAGGGTAAGGAGGGTGACTAAGAGCCTGTCTAGAAATATGATAAGGACAATAAGATGAAGAAGGGCATGCTGCTGAGTTGAATGACTGATTCGGTATTTGATTTATTCTATACCCAAAAGTCTACCAAGATTATTTGGAAAGTGTTGGAGAAGAAATACGGGGCTGATGATGCAAGAAAGAATAAGTACGTGGTGGGAGAGTGGCTTAATTTCAAGATGGGTGAGAAAAGGCCAATCATGGATCAAGTCCATGAGTACAAGAATCTAGTTACTGACATCCTGGCTGAGGCGATGAAGATGTGTGAGATTTTGCAAGCAAACATGCTCATCGAGAAGTAGCCTAAGGAGTGGAGTGATAATCAAAACCATCTCAAACATAAGAAGCGTGACTTGACACTGCAGGAGCTGATCTCGCACATAAAGATCGAAGAGGCTAATTACATCAAAGATAAGGGTTTTGCATCTGTTAATGAACTTTTTGTTAAGGCTAACATTGTTGAATGTTCTAGTGATTCCAAAGATGATAGGTCTAAAGCTGTTGGGAAAAACAACGAAGGCAAGCAACCAAACAACAAAAAGTTCCAAAAACATAGGAAAATCCAAAAAAAGAGGAACTCGAATACTATCACCTGTTATACTTGCAGCAAGCCTGGACAAAAGTCTTTTCAGTGTGACCAAAGGGCTGACAAGAAGCTCAAGAAACAAGCAAAAGTTATTGAAAACCAAGACGTAATTGTTGCTATAGTGACTGAGTGCAATCTGGTTCATGACCCGAACCTGTGGATTGTGGATTGTGATGTTACCAAGCATTTTGTGCTAACCATGATCTGTTTATTAACTTTGAAAGTACTACAGGTCAAAAGAAGGTCTACATGGGAAATGAGAGTGCCTCGAAGGTTCTTGGTAAAGGGATGGTAAAGCTTAAACTAATTACTTTTGGAAAAGTTTTACAGCTTCAGAATGTTTATTATGTCTCTTCCCTTTGTAAGAACTTGATTTCTTCTTTGTGTCTCGGTAAACTTGGCATAGAAACTCACATTAAGAACCTAAGGGTTATTCTTAGTCACAATGACGAGTTTGTGGGGAAGAGTTATGTGCAGGGTAACTTGTATACGTTAGAGATTGAAGCCATTGTTGATTCTGGTGCTTATAAAACTTCTACTTCTGCTTATATTGTTCAGTCTTATGATATTTGGTATGGTAGATTAGGACATGTGAATTTTGGTTATTTGAAACACATGCAAGCTACGAACCTTATTCCTAATCTGTTTATGAAGGGTGAAAAGAAGTGTGAAATCTATGTTGAGGCAAAATTTTCTAGGAAATCGTTTAAATTTGTGACTGAGAGAAATCGAATTGCTCGAGCTTATACTCATAGACTTAGCAGACTTTTAAAACATAGAAAGTAAGGGTGGTAAGCACTATTACATCACATTTATTGATGATCATTCGAGGTATTGCAAGTTGTATTTACTAAGAACAAAAGATGAGGCTAAAAAGATGTTCTTAATATATAAGGCAGAAGTAGAAAACTAATTCGACCGCAAAATCAAATAAGTTAGGTCCGGTTGTGGTGGAGACTATGGTACTACTTCCCTAAAAGAAGTATGTGAGAAAGAGGGAATAATTCATGAACTGTCTACTCCTCGAACCCTTGAACAAAATAGGATAACTGAATGGAAAAATCGAGCCCTTAAGAACATGATAAGTGCAATACTTATTAGGTCTAGGTTACCTACAGAAATGTGGGGTGAGGCAGCACTTAGTGCTAACTACATCCTTAATAGAGTGCCTCATAAGAAATTACAAAAGACCTCATGTGAGTTGTGCAAAGGCTATGCACAGAACTTAAGATATTTGAGAGTGTGAGGGTGTTTAACTAAGGTAGATTTGACTTCTTTTCAGCGTGAGAATGTCAGATCTAAGACTAAAGATGTTGTCTTTATTGGTTATGACAAAAACAGTGCTACTTATAGATTCATGCGTTTGAAAGATCATACTTTATTTGAATCTAGAAATGCTAGGTTCTTTAAAAATGTGTTTCCTTTAAAGAAATGTGATACATCCCAAGATATGCATCCTTCTGCATCTACTTCTATAAGTGCATCTTCTTCATATATGTCTTTACCTGCTCCTAATATATTGCATGATGATGTGAATGTAGAACCTAGGAGAAGTAAAAGACGTGGAACATAAACTAGTTTTGGTCCTCATTTTATTACTACCTTCCTTATTGAACTCTATGAGAAAGATAGGTTGGATGAAATTGATGAGTTAGTAGTTTGTCTTCATATTACGAGGATGAACCTAAGATTTATGACGAGGCTGTGAAATCTGTAGATGCTAGTTGCTGGAAAGATGCGATAAAGAGTGTACTAGATTCCATTAAGTCTAATCATACTTGGGATTTAGAAGACTTACCCAAAGGGGCTAAAGCTATTGGGTGTAAATGGATCTTTAAAAAGAAACTCAGAACTAATGGTACTGTTGAAATGTTTAAGGCTAGACTTGTAATTAAAAGTTATACTCAAAAGGATGGTATAGACTTCTTTTGTACTTATTCTCCTATCATTAAAATTGCCACTATATGTGTATTGTTTGCGTTAGCTTCTATCTATTAACTGATTGTGAATCAACTGGATGTAAAAACTACTTTCTTAAATGGCAATTTGAATGAGGAAATCTATATGGAACAATCTCCTAGCTGTGTAGTTCCTGGACAAGAGAATAAGGTATGTAGGCTTAAGAAGTCCTTGAATGGCCTTAAACAAGCACTTATTTAGTGGTATTTGATTATGTGATAATATGTCTTTATGTTGATGACATGTTAATCTTTGGTACATATATTGGTGTTGTGAATGAAACTAAACGTTTCTTATCCTTTTAGCTTGAAATGAAAGATATAGGTGAGGTTGATGTCATTTTGGGTGTAAAAGTCACTAAAACTAGTGATATTTTTATCTTGTCTCAAGCTCACTATATGGAGAAAATCCTAAAGAAATTCAATTGTTATGATGTTATGCCAATAAGAACCCGTTATAATCCTAGTATACACTTATGCAAGAATTTAGATAAAAGTGTGTCTCAAACTGAATATGCTAAGATTATTGGGAGTTTGATGTTCTTGATATTGATTATGCTGTTGGTAGATTTAGTCGGTACACTCATAACCCCAGTGATGATCATTGGAATGCTCTTACACGGTTGATGAGATATCTTAAAAGTACCATGGATTGGGGTTTGCACTTTGATATCCTGCTATGTTAGAGGGATATAGTGATGCCAATTGGGTGACTGATAACGATGAGGTGAGCTCTACTAGTGGACATTTATTCACATTATGAGGAGCTGCTATATCTTAGAAATCTGCTAAGTAGATTGTGATTGCACGATCGACCATAGGGTCTGAGTTTATTGCGATAGACTTAATATGTAAGAAGACCGAGTAATTGACGTCTTTACTATCTGATATACCTTTGGTGAGGAAACCCACTACTGTAGTTTCTTTACATTGTGATTCTTAGGTTGCCATTTGTGTTACTAAAAACACTACTTACAATGGTAAGAAGAGGCATATAAGCAATAGGCATAAAGCTGTGAGAAAGTTAATTACCAATGGAGTAATTTCTATAGATTATGTTCAATTTGAGAGGAACTTGGCTGATTCATTGACTAAAGGACTAAGTAGAAAACTAGTCTTAGATTCATTGAGGGGAATGAGACTTAAGCCCTGTCAGGTGAGGAACTCATGGTGGATACCCATTTGCAAGTCAAACAAAGCCTTGAAATACTCACACTTGTACACATCTTTCCCATTCCTATGACCACTGTACATTGAGGTTGAGCTATAGGGTCTTAATGGATCCATAGCCCAAATTGATGGGTGTCCCTGTGAGACGGACTTGATGGTTCCACCACTTGATGAATATAAGGATGAGCTTACGAGCTCTCAATAGTTCCATAGCCCTTGGGGGTGGTTTATGTGGAGACAAACTCGATGGAATCATCTATGTGAGTGTGAAGGATTGTCCTACTTCTATGAAAGACATGGGTAGTCTTTTTAAAGCACTCATGAGCGTCCTGAGGTTACTATTGGCCGACATTTTGTTGTATTGATCGCGGAACTCATTTTGTTATAAGGTAAGATGCGTGCCTTTGGGTCAATCCTTAAGCCTATAAGTTCAAGACTTGTTTACCTACTAAGAGATTCATTATGTGTTAGCTCAATCGGAAGACACTAGTACTTAACTGTCAAACCTCCCTGTAAGCTCAGAACTATGTTTTATTGTTATCATTGGATTAGTGGGGGATTGTTGGTAATGCAATGGCTTTGGGATTTAGTTTTTATCTCTCTTTCTTATTGAACTTGTCCCACATTGCTAGTTTATACTTGCTTACTCGGGTTTATATACTAATATGTTTAGTGGAATGTGTGAGCTAGTGTCCTCACTAGTTTTATGGTGAGAGGAATGAGGGTATCTCCACACGCTCGGCCGGTTGGCTCAGCTCGTACGCGTGACGTGTGCGTGGTATATTTGGGCCTCGTGCATTTGTTTTTTTAGTCAATGAAAGTTTCTATTGTACGTTCTGATTCTTGATCTTATCCGTAATGTCTCTTTTAATTCTCTCTTGATTTATTGCTTCGGTTACGGGTTATGTGTTGAGTGGAGGGGTTTATCTTCTCCATGATATGGTCTTCTCTTCTTACTTATCAGATATTTAAAAACACATCAACTTCCTTTTCTTTCAATTATTCTGGTTCTAAGCAAAACAATCGTAAGTTCCAACTCTCTTCTCTTGAGTGTACAAGAGAGGAGTGTCACCGTGTAAACCTTGGGAAGCAACGTCCAAGTAGCCGATTGCACCATAGTTGGGGGTGAAATCGCTTCTAAGTCAGTGGTCCTTGTCCACAACACGGTTTTCTTCCTAAGCTCATTCGTTCATCTCGATTTCGGCCTTACGTTTGATTACTTTGCAGTGATCCTTTCATAACACACTTTAGATACATGATTAAAATGGATTAACCCTAGTAGGGATGTCAATGGGTCAGGCCGACTCGTCATATCATTTTTTTAAATAAAAAATTCTAAAATAACATTATTTTGGAAATAACGGATGGCCCATGACCTGTCTGTGACCTGGTCAACTTAAGTTAAAAATAGTTTGGACCAATTTTGTCATCCCTAAACCCTAATACCTACTTATCTTTTATTGATGACCGACCTATTATTTAAAGATAAACTCACTGGCTGCCTCTTCAAGACAGGAGATACCTAGTTCAATTTTCAGGTTCTGGATATTTGACTTATTATAATTGCTTTTGCGTTTTTCTAGGCAATAGTAGTGTAAATGTTTTGGTATTTGTTTATCTAGGCTATCTAATAACCAATTACCTTTTTCCCATACTAAAAACTAAGATGAGACAGCCTTTACACATATATGGCTCAATACGGTTAAGCAGAACATGGTCATACTTACTGACCATTTGTTGTTGATTTGATTTATATCTATAAGTTAACTCACGTTACTGTCATGCACAAGAAAGTAATTTTGGGTTATAGTTTAATCTGAATTGAATTAAGGTAGCTATGCATAAAATTCGACCAATCAAGATAAGTAACTTGGAATCGTACGGGCATGGTTGGGGTATGGAGACAAAATTCGAGTGTCAGAAAGCAATTTGTAATAGAAAATTTGTTTACAGTCCATTCTGGGGACTGAAGGGAAGGAAGGAACTGTCATTCAATACTACTGGTTAAGGAAAAGAAAAAAGAAAAATTTTACCCTCTTACAAGACTCTTTTCACTGTCTGTCTCTAACTCAGCCTACATGTACAAAGCCCTAAAGGCTAAAACTGTTCACTTCTTTCTTACTCCATCTATCTATGCTCCCAAAAATACCATCAACACATGATTATTAACCGGTGAGACCTGAGTTGCTTCACCTTTTTAAGGGAAATAACCAATCACTAACCATTTTTCAGAAAACTAAAAAAGATAGAGCGAAATAATATACGTTTCTAATAGTAGTGATCACAGGCTTTGAAGCTTTTCTAGTATTTGCTCAATCAAACAAACTCCGAGACACCAAACAAAGAGGAGTCCTTTCAGCTATCTCCCATCAATCTCATCATCATCTCCATCTCTCTATATTAAAGAAATCTTCCTTTGCTTCTCCACTTCAAGTTTCTACCTTCATTTCTCTCTCTTCAAATATGGAAATTTGTATGTGATATCAGTCAATTGTAAGTTCCTCCTGTGTTTCCTTTTCTTACTCGTCGGTCTTGGTCTCTTTTGTTTGTTAGAGTCTGGTTTGTTTCCATTAACAGGAACAATCTGATAATTTTTCAGAAACATCCCAACTTTCCGCGATCATCAAGAAACCTGAAGATTCACTGCTTTCCCTTCTCCAAGTCTCAATCTTTGTCCATCTTGAGAACTTGTGCATATCCTCTTTTCTCTTCCTTTGTTTATAAGGTTTCCATTTTCAAATGTTTGAAGCAGAGAAGTAACCCTAGAAGAAGTGAGTAGCATATACAACACCACCACCATTGTCTCAGGTTAAGACAGGCCAATCTCTTTCATAGAATCAAAACAAGAAGCCATAAGAAAGAAGTGGTTTTTAATGGATTCACTTCCAGAAATGGCCGGTTCCAACTCAGAAAACACAAGCTTTAGCACCATAAGCAATACTGCTTCAACCACCATATCAGTGGCAAACTCATCATCTTCTCCACCGCCATCATCCACCTCAAGCCGCTACGAGAACCAAAAGCGTCGTGATTGGAACACCTTTGGACAATATCTCAAGAACCACAGGCCTCCACTATCTCTCTCAAGGTGCAGTGGTGCTCATGTTCTTGAATTCCTGCGCTACCTCGACCAATTTGGCAAGACCAAAGTTCACACACCAATTTGCCCTTTTTATGGCTACCCGAACCCTCCAGCACCGTGTCCTTGCCCTCTCCGTCAAGCCTGGGGTAGCCTCGACGCTCTCATCGGACGGCTCCGAGCAGCTTTTGAAGAAAATGGAGGCAAGCCTGAAGCTAATCCATTTGGAGCAAGAGCTGTTAGGCTTTACCTCCGTGAGGTCCGCGATTTGCAATCCAAAGCAAGAGGGATAAGCTACGAGAAGAAGAAGCGTAAGCGACCACCACAGCAGCAAATCCAAGCTCTACCACCACCATCAGGTGCAGCTTAAAATAAAGAAAACACCTCTACCCTTTATCAATCAGTCCACAATATTATTGGCACTCTTGAAAAGATAATAGTGATTATTATCCATATGGAACTTCTGTTTATTTTTCTTTCAATAACTTGTGGTACTCTAGTAGCATATTTTAGGGTTTTTCTTTTCTTTTGATGGTTTTCCTGTTTGCTTTGATTGAAGCAAATGCTTAGATCTGGGGGCGACCCAATCTGCTTTTGATGCAAACAGTGATAGTAGTCTTACTAGTAGTCGGACTTGTAGTAGTTCCTAGAAAAGTGGTGGTAAGAGTAATTGTACTAGCAGTCATGAACTATGTGGAACTGAGAACATCTAATTGGTCCTGGATCTTATGTACTTGAAAATTCATGTATGGCAAGGCATAGATTTGCAGATCATTTGAGCGCTCTCTCTCTCTCTCTGTGTGTGTGTGTGTGTACACTAGCTCCCACGCTCGCAGTTCAGTCATAGTTGATTAAAGTTTGAAAGACTTCACATATGGAGCATATGTCAGATTCACTTTTTAATGACTTACTGCAGATATTGGTCTGCTTTTCATTCTGCTAGCTTTTGTATCCGATTCCTCCTTTGGCCTCTGCTGTGTACAGTTACACACCCTCACTGTCTGAGATAATAGAAAACCAGTGTCAACAATAGAACCCCAAATATTTGTTTATTATTATTTCGTTGATCTTAAAGAAATTAAGACCTTTTTTTTATTTAAAGTGCCTAAACCTTGGCACTTTTCATTAGTGATGTCATTTCAAATAGGATGAAAATGGCAGACAATTTGGTTAAGTTCTTAATACTCGAGAGATCTTGTTGACTGTATAATATATATCATGAGCTGATTAAAACACAAATGTGAGGTCATGCGTCGAATGCCTTGAACTGTTTGGGTTTTGAGTCGAGTCCAGTCGAGTCGTGACTCGAAGTAAAGTTTTCCCTGCAAGTTCTTTTAGTAGTCATTTCAGTCTCAGAGATGTGGCAGATAGGGAAAAGATTGGACACATCCCCCACTAACCACCCTTCATCAGAGAGCGAGAGTAGCGAACACAAAACCCTCGTAAATATGTGGAAGACACATAAATTATCTTGTGGACACTCACATGAACCCAGATAGAAACAGTGCAATCTAGTTAGAATTTTTTTCCAGATGGAACAAGTTGATGTGCCGGAGGGAATTATATCTATGCCAGAACAAAATTCAAGGAGTAGTCTACATCCAAGAACTTTATTTTTTTTTTCCTTTCCACATAATCGTTTGCTAACATAAATGGCGGTCATTAGAAAGTAGAAACCATGCATGGGGATTCGAAGAAGTTCTCCAACAAATTTGGCCGACAGCATTTTCGCCAATTGGCTACTGATAGGTCATCTCATCTTTGGATTAATTTACATTATAGTTTGGTTTAAATGCTCTACTTACCAGGAAAGTGCTCATAGGTTATGCCTTAGAACAAGAAAAAAGAGATCTATTATGACGTAGTATAGGTGGGAAGATAACTTTTTTAGCGATTCTTGTTCGGGGTACAAGCTTCTAGTTTGATGCGATTAGAGGATCTATTTGTATTACTAATCATTCATGTTTTATCGAATGGTTGAATATGACTCGACTTTTTATCATGTATAGGGACCTATAAATGGTAAAATAATAGTGATCAAGTCATTTAGCTTTTTGATCCCATCATCGATCAATTTAGTGTTGAAAATTACATTTGTAATTTGAAAGTCTCATAAATCTTGAGATTCTTCATTAATGCTTGACCAGCTTGGATCCTCACCGTTCTTTTGTTCTTTTAGATGCCTACTCTCTGTTTTATGTGATGCAATTAAGTTATTTTAGCTGATTAATGTGCATATGCTAGCTGTTTGAACATTAACTGCAAATGATTGTCTTCGAAAATATATGATATAATTTTCCAATTTGATGAAATTTTTTGGTGCATTTCGAAGTTCTATTGTATATATGCGCAAGAGTATTCCAATTAAATCTTACTATTATCTTGTAATATTTGCTTGGTTCAATTGGATTGTCTGCTTTGAAGCAAATCATGTTCCATCAAATGTTATGGGTGTGTTGTTTCCCCTGGAGAGTTTCAACCACTTGGTACAATTGCATCTTTGGCCAGACAGCACAAATAAAGGGCTTTCTGGCACTTCTCTTCCAAGATTTCTTATCAAAACCAAGTTCTTTTTAGGATACTCCTCATATCTTTGTTCTTCATGGCATAACTATCGATACTCTTATTCGGACAACATAAGTTCTTTGTTAGTTACTTAATAGATGGACTTTGTCCTCCATTTCTCATTGAAAAGATGTCTCGAACGTTAGACATCTTCTGTACACAATTTTCTTAAGTACCTCAAGTGGGATGAAAAATACTTCTGTACACAATTTTCTTACCACAATCAAAACTTGTGGAGTATGCATGGATTTCACGCCATGATGATTGGAGTTTGGAATACATAGTAAATTAGTAATAGGTTTATGTTATACGAGCAGCAGTCTAGAGGCCTCCTTGATTAGGCTCTTTTTAGGAAAGGAAATAGAAACTTCAATTGGAGGAGACGACCCTAAAACGTAATAACAAAACCTAGTAAGCATTACATACAACTTTCTTCTCAATGCACACATTAAAAAATTGAAACGTTATTCTAATAAGCACACCATGAATTATGGCTGTTCTAAGTCTCTAAACTCTTATCTTTTACATCCATCTTAACTTCTCTGGATAGTCCTTTTACAATACGAATTGGGAAGAGTTATTATTGCGTTTTTTGTTTGATGGGAAAGATGATGTTTCATATATATGTATAATATATATATAAATTTAAATGTCAGTGAAGTGTTTATTATATGAGTCTTGTCAATCATGAACACACATACGGGCTAGGTCACCCGACAAAAACTTGTAGATGGACCTGGCGCTCTATGCCCTAGTGAAAATAACCTTCAATAGCTAGAATCTTTGTGAATGAATGGAGATTGGTGATCTGTTCATAATCCTCGATTAGTGTATCCACTAAATATTGGATTGTGATGGTTGAATTAAGTCATCGTCAATACAGTAAGACAATAGTGAAGTGGAATTTCAACAGCCTGGATTTGAAGAAAAGCAGTACAATGTATGCTTTGGTTTTAGATTTGGACGAGGACACAAAGTTAAATGGTGTTACCGTAATATCATTAAATTTATAGTGATAAAAAATGAAAAATTTTGTTATCAATCATAACATAACTTTTGTTTAAATTTTAACAATATATAATTGCATCTAATTCAATTAATTAAAAATTCTCACAATTCAAATACTATAATTTGATGGTTTTTGTTTTAAAATTAATTATTAAAATCTTTGTGATTGGATAATGAGTCAAATATCTTATTTTCTTGATACTTTTGTAAGTAAACTATAATTTAATCATTCTCCACCATACTGTAACATATGAAACCGAAGAGGTAAAGAAACATCGCAATACTAATTTAGTTTTAGAAAATACTAATCAAACACCATACACTTACTTATATGCCCAGATGGTTTTTTAACTTAAAATAGGAGTTTGAGGGCATTCCAATCATGCACATGGTTTAAAAGGAAATTGCGCATAGTAGTTGATCACAACTATGATGCATCCAGCTTAGCAAGTGGCATCCAGCAAATGGTTCGTCTTGATGACTTCTAAATTTTTTTAGCTGTAGATTTGACGAGGTTTTAAAGGATCGAGACTTATTGAACACAACTCTATCTGCAGCTTAATTCATATTTCTCTTCTATCAAGTACCTAATTGCACATGGTAAATAGCACACACATCATAACAAATATTCAATGCTTTTGATCATATGCTAGCATCCTAATGTGCACTCATTAAATATATTAGCTGAGGATAGGGTTTAGGAGTTGAGGGTGGATCTCTGAAATTAAGAGAGTAAACAATAATAGGTTACATAAGCAATTGCTTTTGCATTATTGGAACATCATTCATGACGATTCATTTGACCTTCTCTGCCGGCGTATGTGTCTCCAATATGTCAAGGACAAAGTTAAAAACACATCCTTTCTTAAGTTTCCAATTTCTACACTTTCCCAAGTAAATATATTAACTTTTTGTTATATGAATGCATCCTTCAGACTGGTAGAAGGGGGTGGAGACATTTGAAAGTCAGTGCTTTTAATCTAAGCAAATAAATAAGAAGTATTTAGAAATAGGATAGTATATAAAATGTCAGATGAACACTGCCTTCACTGTCGAGAGTAGACAGGTACAACAAACATTTTAGGGGCTTGGGTGGGGTTTGGAATTTGTGGAAGATTTGAATATAACGCAAAAGGTGATTATAAGTTTCTTTTTATGATAGAAATGTAGTTATATACACATTTAGCTACATTATATATATATTTAAACATCGTTGATGAAAAATGTAGAACTTATGTTTCATCATCGTTTTTTCATTCATCACTCATAGCATTTTTTTTTAATGATGAGAAACTAGTTAGTGATGTCATTCATAGATTCAAACTAAACATTGGGTAGGGAATTACCTGCAGAACGAATCATAACATAAAGTCTTAAAAATTTTCAAATGCTAAAGACTCTTTCAAGAGTTCCTCCTATCCGCGAGCCACACCCTAAGGAATATGATATAATATCTATCCACTTTGCTTAATATGCCTGCATTAAGCGAAGGAAGACTATTTCCTGCGTTAAAATAAAAGAAAATGGAAAGGAAAGACATTTTCTTAATTCCTATCAGCCATATTTACACATGGATGTAAAGTGTTATATATATATAATACTGTTATATATATAACAGTATTATATATAATATTTTTCAAATCTAAATTTAATTTAAAATTCATGTCCATTTGCTATCCACCATCAGGCAATACAAGCCAAAAATTGGCAGCACGTCAGCTCCAGATTTACCTTCCCAATGACTATTATGATTTAGGCTTGTACATGCTATTTCTACTATTCTTAGCTTAGACTTGGGACTAAAATCACTGTGGGTTCACGTTCTCCATTTCTGTGTATACGTTGATCGATGGCTTACCTAATGCTAGGCACTCCGTTTTTGTTTTTCTTTTCTTTCGATTGATAATTGGGCACTGTTCTTCTGTATTCTATAACTTCAAACAGATGCTTATTTATCAGGTGTACAACTTCAAACAGATGCTTTATTTATCAGGTGTGAATATAAAGATATTGAGTTTTCCTATTATTCATTGACTGTGATTGCTATAATTTATAGAAAGAGCTATCAAATTTACAGGAGATAAAATAGGAGATAATTACGGTAGAATGAATAATAAACTGTTGCGTACAAGCATTAAGACTCGATTTAGAGTTTGTTATTCCTTGAATTTATCCTTTACATGCCCCAACAAGATGGAAGATTCACAAGAGACTCCAATCTTGAAACGAAAATGGAAAAATTGACTGCGACTAAGAGATTTAGTAAGCATATTGATAAAGCAAATACATACAAGAGGGTGTGAATTGTGTGTGACTTAAAAAAAATTACAAGTTACTTTCAATTCGTATAAAGATAGGGACTATTAAAATTTTAAAACAATAGGAGCCTGTCAAATGATAGAATCCTATTTAACGACAGGAGCTTGTTAAACGATCGGAACCTACTAAATGATAGAAACATGCTAAATGATAAATTCTATTAAAACAATTAAAAATAGAAAGTGCCTGTTAAAATGAAAAGAAACATAAAAATAAAGAAGCCTTTTGTAAAATGAAAACACAAACAATATATTGCGGGAAATTTAAAAGTTAAAGAGAGAAAGAGGAATGACGTCGATTTAGATGGGTTCGACTTATAACCCAAGCCTATGTCTGGTCCTTAAGTATTTGATTTGAATGTTTTACTAAAATCCCAAGTAGTAATTTAGTGAGCCTCTTCAAGTTCACGAGTACATATTTTTCAAGGTTCTTTAACCTTCCAAACTAGTAGGATTTAGCTAGTTTCTACAAGCTCTGAACATTTGAAAATATAATTTGCTCGATATGAGCTTCAATGATCTATCTCAAAAAGAATTTTTACTTTCTAAAGTACAAGAGATTTGACAATGATATCACTTTTAAGAGAATTGATGTTATAAATGTATTTCAAGAGTCTGATCTGTTTTCGCAAAAGTAATGACTCTTCCTTAAGTAGGCATTTTTTTTTCAATTAGTCGTTGTTTCATTTGCATCCTTAGTTAACTAGATGGATTTAAATATGAATAACTTTGATGTCATCTGTGCCAAAAAATTTTCAATAATCACGGGGCTAATATACGACCATCATAATTAGTAAGATCCTTTTGAATAAAAAGAAGGTTCCTGTAAGAAAAGAAATATATTTCTTTTGATTTTATTTCTTTTTGACAATTAACCCGTTAACAATAAAAGGAAATAACTCCAATGATAACAAGATTCTTCTGGATATTGTGAAAAAAATAAAAGTGAGTTCATTTAAGAAGATCCCTACAAGAAAGGAAGCATTTATTCTATCATTTTTTTTCTTTTGAGAATTAGACTGTTTGTACAAGAAAATAAATCTAATTTGAATTTTGAAGTATTATGAGGTTATCATCAAAATCATTAATAATAAACCTTAAGCTAACACATATTAGCTAACTGATCCTTTGAGATAATGTGCAATAGATGTAAAGAACCACCAGAGCCATGTTCGCAAACGAAATGATAATCAAGAGCTAAATGCTTCATACTTGAATGGTAAATTGGATTGGCATAGAAATATATAGTACCTGTATTGTCACAAAATAAGCTTGGTGATTGTTTGATACGAACACCCAATTCACAAAGCAAATTCTGAACCTATATAAAACCTCTATAATAGCAATTGCTAAGATTTTATATTCAGCCTTAGTAGATGATCAAGAAACAGATTTTGATGAGCAAATCGCCAAAAAATGATATTATAACTAAGAATTAATAGATATGCTATAGTAGAATGACCATTATCCTTAACTCCACCTCAATCAACATTAGAAAAGCAGTAAGAGTCATAGGAGAACCATAGTTGAGGAACAACCCATAGTGAATTGTACTATTTAAATATCTAAGAACTCTTTTGAGAGGTCACAAATGCAGTTGTGTAAGAGCATGTATGAACTGAAAGAGCTTGTTTACAACAAAACACACATCTGGACAAGTGATGGCCAAATACTTGAGAGAGCCAACTAAGCTACGATAAGAAATAACATCAATTTGTGATGAGTCATCAACAAGAGTGTAAAACTTAGATGAACTCATTAGTATGGCAACCTATTTCACACCATCCATGTTAAAACAGACAAGTAAATAAAAAATGTGCCAATGTTGACAAAGAAAAATAAATGTTGGAGTGGAAATTACCTCAACACCCAAAAATTGATGCAGAGGACCCAAATATTTGATTGAAAAATCGGTGGCTAGCTTTTGAACAAAGTAATCCAAGAACTTGGAATTATTACTTGTGAGTACAATATCATCCAGATAAACTAAAACAATAGACAATGATGCCATTGTGATTATAAAAAAATAAAAAAGACATCTCCAAGTGATTTGTGAAAAATAGCAGCAAGTAAAAAATTTTGTAATTTAGTATACCAAGCCTGAGGAGCCTGTTGGAGGCCATATAGTGCCTTTTTGAGTTTGCAGATATAATGAGGATACTGTGAATGAATATAATGGTTGTTCTATTATAGCATATCTATTATTTCTTGGTTCTAATATCATCTATTGGCGATCTGCTCATCAAAAATATGTTTCTTGATCATCTACTGAGGTTGAATAAAAACCTTAGCAAATGCTGCTATAAAGGTTTTATCGATTCAGAATTTGCTTCACAAATTGGGTGTTTGTATCCAACAACCACTAAGCTTATTTTGTGACAATACAGGTGCTACATATTTCTATGCCAATCCAGCTTACCATTCAGCTATGAAGCATTTGGCTCTTGGTTATCGTTTCGTTGAGAAATTAAACAACTGATTTGGTGACCTTTGGATTCTTAGCAAGCTTGGTTTTAAGAGAAATAATTCTT
>JAOQMS010000009.1:12447810-12459830 GCA_027563885.1 Erythroxylum longipes
TTTCCTAATTTCTCCAATTGCTCTCCCGTGTACCAATTTCCATGGTTCAACCCTTTGTCTGGAAGCGGGATGTTACACTTAATCCATAAATCAAATGGACTTTATAAGGGTTGTAATTTGGCTTAGGTAAGGTATGACAAAAAGAAGTGTTTTGGGTTAAGTAAATTAAAGGATATCATACAAACTTATCCACAAAAGTTTCAACTTAAATCAATCCAAAATTCTTCTGATTCAAATAACATCCCTTTCAATCACTTTTTTTTCTCTTTTTCTCTTTTTTCTTTTGTCTTATGTTTTTTCGAACAAAAATATCAATAGGATTTTTTTTACTTCTCCCCCATTATGTAAAAAATCAAAACCATGCAAATTAAATAATCTAATTTACTTTTCATGAAAATAGTCAAAATCCTATGCAAATAAGCTCGATACAATTCCTTTAATTTAGGAGTTCAAAATCATTAAGGATATCAACAACAAAAAGGGTAAAGTTGTCTTGTAACAAGGTTATTATGCAAGAAAAGAAAGGGTACAACTTAAAATTTTTCTCTAGGGAGTAAAATTAAGGTAGGCTTGTTTAGGTAAAAAATGGTTATCATAAATGCCCTCATTATCTTTATACACAAATTAATAAAAAATGTGGTCTCAAAACTTATTCAAAAGCAAGTTCTAGCGTAAACAAGTTATGTTTGATAACTCACAACAAAAAGGATATATGTGAGCACATATGTGAAGAATGCTCTTAGGCTTAAAGCTCAGGCAGGTGTAAAAAATGCATCAAGTCTTGCACACCTTCATTCATCAAAACTAATGAGATACTTAAAATAAATTAATGAAAACACTAATCATGATTGTCTTTTTCATACATTAGATCTTAAATCGAAAATGCATCCTAACTTGAGGATTATTTATGAACAATAATAAAAAAATTATGAGGCTATCATGAGGAATAATCAATATATGAATTATAGTATCATAAGTCCAAGCACAATCACAACGCTCATCATAATATAAACACTAACTTCCCCATATCTAAATCATACATTGCTCCTAATGTATACATAAGGTACTCACATCTCAATAAAAAAAGAGAAATAAAGCACAAAATAGAGGACTCCCTTGAGATATGAGCATTGAAAACAATGTGTACTATGGTGTCGGCTTGGCGAGGGGTGTGTTGCTGTTATGGTGGCCTACAGTGGAGTTATCTGTGGGCTTCATAAGCGGGGGAATGTTGCTTTGAGCATTTGGTTGTTGCTGTCTTCTTTTGTGGAGGAATGCTGCTTGTTTGCTGTCTTCTTTGTTTTGATGTTGCGGTTGTCTTTGTGTGGAGCTGCTGTTGTGATTTTTTTAATTGTCTGCAAAGAAGAAACAAGAATTTGGTTTTAATTGGTGGACGTTATAGCTGGGGTTATGGGTTGGCGTTGTTGTTATTTTGCTTCTGATTTCTTGCAAAGAGGAAACAAAAAACTTAGGGTGTTTTTTTAATGAAAAATTGAATAATTAAAAAATATTTAAGTAAATAAAGAAATTAAATAATTGAATGAGAAAAAATATTTAAGTAATTTTTTAATTTTAATGAAAATTAAAATAAAAAATTAATTTACAAGAGGATTTTAGGTTTCTATTCCAGAACACTAAATCACATAAGACGAGATCTTGCCTTATGAGATTTAGTAGTATGGAATTTTAAGGTTTGCACTCCGAAACACTAAATTATGTAAAGTGTGATCTCACCTTATGAAATTTAGTATTTTATAATTTTAAGACCCCATTTTCCATTAAGCAAGTAATTTTATATTTCAAAACTAAGCAAATGCAAACTATATATAAGTAAAAAAAATCAATAAAACTATCATATTGAGTTTCCTCCCAAAAAGAACAATTGTTTAATGTTGTTATGCTTGATGTGGCCTTTTCCTCTCTAACTTCTACGTAATTGCTGTTTTATACTCCTTAAGTAGTGCTACTAGCACAACAAGAAAAATGGGGTTTAGCGACAGAAATTTCCAACGAAATGTGAAGGTTTCTATCAGCAAGCTAAGTTAGCGACGAAATTAGTTGTTGGAGAAACGACCGTAGTTAATAATTGGCGACGGAGTACAAATTTCCTATCACTAATTTACCGACAGATATTTTCTGTCTTGTCACTATATTTAGTGACGGTAATTTTTGTGTTGTCAATAAATTTAGCAACAGAAGGTTTGTTTTGGTTGGTAAATGTAGTGATGAACAATTCTCCTCTGTCGGTAACTTTACCGATGAATTTCTCAAATTTATTGGTAAATTCATGACTAATTTTACCGATGGATCTTCGTGGTTCGTCGGAAAATTCACTGAACTTTATCGACGAATTTTGGTGGTTTATCGGTAAATTCACTGCATTTTACCAACATTTTTTGTTTTTATGTAGATAAATTTACTGATATTGCTTTTTTAAAATTTTACCTGCATTTAATTTTATTTGATACTCTTATGACTAACGTATAATTTATACAGTTATCAGTTATCAGTTAATAATATTTTGATTTGTTTCTATGTTTAATTTGTTAAAATTGAAAGTTGATTGATGATATAAAGTAAAAATTATCTTAATTGATAATAAAAAATTATTATCTACAACAATAAGTATTTGATTCATACAAAATGACTAAAACTATATTATTCATTTGGTGAATACAGATGTTTTGAATGTTGTGATAAGGTATTGCCTTTCCAATTCAACTCATCAATCTCATTACAGAATTGGGTTATGTACTCCATCGACTTTTGAAACTGAGTTACTAGTGCCTGTACTGTGCTTCGAATGGACTTCATTGGATGCGGATTGCCTAATAGATACCACTGTACTGGATGTGGAGGATTGCGAATAACATGTTTTCGCAAATGAACCTAAGCCGAAAGTCCTTCCACGACGGTTCCTACTGCCTATTGCATGAAGATATGTTTGACTCTCATCAACATTTTCGGACTTTTGAGACTGTCACTGAATGCTTTCTTGTATTTGGTCCTATCAGAAGGCAATGTTTATGTTAATAAGTGATAATTATTAAGCATTAATATTAAAGCATAAATTTCACATAAATTTAGTTCTCTACATTTGGTGTTGATGGAGGTCACACTGTCATACTTCTTAGTGTGAGTGTGCAAAAAGAGTTGACGGGGGTGTAGGCTTCCTACTTATAGACTTTTCCTGCATTAGAATAGAATGTTATAGGTAAACTACAATTTACAAAAATTTCGGCAAAATTTTCTCTATTTTTATGATATTTACCCCATGTTGAACAAAGAAATAACTTAACAACACAGCCATATATAACACCAGATATTTATAACATTATCATTCTCCATAATACAAATATTTTCATTCCAAAATTGACACATCAAATAAAATTGAAATACATGAAAGTAAAATAATTAGAACACAAGTGTAAAGTGTAGATACTTATAAGTCTCTCTGCATGCTCAAGGTGGGTAATAGATCCTCTAGTATGTATGGGAAGACTCTCTCCCCCGGTCCTCTACGTTTGTTGGCAGAATTACGCTCTAAAATGGACATTGCCTTGGGTGATGTCCAATACTACTGCCAACTACTCCATATTTTTTTAGAAATATAAGGAGGTCATACACTAGTATTGTGTATCACACCAACAAAGTCTCTATAATGTGTATGAGCTCGTCTCTCCTATATTTTATAAATAACCACGTCAAATTCAGAATTCCAAAGAAATTATTTCTAAAAAAAGGAAGAAACATACGATAAGTACTTATAACCTACAATATTTATCTAATTAGTGTATAAAAATTAATTAAAAATACAAAAAATATATTTTATGTACCACATATTCCTGATAATAAAAATCCTTTGTCGCCTGAGAGATATTGTTCCATATATAACTCTCAAGATCAATCTTCTCCTTAAACTTGGATGGTATGTTTCTTGAGCACGGTCTAGACAGAATCAACTTAATTTAAAAACAATTATATATCATTTTTAAATTTAAACCTATAAATTAATCATAAGCATATGGTGTTTCATGTATTTTCACTTTCAGATTATTGATAATTGTAATGTAAGTTCTTCCATCAACTCTCTCAGCTTTAGGTTGGAGGCTGCCTCCTTCATTCGCAACGTTTACTCCTGATATCTCTGTCGATACGGGGGTGGTGGATGGTGTAAAGCTGTTGAATAATGTTGCAATAGGTATGGAAGGTGATGCCTAATCTGCATGTGTAGTGGCTAGAGGTACAACATCTGATACTGTTACAGCTGCAGAATGTGATGTTTCACTTGGAAAGTAATTGGCTCCAAATTGTGGTCTAAACCTTGGTCACATCATATCTTGTTTTCTCTTTGGTGGCATATTTTATACTGAAATATATATTTTATTGAATATTCCAGAAATATAACAATTTCAATTCAACATATAACAATATATTGTTGATTAAATGATTAATTTATTGAATATAATATTCTATCACAAACACAAAATAATCGCTATCAGCACTTAATTGTAAATCAAAATCATCATGATCTTCTTTTTTTGAAGAACTAGAATCAAACTCAGGCACCTCTTCAGATCTCTCGCCCTCCTCATTCTCCCCAGATGAAATTTTAACATATTCATTATTTGGATCATTCAAAGGTTCATTCTCTTCATATTTAATGGATGCTTTTACACTTTCAATTCTCTGTTCTTCTTTTCCATGTGATTCAAAAACACCTCTAGGTTTAACTTTGCAAACGGCCAGCCAATCTGACTTATCTTGTCATAAGCTAGGAAAAGGGACATAATACATGTGAATCGTTTGCATCGTCAACATAAAAGGTTCAAATTGTCTAAATCTTCTTCGTTAGTTGATTTCAACTAGATTGTATGGGCTATGTACTTTTGTAACAACATTAGGAGTTGGATCAAACTAGTCACACTTAAATATCACACTTTGCTTTATTGGCAATTTAGGGTATTCAATTTTAAGTATCTTAATAATTTTACCATAGTAATCCATCAATTCTCCCTATATGCCCACCATTTACTGTTGCCAATGCTATGACCATGATATTCTGTATGATATTTGTATCCATTAACGAAGTACTCCAGATACGATTTAACAGTTCGTAAAGGTCCTTTCGCAAGATTACATAAGAACTTGTTCACTATTGGATTTTCTAATTCCTACACAAAAGAAATTATCATATTAAATAGTATAATGTCATTTGAACACTTTAATCTTATAATTCAATCATTTCAATAATTGTAAGTGAAAACTTACATATTTCTCAAACCATTGAGGAAAGTGTCTTCCAAATTCTTTATTGATATCATCTTGTGTTTTCTCTGTCATAGCTCACATAACCATTCCTCATATAATTTAAAAACATTATCATATATTTTGGCAGTTCCTCGTATAAATCAATTTCAATTTCAAAATCAACTTCAACTTACTGCATGAAAGGTTGAACCTTTTGACAGTTTAATAAAATGTAACCATAGGCAGTATCTATTTCTTCCTCTGTTAACATTTTTCTTCTTGAACATCCATATGTTCATCCAATTTATAGGAAAACGGATAAGTTACCATTAACATCACCCGTTCCTCCCCTATCGTCATTACAAGGAACTTTTCTTGTGTGCATATGTGACTCAAAATAATGTGAACAAAATTTACTTGCTTCACTAAATAAGCATTACATATCAAACCTTCAACTCTAGCCTTGTTTTTGACATCTTTCTTCAAGTGATGCAAATACCTATATTCGTGAATAAGGTTATTACAATTATGTTATTAAAACATGTCATTACTTTAATTTAAATATTTACTATAATTACTTCTCAAACGGATACATCCATCGATATTGAACTAGACCAGCTAGTTTAGCCTCGTGTGCTAAATATATAGGTAAATGCTCTATACAGTGAAAGGAAGTTGGAGAAAAAATTCCTTCTAATTTGCACAAAATTACTAGAATTTCCCTTTCTAGTTTTTCTATTTCAGCTAACTTTATTTCAAATAATGTTAAGCTTTTGAAAAACAAACTTAATTCTTTTATAACTTCCCAACCTTATTCAGTAACAACTCCCGAAATGCAATTGGAATTAGCCTTTGCATAAACACATGACAATCATGACTTTTTATCCTAAATAATTTGTACTTCCTCATGTCCACACACCTTGCCAAGTTTGAAACTTAACCATTGGAAAACTTTATACTTTTCAACCATTCACATAAAATTTCCTTTTGTTTTTTGTCCAAAGTGTAACTTGCTTTCCGATATTTACCAGTACGAGGATCTTTATCTAACTCATTCTTTCTACAAAAAGTTTCAAATCAGCTCGTGATTTTGCATTGTCTTTTTTCCTCCCCTCAATGTTTATTATGGTGTTGAACAAATTGTTAATGTTTTTTTTTTCAATTTGCATCTCATCTAGATTATGACATATCAAATTAATTTTCCAATATGGCAAATCCTAAAAGATGCTTCTTTTCTCCAACCAAAATTTTTACTAATGTTTATATTAGCTTCATTAGCTTTAAGTTCTATAACTTTCGACAACATTAATTCATCAGGCTCCTGCAATATCTCTTCATTAGCTTTGTGAGGGGGAGGAGGTGTTTATACCATCATATTCTTAATGAACTTTTGTTTATTGCATCTAAATGGATGATCTAGAGGAAGAAATTTTCTATAGTTGTCAAACCAACATGTTTTACCCCCATTTGGAAGATAAAATGCATATGAATCATTACCACAATAAGGACAAGCCAATTTCCCTATTATGCTTCATCTAGACAATATAGCATATACTGGAAAATCACTAATAGTCCACATCAAAGCTACTCTCAACATAAATTTTTGTTGCAGAGACACATCATATGTCTCTATACCATATTCCCAAAGATGTTACAATTTAGATACCAATGGTTATAAGAATACATCAATTTTGTACTTTGTATTTGTAGGCCCTGACATAATCACTGTCAAGAACATATATACCTCATTCATACATATCCATGAAGGCAAATTCTAAGGAGTAATTATAATTAGCCATGATAAATATTGTTGGATGGATTGACCAAAAGGTTTGAATCCATCCGTCGACAATCCCAACCTAACATTTCGACTTTCAGCTGTAACTCATAATGGGTGTTATTGAAATATTTCCATGCTAGTTTGACTCATTATTCCATCTTCCTATTTGTGTTCATTATGCCATCTCATGTGAGATGCAATAACATCAGAAGCATATAGTCTTTGAAGTCTCAAAGTTAGTAGAAAATAATACATCCGCTTCCAGGGTACTAATTTCTGTTTTATAGACTTTCTAGGCTTGAACTTAGATTGACCACAAAATTTACACTCTTGTAATTCCATATCATCTCTCCAATACAACATACTTCCCAATTTGTAACAATAAATTTTTTAAACAAGCAAACTAAGACCCCTAATAAGTTTCTTCATATTGTGAAAACTATAAACCATTGTATGACTAGGAGGCAATGATTCATTATACTATCAAAGAATTTTATTAAAACTACAATAAAAAATTCCCTTCAGACTTTATGTTCAATATTTAAGCAATTGAAGAAAATTGAGTCATTGTCTCACAATTTGGCCATAATTCTTGGTCAGTTGAGTATAGTAAGTCAAAAAATTGTTTTGCCTGTGGGTTTAGTTCTTCTTCAAGATTTTCTATATTTTTCTGAAAGGTATAACTAGCTGCATAAACCATTTGCATGTAAACATTTTTAGTTGCACCCATATTATTTGTTCTAAATCCAATTCTCTCTTCAAACTCATCCACGTTTATTGACGAGTTTACTTCATTACCCCTTGAGGTGCTACAATCAATGGTTATCCATATCGTGTCCACTCAAAATAATTTGGAACAAACCCTTTTCTCAGCAAATGGCCATTCACTTCATCAATAGGATGGAAATGAATATGTTTGCACTTTTTACATGGACATATAATCTTCGGGCCATCCATATATGTAGGCTGAGAATATTCATAATGAATAAAAAGCTTTAAATCCATCAACAAACTCAGGATTAATGAAACCATAAGGTGTTAATCGTCTGTACATCCAATCAATCAACATTACTCATTTCTCTAAAACTGTTAATTAAAAAAAATGATTTCATAGTTAGTATCCTTCATATCCTCTAAATTTATAGAACATATAACCTTTACTTTACACAATATCCCCTAAGTATTAATCAATTGAATTAATCACCTACAATTGATTTTAATACTATAGTACGTGGCATTGTTTACACCTGTGAATCAAGAAAGCAAGTTCTCACTGTGACTCTTAAGCTCGTGTAATTTTTCACCGATAAGCCTCACGAGAGCTACATCATAGGTTTCTAGCCTATATACCGTCCTAGGGGTTTATTATGCAAAGAACTATCCTATCTATTAAACCTATGAATTTCTTGTGTTAATACTAAATTTAAATTAATCATATTAAAGTTGAAGTATTTATGTTTGAATTAAGTACCTACAATTGATTTCCAAATAATGGTACGTAGCATTGTTACACCATATCAATTGAGAAAGCAAGTTCTCGTTGTGACTCCTACACTCGTGGAATTTTTCACCGATGAGTCTCATGGGAGTTGCATCATGAGTTTCTAGCTCATATACCGTCCTAAGGATTTATTATGTGATTTGCTTACTGCAATAAATTAAAAATATAACAAAACTATTGAACAATTGTATTATATTACATGCGAATTATTCTTTTTCGCAGACTCTAGTTTGTGTTGAAGAGCATCGCTCATCCTTTGTCATGACCCGGAACCACATCGGGCACATGACAATCGCCTTATACCCAAGCTAAGGATACTCATGGTACCCTTAACCTGACTATACAAGGATAACTGGACATCTTTAAAAACATTTCGGCAGCACAATGGCTATAATTTGAAAATCCCAAGATAAAAAAACACCTGTAAATCAATTTCAAACACACTTCTATATTCACATTAAAACTTTTCCCGCAACTTCTAGACTTTGAAGTACACTTAAGAGCAATCTCAACAACAGTACAAAATATTCATACATAAAGCCATTTACAAACCACAAGACAAATAAGAGTTAATTTTACAAAATTATAAAGCATATCAACATAATCATGAGCCACTGTACAATAAAGTACAAAATAGAGACTACCCATGTGCGGTAATGCCCTGATTATGTCAAAAGACCGCACGAACCACTCAGATCTTCAAGCTCACCAAATTAACCTGCATGGTTGGAAAGTGGAGGAGGGTGAGTACACTATGTACTTAGTGAGCGGGAAAAACACATATATCACAAATAGAACCCGGTACACACCAAAATGGTCTAAATAACCTAAGGATGGTTTTACACATGTAACATGCACATAACCACCTATGAAGTGAATATGCACGACATAGAAACACATAGAGCTAGTCTATGACTCATGCCATATTGGTTAGGAACCATATAGGCCTAGCCTATTTATCACTCTTTGAGTGAACATAGGTTCCAGTTCCAGTACACATAAGCAGAAAAGTATCACATGTAAAAATCAAATCTCGTCAGGAAGCCAAATCTCATAATAAGCCAAAACAATTATGTGTGTCACCACTAGTTGGCCAAACTAGTGTGCACACCCACCGAATCCCGCTGTTAGCTAGACTTTCATCTATAGTGAGTCTAGAATATGGTTAATAAGAGTGTCATGACCCTATGTGATGACCTCGTCGGTGACCAGACCTCTAGGTGTGTAATCACTCGCGAGTCCTGTAGAATGGTGTCATTACAAGGACTCAACTTTTATGTACCAGCGTCACGCTTAATCTGTTTTGCCCAACACACCATTGTCCAATCGTTTCCTTACCAATCACAAAAAAATCATATACAAATATTAAGTACAAAAATCAATTAAGGCACAATGCCTTTACTTATCGGCCTAACCGATAAAATGGAACTTTGTCATGACTTTAAACCAAAAGAGAACACATACATGTAGTGTACATGACTTGGTTTTGCATATGTAAGTTTCGAAACATTATTTCATATAATAAAAGCCATCTTTTGCACTCTAGGTGCAAAGTTGTTCAAACTTGTAGTTTCAGAAAATAGAGCGTTGTCCTTTGCACTCCAAATGCAGGATTGGTGAAAACAATATCATTTCTCAAAATACGTAATGAAAACATCAGTTGCACTCTTAGTGCAAAGAGTTATTCAAAAATATCTCATTTATTAAATACACAAGTATACTAATATGTATTTGAGATTCAATTCTACTATGCATTACCTAGGTTCAAAATTCACATACAAGTCATTATGTATATCTTGGGTTGTCCTAGTCCTATTTGGGAGACATGTTTTCCCCAACTCACCTCAAAAGAAGGTTTACACTCCTTTGAATTCACTAATCTTCTGTATGAGCTTCTTAATCCACAGCTCCCGAGCCTTTATATATACAAATGTAATGTAGTTACTACTCAAACATATATCTCATATTTATACACCATCACATAAGTGTATAAAACACAGTATCATAATTTTTTAAGCTATAGGATTTGGCCATGAAGCTTTTTATATGGTTACTTCTCTTATTATTCACATAAGCTTTCTTTTGCATTTTCCAAGGCATTAAATGCCTTTGATCCAATACTTACACATTTCAAAGCAGAATTAAACACATTTTTAGCCAAGCCCATTAGGACAATACTCATCAATCTAAGCAATAATTCAAGTTTACTCTAACTAAACATGAAAGCCTCTTTCCAATGCACACCATCAAAATCCTTATATCCTAAGCCAAGTTCACTTAGGAATTTTATCAAACACCTAAAGGAATAAACTTGAAAGCCTCCTTATAATGTACTTCTTCCTCATTTTTCATCATCAATTCACATTATACATTCACAATTAACATCATAGAGTTCATTTAAACCCTCATTTTCAAAAGATATTCGCAACTTCACCAACTTTCACTAAAGAGAGACCATTTCTGTTTTGGCTTAAAGAAACATCTCCAAGACTCATTTCATTCATCTAAACCATGTTCCATGCATATTCAAGCATGGACAACAACATATCTTAACACTAAACTCAAAATCATAATGTAGAGAGAGATGAGACAAAATTTACCTATACTTTCCTTTAGTGATATCTTCAAATCCTTTGAGAATTTCTCAAATCTAATGATAGATTTGAGTTCCTTGACCCCAAATTAACTTATAAAACCTTGGTTTGAGTTGGAGAATCAAATAAATGGTGAAAATTGGGTGATAGCCAAATTCTTCTTCTTCTTCTGCCCCTTCTCCTTTCATCTCCTTTCTTTCAATTAAAACAAAATGTTTCTAATTTCTAATGGTAAGGTGCAAGCTATAAGATGAAGAAGGGTCTAGAATATTGAATCTTCTTTGACTAAACATGTTAAAATTAACTTTTTGCCCTTAGTCATGTGAAATTACCATTATACCCTTCAAACTTTTCCTAAATTTGCAATTAAGCCCAAAATTTGAGAATGACCAAAAATTTTATTTTAATATTGGTCCTCGGATTTTTTCAAATTATACTTAAGCTCCTTAGCCTTATAAAATTATATTTTGGTCCTCCAATAATTGAAAAATTACATTTAAGAGCCTTAGCTTTTAATAGGTTGTTATTTTCAGCCCTACCTGGATCAGTTTGTTATTGTCTTTATCGATGATATTTTCTTGTATTCGAGGAGTAGACAGGAGCATGCTGAGCACCTGAGATTGATTTTACAGATTATGAGGGAGAGATAGCTGTATGCCAAATTCAGTAAGTGTGAATTTTGGCTGACAGAGGTAGTATTTTTGGGACATATAGTGACTGGAGATGGCATACAGGTAGATCTGAGTAAGATTGAGGCTGTGATGAAGTGGGAAGCTCCAAGGAATGTGTCAGAGATTCGGAGTTTCCTAGGATTGGCAGGATATTACCGGAGGTTTGTCGAGGGGTTCTCTTTGATCTCAGCCCCTCTGACAAAACTTCTGAGGAAGAATGCTGC
>JAOQMS010000009.1:12461388-12471929 GCA_027563885.1 Erythroxylum longipes
CAAAGAATCCGAGAACAAAGTGGATCTTGAAGCTATTTTCCCCAATCAAGAAAAAGAATTTGAAGAGGATTATGCGGAATCAAACATGAAAAAAGATAGAAAGCAAAAACAATACAAAAGTAATACGCAAATAGAGCTTTATTCCTTCCTAAAAAAGCATTTAGTTTTTCAATTAAGATGGGATGATTTTTTAAATCAAAAAATAATCAATAATATTAAAGTATTTTGTCTCTTTCTTAGACCCATTCCTTAGCCTGAAAGATATGTGGCCATGAAATAGAGGGATTAACAAAGTCTCGATAGTTAGCTCTCAGTCTTCCAGTCGGAAAACAACATTGATGAAGACATGTTGGTGCGTTATTTCATGATGGGGAATTTTCGTGCTTATCCTAATTGTTGGTTCTATTTATACATGGAAAAAAGGAGCATTAGAGTGGTCTTAGCTCTTGATGGCATCTTCTTATGGAAATCCTATCTATTCTAAGCATGATAGTGGGGAATCTCATTGCTATGACTCAAACAAGCATGAAACGTATGCTTGCATATTTGTCCATACGTCAAACTAGATTTTATAAAAGAAAGTTTTCCCATTTCTTATCCTAAAAGATATGTGGCCATGATGTTGAAGTTATGTAAATATAGTGCCCTAGAAAGCAAGTGTATTTACATATAACTTAATTTTCTTCTAGTTACTTTTGTGAGTAATATTCTGTATATGGAGATGTATAGGAAACATATATATTATTAGAATCTAAATTAGTTGATTCACTTTTGAATAATCAAGTTGGTCACTTGATTATGGTTTAGACTGTAGTATTGCAATTTATCTCCATGCAAGTAAAAGAGTTTACTTCAAGGGAATGATGAGTTTCATATCATGATTGTAGTTGACTATCGATAATGGCAATATTAAATGAATCTGGAATCAATTATGTTTTAAAGAATAAAGTGGGTTGTTACTTTAATCTTAAAACATACACCTTAGCATTATGTTATTACGAACCACAATATTGATGAGTGGTGAACTCATATGTGTTTCATTATAATTCTTGATATGATCAGAATGGATTTGTATAGAGTATCAATCCAGTGTTGGCATGTTGGAATTATTAATTGAAACATGTATCAAGGAGCATTCACTCAAATAAAGAGTTTATAGTGATATCATCACTTTTAGATGTTTTTACAGAGTTTGGTGATTAAACTGGTGCCAGTAGTTTGATGGACTAGCTACCGATGAAGTCTTAGCACTAATATGAGATCTTGTGTGTTAATCACCATATAAAGTAAAACGGAAGATCTAGAAGGAAAAAACCAACATAAGGGCAAAATGGTAATTTTACCCTTTATTGAGTGGATTGATATAATATGGTTCATAATAAAGTTTGAAATTAGACATCTTATTTGAAACATGTATTCTCATAATATTTAGTAATTCAAGAGTTCAACCAATTGTCTTTAGTGGAACGACATTTGGTTAATAAGCTGGAATTAATTCTAATGAGATTAAATTAATTCCATGCTTATTGGAGCTTGAATTATATAAGTCCAATTAGATTCCTCATTTGGTTTCTAGGAAGGTTATCAAGTAAAGTAAGAAATATAAATAGAGGTTTTAAAGCCCATGATTGAATGTTGGGCTTACTTTAATTAGAAGCTCGAATGAACATTTAATATTAGGCTTGACTTTGGTTTGATTTGATTAATTAGATTAACTAAATCAAAACAAAGTTATAAAAGAAAGAAGGAGGGAATATTTCAGTTTTTTAATACCTAAATGTGCAGTTGCACATTTAGCATTGAATTACTAAATTAAAGATGGTTTTTATTATTCTTTATCATCATTTAATGGAGTAATGATCTTATCATTAAATGGTTTAATGGTTGTCTTTTACTGATGGCATGTAATGTAACCTTTTAGCATTCATTTCATTAAAGAAAGGAAGAGGTGCATTTGATGTATTCTCTCTTCCTTCTTTCATCCATAACCAAAATTGAGAAAGTCTCATTTAGGTTATTGGTCTTTTCATATATCCATCTTAAACAAATGAGAAGAGTCTCATTTATTGGCTTCTTTATGATTAATTAAAGAATGAAGTGATGCATTGGATGCACATCACATCTTTCTTTCATGATAACTGAAATGGACTAGGAGAGGAATAAGTGTTCTTGCATTTTGTTTTGACTCACTCTCTCCTCTCATATATGCATAGCCGAAACTTGAATGAGAAGAGTCTCGTTTTTAGCTTCTTTCTTCTAAGAAAAATCTCCTCAAAATACTTCTTCTCCTTTCCTACCAAAGGATAACAAGTTGTCCAAAAAGAACAAGCGGTAGATCGGATTGGTCAGGGATACAACAACAAGGAGAGGATACATTGACAAAGGATTTGGAGAGGATACAAAAGCAAGAAGTCAAAGCTATAGCAAAGAGTTGGTATATTTCTACCACCTTGTTCTTATGTAAATTATTTTCCTCATACCATATGATGTATAGCTAAAATATGTTGATTTGGTTATCTTACTTTCGTTGCGTTTAGATTTCAAAAGCGTTTTGAAATCTACCGTTTAACCAAATCTTGCATTCCTTTGTTTTCGATCCAACACATGAAATATACTTTTATTTTATCTAAGGCTAAGAGGATTGAATTAACAAAAATAAAGTTTCACAAGAAAAGTAAATCCGAGAAGTTGATTGGCAAGATTCGTAATTTAGAAATTAACAAAAAAGAAATGAAATTTGAGCAATGCAAAAACACAATGAAAATCGATGGAGAGAAATTAACCAATTATAAGGAAGGGGATTTTACTTATCATTAATTCTAACCTGGCTAATTATGTGTCAATGGGGTGTCGGTTCTAGACTGTCCTAGGGTTGATTACTCTATCTAAAGTTATAACCAGCAAACCCTAAATTATAAATCCTAATCAGATTATGGAATTTACAATCTCTCAATTCACAAATTATCCGAAACCTAATTAGATCTAAAGTACTCTAATAAACTATTGGAACATCACACTGGATCTCCCTTTGTATAATTACCAATATGATTTATCACTGTTTCTATGAAATCTCCTAACTCTCAATAATATGATTTAATCATTTTTCATTCATTCACCCTCTCAGTTTATTATCGAATTATGCAAGAATGTAACCAAATCACGACATTAATCTAAATAACTCAATTAACTAAATTATCATTAACTCAAAATAAAATCCCAAAGGAGAGTTTAGAACATCATCAATATTCCAAATCTTAACATCATACTATCCATCTCAACTTTACACATGAATAAAATTGAAATGAAAAAGAAATACAACTTGGAATAGACGATGGGAGTTAGCGACATCGGAAAACCTCTTGATCCGGGAAGCACGTCGAGTTAATTTCATCTTCCTCTTCCTTTTTCTCTTCCTCTTCCCCTTTCTCTCTTTAGGGTTTTCAACAGTGGCTACTGAAAAAGCTCCCTTTCTCTACCTCTTTATGTTCTTTTCATACTCTTTTATGTTTTGGGTAACCCTAAGGTATAAAAAATCTCTCAAAACATAAAGTTTATAAGTGTCTGCGCATTTGCCTGACACAAGCCACGATTGTGGCTCACATATGAGCCTTTTGTCATGATCATGGGATGTAGGCCATGATCATGGGCCAAACCTGGAGCTTCTGTCGCTATGATCGTGGGCCATTGTTTCGGCTCGAATGTCTCCGAAACTCCTCCGTTCTTCGATGTTGACTGGAAACAATAGCAAACATATCAAAATACCTTTAAAATATAATATTTAAGCTCAAAAGTTTGTAGTAACCCTTAAAACACTTAAAACATAAATAATTAATGAACTAACACAATTATAACCTAAACATATACTAAATGATTGAATTAACGACTAAACACATATCAAGCTATGCCTTAAAACACGATGCAACTTACACTTATCACATCCCAACACTTAAACTTTTGTTTGCCCTCAAACAAACAAAACAACAAACAACAACACAAATCACAAAACACAAAACACAAAACACACAATGCAACAATGAGACTGACTTCAACGTCATGAAATAAATTTAACTTTTAACATAATCATTTAAGTCTTTCTAAATCATTAACATGCAAAATCTGCGTTTAGGAGCTCTGGACTAAATAGACATATTAATCAAAACTTAAATGTCAAGTTTATTCACCCCTTCCAATTGTACACACACATTAATAATTATTGGTCATTCAAACTTTGTAATTAATCCTAAGTACATTTTCATGAAAAGTTAAGCTAATTACAAGTTTAGTAAGTTTTTATTAGAAAATTTTTAATTACCTTTTTATGTGCATGGACCTAGTTTTTTTACATGAAGGCAAACATTGGTGTTGAATGGCGATACGGTTAGTCGACTAAGTCATATTTTATTAAGTTGCTTAGTTGGAATGGCATTATAGCCTTTTGACGCGAAGGCAGACGTTTGTGATGCGTGTCAATCCGATTACTCGGCTACATCATGTTCTCAACTGGCTACTAGCTCTACTCATAACCTGAAGGTTAGTAGAAAAGTTGTTTATTAAAATTACAAACATATTTTTTATTTAATGCCTACCTTATTGCTTTAGCTATTTGTTTTCATGAAAAAATACTAGTTAAGCTACTTAATCGAAAGACGTAAAATTATGAATGAATGCGACAACTTATAGGGTAATAAACTAACACTGAATCCTAATTAACTTCATTTTTAGCCAAAGAACCCAAATCACTAATTTCGCAAGCTAATGACTCTTTACAACCTAATAGATTATGTTCAAAATTAAATCAATTTCAATCCATCTAAGCCGTCGATACATTCACATGATTTACAGTATGCAACTTAACACACTAACATAACAATATGCAAAATTCTCACTCAAAGCAAAACACACAACCCTCCCCACACTTGAACAACACATTGTGCTTAATGTGAGAAGGATACAAACAAACACATGTGGAAAGAAATGACTTAAAAAAATAAAACCAAAATAAAGACTAAATTTAAAAGAAAAAGGGTTAGCAACAAAACCTTATGGTGATGGAGGTAATGATGGTGAGGTGTTGAGACCAAATCCGCTTGATGCTTGAGATTGTTGTCTTATCTTAGAATTGCTTTAAGAGAGTAAGAGAATTAGTAATCCAAGATCATTTCAAATCATTAAAATTTTATTTAAAATTCAAAACAAAACTAGCTAAACATAACAATTTAAATCTAACTATTGAACGTGCTAATTTATGGTTATTAGCTTCACCTTGTATCATTGGAAACTTAGCAGGGATCAATTATGGGCGGCTTGCTTCTACCCTTTTCATTCAACATCAGTTTTGTAGCCTGTAACTAAGCTACAAATTGCAAAATGATTAAAAGGACAATATTGATAAAATTATGAAAACCAATTAAACTCAGTAATGTCCTATTTTTGAGTGAACCGTTAATAAAACATGGAATAACAAAACTCCTTGAATCTTCCATAGAACCCAGCACTTTGCCTAGTAAGAGCGTGAGTTGTTCTCTTCTTGGTTCTTCCTCATTCTCCCTCATCTCCTCTTCTTCTTTATCTTCTTGAATAGAGACTTCCATAGCTTCTTCAAACTTGATGTCTGTTGTCAACTGTTCTTCATCCTCTCGTTCCTTCAAAGATTCGAGCACATCAATTTTTTGAATAAGTCGCCCTCTTTCAGATTCTTTAATACATCATTTGTTGAATGTCATTTGGTCATCACGAATCTGAATGATGATGTTCTCTTCATGGACATCTACCCCAACTTTTTCAATGTTCAAGCAAGGTATACTAAGATCTAGGGAATAATAGGGAGGATTGTCATTCTTTTCTTCATCCTCTTTCTTCATCTCTTAGTCTTTTACAAGATGGGATTCAACTTGATTTTTCATTGTTTCTTCTAGCTCTTCCCCATTCTTAAATGTGATAGCCTCATATTGCTCTCGTTGATGTAATTCCATATTGTTTAGAAAGTCTTCCACACTTCTCTTACAAAATCAACAGGAAAACTGTTTCATTTGAATCTCCAGGTTATGAATAGAAGAGATATGATTTTCTGTTGCTTGATCAAATTGCTTTTCTAGTCTCTTTTGGGTCTCTTCCATGTCTGTTAGCTTATCTATAATCTTCTCCAATTTGGAATCCCATGAACTAGACTCATCTTGCTGAAATTCTAATAGGTCTTGATGTCCTATGTGAGTACTTGTATTGTTAGGCCAATAAAAATCTGGGTGATTCTGCCACCTCGACACATATGTGTTCATATAAGGATGATGATTTCTCTAACTAAATTGAGGCTTATTGAAATTCGTAAAAGTCCTTTGCTCCATATAATATATATCCTCCCTGATCGTTCTTTTTATCTCTTCTTAGCATTCAACTCTTGAGGTTCCCTATTATTGTCCGGTGATATCGAACTTGATGTATCGTCTACTTTATGCTAAACTTCTATCTCTTTCTCTCTCTCTCTCTTTTAATTCACAAAAGAAGGTGAAAAAGCTTTAGACTATAAGAATTAAACTAATCTACGCCTCCCCAACAACACACTAAAAACATGATCGTGTCGTTTGAGCTTTAAAATTTATAAGCCCTCAAATACCATAAGTGCACGTATCGATCCCACAAGGAGGGGGGAACTAATATGATTCTATGTTATCTAAGGATAAGAAGATTGAATTAACAGAAATAAAGTTTCACAAGAAAATTAATTTCAAGAAGTTGATAGGCAAGATTTGCAATTCAGAAATTAACACAAAAGAAATGAAATTTGAGCAATGCAGAAACACAATGAAAATCAATCAAGAGCAAGTAACTAGTTATGAGGAAGGAGATTATAATTATCATTAATGCTAACCTAGCTGATTATGTATCAATGGAGTGTTGGTTCTAGACTATCCTAGGGCTGATTACTTTTTCTCGAGTTTTAACCATCAAACCCTAAATTATAAACCCTAATCAGATTATAGAATTTGCAATTTCTCAATTTACAAATTATCTAAAACCTAATTAGATCTTAAGCACTCTAATAAACTATTGGAACATCACACTGGATCTCTCTTCATACAATTGCTGATATGAATTATCACGGTTTCTATTAAATCGCCTAACTCTCATTAATCTGATTTAATAATTTTTCATTCAGTTCTCCCACTCAATTTATTACCGAATTATGGAAGAACTTAATTAAATCACGATATCCATCCAAATAACCCAATCAGCTAAATTATCATTAAATCAAAATAAAATCCAACATCATCAATATTCCAAATCCTTTCATCATAGTATCCATCTCAACTTTACACATGAATAAAATTCAAACAAAAAGGAAATACAACTGGGAATAGACGATGGAAGGTAGTGACATTGGAAAATCTCCTGATTCGGAAAGCACGTCGAGTCAGCTTTGTCTTCTTCTTCCTTCTTCTCTTTCACTTCCTCTTTCTCTTTTTAGGGTTTTCAACAGTGGCTGTTGAAAAAGCTCCCTTTCTATGCATCTTTATGTTCCTTTTATACTCTTTTGCATTTTAGGTAACCCTAGGATTTTTCAAGGGTCCAAAAGATCCAAAAAAGCTCATAAAACATGAAATTCGTGAGCGTCTACGCATTTGCCCGATGCAGGCCACAATCGTAGCCCTGCAGGACGCGATCGTGGCTCACATCTGAGTCTTTTGTAATGATCATCACATGCAGGCCACGATCATGGGCCAAACCTGGAGCTTCTGTCACGTTCATGGCCTATTTCTTCCCGTATGTCTCTAAAACTCCTCCGTTCTTCGATGTTGACACTGAAAAACTAGCAAACATATCAAAGCACCTTATAAACATAACATTTAAGCTCAAAAGTGTGTACTAACCCTTAAAACACTTAAAACATAAAATACTAACAAACTAACACAGTTCTAACCTAAACACATACTAAATGATTGAATTAATGGCTAAACACATATCAAACTATGCCCTAAAACACGATGCAATTTACACTTATCAAGCCTTATGAAAGCTGCATCATAAGTTTCTAGCCTATGTACAATCCCAGGGATTTATTATGCCTCAAATCAACCATAAGATCTCAAACTCATTCCACATACAGTAAATACTTATGTAATCATACGTCTACTCATCAATGATTCAAACAAAACTCAAACATAAATAATTAGACTATTAAAGAAGAATATAAAAAGTCATCAATGATTATAAGAATATTCTAAACAACACCACAAAATCAAGACCTCCTTTGCATTCACACAAAACCCAAACACAAAAAAATCATATTATTAAAGCAACACATATGGTAGACATTAGTTGGACGACTTACTTGGATGGACGGACAACTACAGACTACAAAGCAGAAGGATGTAATGCCAAACTCCGTGAGCCCTTTTTGTATTGGTCTATACTTTAAGATACTATTGTATATTGACATATACATGGTTGTATATGAGTTCAAAAATGTATTTGAATCTTTTCGGTGTTTATGACAGTGATATATAATTCTATATTCTCAAAAATGTATTTGAATCCTTTCGGTATTTATGCCAGTGATATATAATGTTATGTGCCCTTACATGAACTTAGAGTTCATCGGTATTCAAAATCTTAGAGATTTCTGACATATAAGCTTCTAAGTGTGTAAAATCGATTCGATTGGATGGATATGGCCATGGTGGCCTAATGCCTTAGAGGTGTCTAGACATGATTTATAGACTTATTGGACACTTAGAAAGCATAATTGGAAAAGTTGATGTACATAAGGACTTATTTACAACCTGTTAAAAGCTAAGGGACTTAAATGTAATTTTTCAATTATTGGAGAACCAAAATGCAATTTTATAAGGCTAAGGAGCTTAATTCCAATTTGCAAAAGTCCGAGGACCAAAATGAAAATAAAAAGTTTTGGTAATTCTCAAATTTTGGGCTTAATTGCAAATTCAGGAAAAGTTTGAAGGGTATAATGGTAATTTCACATGACTAAGGCCAAAAAGGTAATTTCACATGTTCAGTCAAAGAAAATTCAATATTCTATACCCTTTTTCATCTCATGGCCGTGCATCTCACCATTAGAAATTAGAAACACTTTGTTTTAATTGAAAGAAAGGAGAAGAAGGAGGAGAAGAAGAATTCAGCTATCAACCAATTTTCACCATTTTTTTTATTCTCCAACCCAAAACAAGGTTTTATAAGTTAATTTAGTTACTAGGAACTCAAATCTATCATTAGCTTTGAGAAATTCTGAAAGGATTTGAAGATATCACTAAAGGAAAGTATAGGTAAATTTTGTCTCATCTCTCTCTACATTATGATTTTAAGTTTGGTGTTAAGATATGTTGTTCTCCATGATTGAATATGCATAAAACATGGTTTAGATGAATGAAATGATTTATGGAGATGTTTCTTTAAGCCAAAACCGAAATGGTCTCTCTTTAGTGAAAGTTGGTGAAGTTGTGAATATCTTTTGAAATTGATGGTTTAAATGAACTCTATGATGTTAATTGTGCATGTATAATATGAATTGATGATGAAAAATGAGGAAGAAGTACATTATAAGGAGGCTTTCAAGTTTATGCCTTTAGTTGTTTGATAAAATGCCTAAGTGATGGTGTGCATTGGAATGAGGCTTACATGTTTACTTAGAGTAAACTTGAATTGTTGTTTGGATTGATGAATATTGGCATAATGGGCTTGGCTAAAAATGTGCTTAATTATGCTTTGAAATGCATAAGTATTGGATCAAAGGCATTAAATGCCTTGGAAAATACAAAAGAAAGCTTATGTGAATAATAAGAGAAGTAACTATGTGAGAAACTTCATGGCTGAATCCTATAACTTAAAAAATTATGATACTGGGTTTTATTAAAGCACCCCACTCTCGCAAGACACATACCTCACATCCTGAATGATGTACGAGAACATGGCCCATGAGGGTGGCAAGCTAGCACAGTCAGTCAGTAAAATCTCGTTACAAAATTTTTTTTACAACACACATATGCAGAAATCAATAATCAAATTGGGCCCATTCTTTTCTTTAATAACATCAAAATCACATTTATTATTATTACACTCAAGACCAATCTCATTTACAATCCTTTCCACTATGGAAAGTTATTACAAAACAGAAATATTCAAATATACATGTTACAATAATTGTGGAAGACTCAATTCGATACAAAAATAAGAAAATACTAATGCAGACGCGAACTGACCCCGATCTCTTTCTCTTACTTGAATGCAGTGGCTATACTCCAATTTGGCTAACTAGAATGACTCTTCTGAGCCTAAAAAAATATTGCAAATTTTGGGTGAGTTTTGCAAACTCAATGAGTGACCATCCTCGATCGCTCACTCGATCACATAACACATACAATTCATATAATCACATAATTCACATAATTTCATTAAAAATCATTTATCATTGTATATCACTTGGTCATTCATTTCACATTTTACATTCAACAAATATCATATTCAGAATACATTTCAGTCAGTCAAACACACGTATTATATGTATATGCAGTGCTTATGAGACTCACTTT
>JAOQMS010000009.1:12482348-12507548 GCA_027563885.1 Erythroxylum longipes
TCTAGAAAATTCGAATAATTTATGTGATTATTGGGCCTCTCCCAACATTCAGTTTTGTTTTCTTTCCCTTCACATTTACTTCCATTAATCTTGTTAGATGATTTAGTGACTTTGTTTTTTCTTTATTTAGGAAAAAAGTGAGAAGGTCAAGTGAACATAGGAAAAATGAAAACTTATCACAACCAAGGCTCTAAATTTTTTGTTGTCATACGAAATGAATATGTAAGATCTTTGTTTATAAGTTATAGTTATATCAATAAATGCTATATCATTTATTGTGCATTGTATTTTTTTCATAAAAAAAGTGAGAAGGAACTACATGGATAACAGTGATAGGGTTACACTCTACAAACTCACTCACTATAAGGAAGGTTAAGGGTGGATGTCTAAAGAAGCAGAAAATAACTATGTAAGTATAAAAATTTATTTAAATTTAAGTTTATTTATTTTTGTAGTACTAACTAATAATATTTGCACTGAATATTGGTTTTGTTTATTCAATTTTAAAATAAGATGCAAGAGTTGCTACAAACATCATTGTTTAAGGAAAAATGAGGCAAATATAGAAGACATTTGCAATAAGGTGCTTGGTACACGATCCGAATATATCAAAAGTCTTGGGTTTGACCGTAAGCCAATTATTTCATCCTCATCAAAATCAACATGTGTTCAACGTCTTGATAAAGAAAACAAGTTAAATTACAACCTACTGAAAACAAGTTAGCCAAGCATGGAAGGTATCTCAAAAAATTACTTTGCCCAAATTATGTAAGTAGTGAAGATGAAAATGAGGGTAAGTGATTTGTATTATGTCTTCCAAACTAATCTCTATATTTATTATTTTTATATAAGTATTATTGAAGTTGTAATTAAAATCTTGTACACGAACAAACTATCAAATATTTTTATATAATTTTTTGTATAATAAATTTTAAAAATCTCAATATTATATACATATGGATAAAAAATTTCACAAATAATTATAATTTAATATGGTATATCATCTCGTTAAATTGTATATTAAAAATTTGACTTCATTTTACAAAACCTAGCTAAAAACCTTTGGTAGCTAAAATTTTTTGACTATGCTTATGAAAATATAGCTAATAATTTTTAACTATGAAAACTAAGCTTATTGCTACGAAAATAATAGGTAGGAAAAAATCTTTAGCGACGATTAGTGAAAAACTTCGTCTATAGATTTTAGCTACAGAAATTTGACGAAGAATATAAATCATCACTAATAACTATTAGCGACGATTTTAGGACTTTTAGCGAAGATTTTTTTTGTTGCCAAATTTCATTTCTAATATAGTGGAAAGAGAGGAATTTGCAACTTTATAAAGGGGAAGATACTGAAAATCACTACCCGAAGTTGAAGCCAACCTTAACTGAATAAGGGAGATTATGCTAGTTAATTCAGCACACAATCAACTTACTACTGATATGAAAATGAGATGAAACTTTTTAGAGTGAGCTGCTTATGACTTTTTGTTCTTGTTTTTCTTGATTTTCTCTTGTAATCGGAACTTCTTGTAACTTTAATAGCTTTGTTATAGTTAATAAAGAATTCTCTTTCAATTCCAATTTTTTTTGATGTTATACTTTAATTTTTATAAATATGTTAACTATAATTAGTTACTTTCACCATAACGCAAGATATATGTATAATTTTACAAAAAGAGTTAGTTTTATATTCTTTTGAAAGTTGGTGCAATATAGTTAACAAAGGGATAATTTTTTAAATATTTATATAAATAAGCATATGTAGGTTTAATATTGTCTATATACATATTGTATGGATATAAAGGATAAAAAATGAGGCAGTTTATATCCGTTAAGATCAAACACGATGTTGATTCTTTCGGATATGTGCATAAATAATAATAAGTATCTTTATTTAAATATTCCTCACATATTTGTATTTATACATATAATAAATACATAATTAGTGGGGTTTGAATATTATGGAGTTGCTTTTATATAATTTTAAAATAAATTTAAATTAATATCTAAACAAAGTATGTTGAAGTCAAATTCATTTCTTAAATATATATTTATTTTTTAAAAAATTTATATTATATGTTAGTTGTTATAGTAAATTTTATTTTTTACAAATTTAAAGTTTGATTCATTTTTAAGTTGCGGAATAATTATAATAATTTTCTTATAAGTACGATCTTTTTGTTGATTTAATCCTTATACATTGTATGTGCTATGTATTAAACATCTAAAAAGTACATAAAATTGAGATTAATTTAAATTTAATATCTTTAAATATTATGTTATTGGAATAATCATAAAAACTTTTAATTTATTCATAAAATACAAATATTTAATAATAATTTTTTATCATTAAAATCAAATAAATTGATTAAATTAATTTTATAATAAATATTTTAAGATTAGTGAAATTATGGAGAATTATTCAACCGTGTCTTCATAAAGTAATTGAGAAAGAGAGACCATTAAATTAAAGCTTGCTTTCTATACATTGAGAAAGAGAAACCATTAAATTAAAGCTTGCTTTCTATACATACTGATAAAGAATAACACTAATATAAAATTTTCCCTAATTGTACAGATGCCAATAATATGTACAAAAACTAAACCTCAACCATAGGCTAGCATATATTAAATATATGTATAAATAATTCCTAAAGACTTTTTTTTTCCTGACCAAGCTCTTGATTTGTCCCACAAACCCAAACACTACAAGTACAACATAGATCAACAAATGGGTATTCACCGTCAAATGCTTCTCAAAGCAAAATAATATTCTTATAGGAAAACCATACTGTTATCGATCTCAAATCTCATGTCCTCCAAGTTGGAAACACCTCCATCTCCCAAGCTATTTTCTTCCAAGTTCAAGTCATTCCACAAGAACTCGTAATCTTTATTATTGTCCCATTTGCAGGTGATGTCTGGGATGGAGTTGGAGACGTCCCTTTCCTGATGAGAAAGCTGAAGTAGGCTTAAGAAAGAGCTCTGGTGATGAGTAGGGGTTGAAGATAGCGAGACTGTTTGCTGGTACGATCCACGAGTTGGATTTTGGTCAGTAGAATTAGGTGATGTTGCCAAGTTCGGAGGAACACCAACTGTTCCTGTCCCGAACCTAAGTTGTGGGCTGAGCCTCATCACGCTGTCCTCTTCCTTACTTTTGTGGAATACTCTACACAGCACCCAGTCCTCCTGTGATATTATCATTCAAATTCTTGGCTTAGTAAGCTAATGAAATATGTAACACTATAAATTATATATATCACCACGCTAAATCTTTAGATCAGATACCTAATTTTCAACACAGGCATTTTTGTCGAGATAAAAGAGATGGAAATTTTGTCTATGATCATAGATTTATATGCAGGACATGTACATTTATTCCCTGACCACATTATCCTTCCACGTTTCCTCTCTTATTCACCTCTCTAGTTAATGTGGTAACTATACATAACAGTCCAAAGTGGACACTGGACAGCTTTGCATGACCACTTTCCTCTAAGTTCCCTATTAGACAACATGGTACTTACTAATGTCTAGCTAACCAGACAAGGTAAGTATGAGTGTCCATCCATGCAGAAGGTGGTTGGTTGTTTACAATTTTAGACTGTGACTTGTCATGGAGGTACAAAAGAAACTACTGATTCCAGTGATTGAATAAAACCATTTCATGTAGAGAATAATTCTTCGAGTTGGACTGTGGACGAGAGTGCAATAAAGAAAGCGCACCTTAGGAGGCATATGTGGGGTCTCGAGCCGAAACTCATGCATGATCCAACCAGTTTTGATTCCATTGGGAGCTCTATTCCTATAGAAGACTAGAGTCTTTCTCATCCCCACAATCTCACGAGTTGTGGGGTCAAGCACTCTGCGATCTTTCCCTGTGGCTTTCCAATACCCAGATGTCGTGGCTCGGTTGGTCCTGAACCCAGTAGCATACTTTCGATCCCTGAAGCTGAAGAAGTACCATTCATTGGCGTTGAGCTTAGCCACCTCTGAGACATGTGCGTCAAATCGGCAAATGGTTAGATAAAATAAAGCTTTCATGAACATGGCACTTTGTCTGCTGCTTTCAACGGAGGGGGTTTCAATGTAGTAATCATGAAACAGCATATTATAATTTGCAAAAACATACTGGGTGGAAGTTACATTTATCCAAACTTGATTTGCAAACATGTTACGATTTTATTATTTTTGTTTTCTTCCCAATAATTGATCAACGTGTGGCCAACGTTTTCATACATTATTTGGCAATTAATGAGAATCGGTCTGTCGTTAAGTCCTCGTCACCTTAATGAGTTATGTTTAAGAAACCTAGGCATAATAATTTTTATATACTTGTAATCATTAAATTGAAGGAGAATTATAAAAAGATAACCCTGCAAGACTTTAGGATCATGCTTCTTATCGAATGAAAATGATCTTTACTTATTAATTTTCTTTGAAAGATGGTGCAAGCTATATTGTGGATGTCACATGCTTCCTTGAAGAGGAGAAGGAAAAGGCTATCCTGTTCACTTTTCAAAATTTCTTTTCATATTTAACTTGCATCTCACATAAATATCAATAGCTAAACAGCAAGGATTGGCCTACGGATTGACTTATTTATGTAAGAGTAGCAGCAGAACATGGGTAATAAAGTGAATTAGAACAGGAAAAAGAGGAAATTACTTGGTGTATAAGATATGTAAGTTTATCAATCAGAATCAAAAGTGACGCAGCAAAAGTTTCTCTTTAAAGCATCGCAGCTCATGTTTTGGAAAATCTTGTCTCTATAATGCATTTTAGCGTCGTTATCTTTAGTTTGATATTTCTTAAAAAATTGGATTCTCATCCTTTCTCATCACCTCAATTGGCCCTAGTCTGTCTACATGTAACGTATTTGTAATTGTTCATGTGAACGTTTAGAATAAGTCACGACTTACAAAGTCGAAACATCATAACATGAATTTTCTATATAGGGCCCGTACCTCTCCCTATACCAAAAAATTAACAAGGGGAAATCACTAGTAAATACTAATTAGTCATCGTGTGTTATTTGTCCCTTGAAAAGGAAAAGGTTATGCCACTCATGGATGGAGTTTAACGTATAACGTAAACCAGCCGTGAGAGGAACGTTATTGGGCTAACCCATGATGAATTATTACACTACTTAATATTGGAGTTGCCAGTTTATACAAGTTGAGTCAAGAAAGAAGAGCAAAATTTCGTATAAGCAAATACAGGCATCAAACATCATCACTAACATGGTTGGGGTGCATATTCGAGGACAGCAGCCCATACATATAGAGAACTTTGGATTGCCACGAGCTTTTTAGCTAGATAGACAGCTAACTAGCTAAATTGCATGTCATAAGTTTATATGAATACGAAGTTTTTGATCAGGTTTTAAATTACTGACTGCAGATTATATTGTACAATACTACAGATGATATAAGAATAACTGTGAGAAATATAATGGAAATTACAGTCAGTTATAATAGTAACCTGAATCATCATTGTAATATTATAGTTGTAATTACAGTTGCGGACTACAATTTAAAACTATGTTGAAAGTTGAAAAACATTGGGAAAAAAGCAAGAATATTTCCCATATGGGGAATATTACACACTATATACAAAAATAAAAGCGAGGATGATGTATAGGAAAGTTCTAAGTAGGCAAGCCTATGACTTGGCATGAAAGCAAAATCTTTCTAGGGGATAAGAATCCTCAGAAAGGCGTATGAACTTAATCTTGCTAAAGTAACATGAGAAATTATTCTTCTTTGAATTGCCTAGAGGAAGCAATTACTCTTGTAGTCCTCACTTATGGTGATTTATGAGGTAGGAAATATAGGCTCAAAAGAGAAAGAAAAATAAATATGAAAAGAATAATACGGAACCAAACATCAAGTTCCAATCCCACTTAGAAACATGAAGTTCAAATAAACTAAATTCTCGTTTTCTTAACCAAGTAATTAGTACTCTGCCTTAAAGCGAAAAAGAGAAGATAAGTGTATAACTATGAAGAACATGGTCTTGCGGTCGGGATTATAGTAGGGTATTCTTTCAAGAATGATGAGAAGAGAAAGAAAGGATTATTTGCTTGCTCCCTGTATGGTAATCCAACGTAAAAGAATAAAATGAACATAGCCGAAGTAAACAAAATCACGAAAAGAATAAGAGAGAGCGGCTAACAATATACTCATTGGTTGGCTACGATTACTACCACACTATTAAAACTCCAGGAAAATCATACTAAAGTAACTTGTGATACTATATGAAATTGTATATCCTCTAATATTCGTGCTTCTCTTTCTATAATATATAGGATAACTTTTGCTATGTGTAGTCTGTTTTCTACATACTTGTCAGTCTCGTACCCCTCGAAGCTTAAATGACTTATTTTAAATGTCAAGTGTGAACATAATGTAGGAGATGACAGTGAATCTGTAAAGAAACAGGAAGCTATGGATAATACTCTTACCAGGAAGCTGCCATGGTTCACAAATATGCAGGTCGATTTCGATCAAAGTACCCTTGAGAACTTCCTCATTCGTGATCTTCTTGTAGAGATAATGACATACAAGCTCCTCGTCACTTGGATAAAACCTGAAACCAGGAGGCAGTGTTGCTCCAATGTCTCTGAGCCCCATTTTTTCTAATCTTTTGCTAGGCAAGAGAAGAAAGGTGAGCGAATATGGAAAGTATAATTAAGTTTCAAGGATTAAAATAGGAAGGGGGAATGGATATATTAAACTTCTTGTTTGAGAGAAAGGCGTCTGGTTTCTTAGTTTGGGATATGAAATACATGAGTGGGAAGGTAGAGGTTGGCGTTGTGCATCTAAATAGTCAGGGCGACAAGGGGCTTTGCCAGTTAGAAATTCTTATAGTGTTCTAGCATAGAGGGTCCATGCTATTGTACAGGTGTAACTTGTTAGTTGTAGTATGAAGTTTCAAGAAAGACCAAAGTTGCAAGAAATCTATCATGTGGGAGGGTTATGAAAATTTGATAGCTAGCGATTGATGAAAAATGTATGGACAAAATCCAAACGCTAATATTAGAGAGAAACCTTCCAAAACACCCCTTTATATTTATTGTAAGAAGACCTTTTGTTTTTTTATAAATAATTTACATAACAACTTTTTAATTTTCTATTGCACACGAATAGGCACCTGCGAATGATAAGGGTAATTCCCGTGATTATGAATATTTTGAAGAAATAATTGACTAAAGACAATCACATCGACTTGTCTTCTGATTTTCCTCTTATTTATTATCGAGTGTTATTCCAAAAGCAGATTTCACACCCCGAAATTCTTGCATATCACGCTATGACCATGAATCATTTTTTTTCTTTACGTCTAATCCTATAAATCTAAAAACTAGGTTAAGGAAAATTATCAATCAAATAAGAGGTACGTTCCGATCTCGCCCCTAAATAACCCATATTATTTTACAAACTTAAACACAGTTTTTGCTTCTTTGAGACAAATTTTGTTAAACTACATATGATACCTAACATTAATATATAGTTCACGAATAATAACAAAGGCTTAATATTCCCTGTATGTTGTTATAATCACGTTTCCCTTTTCTTTGCGTCACCATGTTATGTCAAATGTTAAATCAAGCAGAATCTCAAGATGTTTTCTTATTTATTTGCCTTGTTACTCAAAAAAAAAAAAAAAGTACGGTTCCTTTCATTTGTAAAAGGTTATAGGGGAACACGAGAGAAGAGAATGATTATATGTAGTTAATCGTAATATTGTAGAGGGAACACGAGAGAAGAGAATGATTATATGTAGTTAATCATAATATTGTAAAGCTAAAAAGTATGTATAAACTATAATATCCGTATATTATGATAATCATTTAGTGAGGACCATAAGCTACCCTTTGGTTAGTGAATCCTAGGTCTAGCTTGATTAAGCTTAATCATTATTATATGTATATGTTTGAGGTACATATACATTCCTATAATTAATTGGTGGGATCACCTTTACCGATGGGACCATTCCTTCCATGGTACGCCCAAGAACAATGCGTCTTAAGCACGTGAACCATTTGATTCATCTAAGACTCCAAAATGTGGACAGCTCAAGAAGAAAATTTTAAAAAGAAAGTAGTTGGAAATTTTGAATATTTGCTAATCATGAACTAGTTAAGAGTCCTATCTGTTCAATTTTTGATCACACAGGAGAAAAACTTCGTCTTGAAGCAGAGGTGGGGCATGCTGATTGTCTTCAGCCAGGGGCCTAATAATGATGGAAGGATATCAGGCCCATCAACACATACTCTGTGATGAAGCTAACAAATTAATTAGGTGATTTCTTGTTTTTCTGGATGAGTAATGCTTGAAAAATGGCAATAATAATGGAAATATGGACAAAAGGATATTTGTCACAACTTGTATCATCTGATAATAATAATTAGGATGGTATATTGTAGATGATGATTGGACTGGGGTCTCATCAATGTTAAGCATATGCCATGGAAATAATTGAACCTAAAATCTTTCACTACGTACTACCTACGAGTGTGACGGAAAGATTAAACTTCCCATTAATATAGTTAATATAATATAATCACACGTCATTCTGTCAATACTAAGTCAAGAATTTCAATCGCAAGCAGGAGAACTAGTACAACATGTCCCCCCCCCCCAAAAAAAAACTTGTAAAACATGTCTTAGTGCCAATTCTAACTAGCTGATGTGTCATTTTCGCCATTACGGGATATAGATAGATAGGTATATACCTTTTACGGAGACATGTAAGAACAAGAAAGAAGGGACAGTTATTAAATTTTAGTTGGTTGTGGTCCTGTTGGAATCAACCGTGAGTTGATTAATGCGTGGTCGTGAGGGTATACATATAACTTCCAGATTAACATGGAAGTGATGGACTTTTTGTAGTTTATATAGATAATCACCATTTCAACTGTTATTCTCCTAATAACATAGTTTATCAACGCAATTAAGTTAATCAGGATAAAATAGATTTTATTTTACAATACCAGAAACCGATCGAATTAATACTTGATAGAAAGGATGTAGTGCCAGAACAAAATTTGTGATAAGGTGGTTAAAATTTAGATTTTCCATGGTGCTAGCTAGTGCAGAATGATTTGGATCTTATTATAGGCTTACAATTTGACATTGATGTTAGTAATCTGAAAATAAAACCGTAAATTAAGGGGAGTCGATCCGGCCATAAAACATGTGAGACCACAAATCAAAGTACATATATAGGAATGGTGACGGATGGATCATTCTTGAATTGTAAACGATGACTATCCGAAGTAAGGAAAAGATACAAATGATCTAAGGTGGGAGTATTTGTTAGGTGGTGTTGTAGTGTCGAGATGACAATGTTATACAAAGTGTGACGGCTTGATATTCCTCTCTATGTGGAGACCAATAATTTCAACTCTACCTTCTCTGCCTGTCACACCCCTCCCCTCCCCTCCTTTCAATCTGTCCTTTTACTTAGTTTATTTCGATAAGATAACCTATTGGAACTTGTACACGTGGGACTGCACACATTATTATAGTTTATTTCGATAAGTTAAGAGAACCTATTGGAACTTGTTCACGTGGGATTGCACACATTATTACATTACATTTTGATAAGTTGTCGATTGAAAACTCTACTTCATATCCCCTAAATTGTATCTTCTGTATAGAGTGTTGACATCGCTCGAGCCTAAAGCCTGTGGTGAATGATTTGATTTGATTTGCCACACTTGTTAGTAGTATGCTACGGAATTTTGTTAACGTGTCAACATATTTATAACCGAGGTTAATAATGTTTCAAATCTTATGAAATTTTTAAATATTTCTACAGGCATGAAGCGATAGAAAATACGCAAAAGACATTAAGAATTTGCTGAACTTTTAGACACAAGTTCGCTATCGTCCTTGCACAATTGGAAACCTCGCCTAAATGGCTAAATGATGTTGTTCCCCCCATCTCACCGTCATGCAGAACTTACTGCTACTGTGAAAGGTAACAACCGTGCGTGCGGAGGGAGGGTCCGTAAACTATTTACCTAATGCCATGAACATGGCCTATTAGATATCAACACTTCAGCATGTATCAAGGGCTTGGCCTTGGAGTCCCACGTGGCATTATCTAATGCTCCTTGAAGGGTTGTTGTTAAAGGCTCAGGTTGTTGTCGAAATCATTTATATATGTCCCACCATAGTGGACGATCTTTATGCTCAATTAATGACGCGCATTCCCTATAATTATGGTTGCCATCATTATCTTAAGATTAGCATAGTCAAATTTAAATTTTGATTGGATACATATGTAGTCAAATTTATTAATAATTGCTTTCATCTCTTTGTCATGTAAAATGTTAGAAGTTCCTGCCAACAAGCTTTTTAGTTTCATACAATGTCATCCTTTTCTTCAAAACCAGGGAAACTACCATCCCATTTCTTTCCTTATTCAAATTATAGCACTAAGTTTATGCTTGATCCTCCAGTTAAATTAAAAAGATAAAGTCTTCTTTATTAATGTTACTTATCTTAGCCAAGATTTTATCTTGTCGATTCTTAGCTTTCCATCAAAAAAAAGGGAAAGGTATGACAGAGGGCGAATTTGAACAATAATAAAATGTAAATTAGAATATGTTACATTTTATGTATAAATTTCTCATCTTTATAGTTCCACCGAACCAAAAATATATGAAGATCAATTCTTCCCCTTTTATAATCAGCGTAAACAGACAAGCATGGCGTATCGGAACAGAGGAATCTCTCCTCGATGTTCTTATTACACTCAGCGGCATTATTACAATCTGAAATTTCCCTTGTCCTAACTTTTGTCTAAGCTGCTATACTTTGGTTATTATGGGGATTTTATTCCTCTCTCCTTCCCTATGCCAATGAGATAAATTTGGTATTTTATTACCTTGTTCTTCATGATTATGAGTGGAACACTATAAAGAAAAGCTACCCACATACTTGGATATATAAAAGATGGTTTCGCACACAGCCATGAGAGTTTAACATTTTTTAACTGGATAATGATAAAAACAGTGAGAGAGAAAACGCAGGAAATTGCCCCCCCCGAAGCTGCAGCATGAGAAAAAGCAATAACGAGAGGCTATATCTTGTGGTGATGAGCTTTACTTCTTATCCTCTTTAGAGATAAAAACCAACCGACTTTGGCATTTAAGATTTTATAAAATGAAGAACCCTTTTCACGAAAAGTAATTAATCTCATTCAACTTTTTTGAAATTTTGGGTACGTGATGGGATCGTTGATGTCTCATTACATTATGGAAAAAGGACTCTACTTTTGTTTCCTCCCGAACAACGTCTAATAAAAGTGAACAACATAGACTTGATAAAGCTCATCATTAAACGACTAACTAACGCCTATAACCTTTTAACGGAACGCTTGCGACTCTAAATTCCCAAGTTGATGTATATGATCTTCTCCAGTGACCTATAACAGCCAATAGTATTTAGTTGCTGAATTGGAAAATATTGGTTGTGGGATTTTGAAAGGAGCTAGTTTAGTTACGGTTTAAAAGTCTCTCAAATAATCATAACCTTTTAACCCTTATTGACCAATGCGTTAATTCTCGAAGTAGAGAGGAAACTATGAAGGCTAGAATTTATAGAATTTTAAAACAAAATTAATATAGATAAGGATGCCATCTCAATTGAAAGATGTATATACAAATAAGGATTAATTAAAAAAATTTCTAACTTTACTCAATTTTGTAATTATAACCTGAAATTAAAAAAATGGTAATTAAATGTTTAAACTTTCAATTTTTTCAATTCTAACCAAACTTTAGTATCTCTATTAATATTGCTGAGGTGGTTTGTTACATAAAACAAATCCAATTCCAAAACGACATGGTTTAGTTAAACAAATTAATGAAAGTTAATTAGTTAGTTTAATTAAGTTTGACTGTATAAGTGTTAAGGGTAAAACGACATAGTTTAGTTAAACAACTTAATGAAACTTAATTAATTAGTTTAATTAAGTCTGACCTGTATAATTGTTAAGGGTATCTGTGTTATGCGCCAAGCCACATTAGGAACATTAACGGGGGTGCTAACATCGGGTAAGAATTGAAAAAATTTGAGCATTTAATTGTTACTTTTTTATGTTCGGGATATAATTATAAAATTAAGTAAAGTTTGAGATTTTTTTACAATTAACCCTAAAAACACCTAGTTGTCAATGAGCTTTAGGTCAAATACCATTTCTTTCTTTAGGCCGAATGATAGGAGTTCTAGATCGCTAATTCATATAAAAAAGAAATTTAAAGCTGAAATTATATCATCAATTGGAGATAACAGATTTGGTTGGGTAACGTACGTAAGAACAAGTGATAAACTATAATTAGAATACGGTGGTAAATTCTTTAGGTATATGTGGAAGCAAAACGTACAATCTTGTTATATTGATTAACTAGACTTGACAAATAGGCAAAAACTGATATCGAATTCAACAAATTAGACTCTTAACGACGAGAACTCATATAGCATTCAACAAGTTGGTATAAGTTGAAAATGTCGTAATGTTTTTTATATTCACCATAAGCCTTAATTCAATCCACATATTGGTAGTTTTGCTTTAAATTCTTTCTAGAGGCAAACACTATTTTTATATAGAAATCGTGATTTGACATGCTAATCAATTCTTTGTATATTCAATCAGGGATATGCTTTTATAAAATAAGAACGAGTTAAAATATTGGTCATGATGTGTATAGATAACTGAAAAAGATAGAAGTTTATACAAATCTTAATACTTCTATTAGATAGCTTCTTTATCATAAGAAGAATGGCAGCACTGAGTACATACCGAATGCAAGTTCTTGTGTTAGTTAATAACAAGTTTTAACAAAGAACTGATAATAAAATATATTATTTACTATCAAGATATAGGAGCATTATGCCTAAAGTTCACTTTACTTTAAAGCGATAGTGGGAAAAGGGAGAATAACTAGGTGCTCCTCCGAGTCAAAAAAGCTAATTTAGGATTCGCCTAATTTAATTGCACATGTAGCCTAAATGACCATCATATCGAATTTTTGCACAGTAACCATAAATAAAAAGCTGATTTGGGGTGAGATGGCGCCTGCAATAGATCGTGATTAGTCGGGCAAAATTCAACATAGTTTACAACTTTATGTCCCTTTCATATTGTAACTTTTATATTCTCAAACGCGGCAACATCAAAAGATTCGGATGATAACTTGAGAACTCGGGAAGTTGTTATCTGCAAGTATAAGCATCCTTGATCGTGCAGGCTTCCAAGTGTTTCAAGGAAATCCACCAAGATATCAAAAGTACATCACATGACCAATTTCAACCAGACCTAATGATTCAAAGTGGAGGAAGAACTGGGGCAATATCTTGTAAATAAATGTACAATTATGACGTATATATTTATTTGATATGGTATATTTTTAGGTGACCTAAATTAAGAAGGATACCAAATGATATCATCATGTATATACCATGGGCAGCACGAATAGTAAGAAAGTATATATTATTCATTCTTCTTTCGTTCAGTTCATCACTAGCATAAATAATTCATCAATTTTTAATGGTCTTGATAATGATGATGGTTATGAGACTATACGATCAAATATATTCACACAAGAGCTACTCTTGCCACCGAGCCGCATATATGTGAACATAATAGAAAATAAAACTTAATTCTGTATAATTAAATTTGTAGTAGTGCTAAGAAAATATCATTTCTACAGAAAGTATGTTTTTAGTTTTTGTAATGAATCAATCATTGTATAGAAATGAGAGAGAGGAGTTTTTAGTTGAATTCAATTAAGAAAATAAAGTAAAATTAAACTATTGCAGACAAATCAAATCAAACAATGCAAAATTGCAAGGATTAATCGACATGTTTTGAATCTTGTTTGTGGTTCAATTTCGATCTTCAAATGAATGTGCACAAGCAATTATCATATTGTTCTCTTACATCTCTTTGAAACTATTAACTGTAGATTAATAACAAACTTTGTTAATTCTAGTTTTTCCTTAGGTAGTATCTAATTAAAACAAACTCTTTAATTTGGTCTAATTATTAGACAACCTAAAATAAGCTCTCTAGGTTTAGTGTGACAACTGCATTACAGAATAGGAAAATAAGTTAATCTAGGCAATAACTACGTAAACTCAAATTATTAAACCTATGATATGTTACTCTGATGACATGCAGACATTAATTTTCTAGAAGTGAATTAGAGCTACAACGATTACATATTGCAATATATATTTTGACAGTAAATCCATACCTGAATAATCTACTAGGTCTATCAAAATCATTCATATATAAATCCAAAACGTTAAACATAGAATAACATAGTCAATATTAAAAGAGAGTTAAGAACAATATCACTAGATTAATCAATACCTAAACATGTTCATCGACCTCGATATTCTCTTTGAATTGGAAAGATGAAGTTTGGCTCCTCATAGCTTTCCAAAGTGAAAGGAATCTAATGAAGTTTGGCTCCTCATAGCTCTCCAAAGGTAAAGGAATCTACCTCCTTTTGAGTCTCTAATATCTTTATATAATTTTTGGCTTCTTAAATGCCCTTTTATAGTGTAAAATTAAGGTTACGTGGTTATACATAGTCAGCTGCCCAGTAGTGTAAGTGACCGTGTATGTTAACTTGTAACTTGGTCAGGTATCTCTTTGGGACTGTGTAACTCCTCACTTACATAACTGGTTAATTCCCTATATGGGCATGTAAGTCTCAAGGTTACTTGAAATAATGTCTTTGAGTTCGTATGTATTTCCATTGAGTTACACGTTCCCATACATGACCAAAGTAAGTTACAGTAACTCCATTTCTTCCATTCTTTTATCATGTCTTCACCTTGATTCATCTCTTTCTTGCTCTGCAAAAGCGAATAAGATCGAACATCTATAAAACTACTCCAAGGATGTAGATTTAGCTCATTTTGGTTCTTTTTCCTCCAAATTAAACTTAAAGCTAAATATGAACCAAAATAAATATCTTAAGTCCAAAATAACATTAATCACTAAGCATTAGGGAATAAATATATGAACAATTAAGCATTTGTAATGCTCTCTCACACCTAGTTTTTGACTGTCCTAGGGCAAAAATAAAAATAAAAATTAAAAGCAAAAAACTTTATTGTTTTTTCATATTTCCTAAGAATAGATGGTCATAAAAAAAGAATAAAAACTTTCAAAACCATGACAAGAGATAAACATTCAATGATCTTACTCATGATCAATCAACAACTATTTCCCTCAAAACTAAGCAATCCAGGGGCAGACTTTAATAAGTTGTGTTTAGAAATAAGATAAATTTATAGGTACAATAAGTCCATCACTAAAGATTTTCATGCATAATTATGAATCAAATGACTTTTCAAGGTTATAATAAGGTCAAAGGTTAAGACAAGAAGTATTTGAATCATGTAGTTTAAAAGCCATTAAAATTAGTGAAGTGAAAAAAACACTCAATGGAGTATTAAGTGCAGAAGTTAACATCTACTCAAAATTGGGTACCATAAGCTATAATGAATGCAAAAACTCTGTTTCATAGCTTCGATTTAAGCCTTCACTCCACAAACCACATGAACCACAAACAGTTAGAAGAAATCACTATAAGGAATGACCCTTCACAAAACTCCTCCTTTATTTGCACCATAATCAATTCACCCATTTATACAACTTTAGGAGGAAAGACTAACTTTAATTTCTTTGCAAAACTGATTTTCTTACATGATAACTTATTTTCTTTTATTCTATTTTTCTTCTTTTTTTAAAGTCAAAAAACAAAAATTGGAAGGAACTATATCAATTAGGGAATTCATTGAAAGGCAATAAAAATCACTTTTCATCAATTATAACCAACTCACATATATACACACCCCCACACTTATGCTTTTGTGCATCCACGAACATCTACAATCATAAATGCTCCACGAGCTTAATGGCTAAGACATTTTGTTAGGTTAAAGGCTCGTAATATGGTTAGCGAAAAAAGAAAAGACTAATGAAGCTCAAGGGACTTAACAACATAATAAAATCACGTCATTGAGTAGGATATTTGGATAATGGATCTCGTAAAATAAAGATACCTATATTATTTCTATGTTAATGCATGTGATACAAAAATGGTTTTGAATAGAAAATTAATGCAAAGTTGAGATGTATATGTCATAAAGGCCACATATGAATAAAAGACAGTGAGACTCATATAGATGTGTCAATCTAAAAGGCTTAAAATCTCATTAACTTGTGTCTACCTAATGGTAACTACTCTTCTAAAGAAAATGTACATTAACTAATCACAAGAGTAAAACTACATGCCTAAGTTACTATGAATTTTTTAGTTGATTCCACTCTCTAATTATAACTATATAGTCCTAGAAGAAATCAATAGAAAAAGGGATAATGGTTTTTTGTTTTTTAACATAAAAAAGAATTTAAACACATAAAGAACAAACTTGAAAACACACATAGTAAGTAAGATCCCTACCCCTACACTTAAAATTTATATAGTCCCTAATGTAAAATTAAATGTAAGAAATAGAGCAATTAACAAAAACAAGAATAGTGAAAATGTAAAGTAAAAGGAACAAGCTCCCCTTGGGTTGCATCCTAAGCACGCCTTCGTCTATTATTGTTAACTCAACTTTATATTTTTCTCAACATATGATAAAATTTTGAACTTTAGATATTATAGCTTTGGCATTCTCCACTTTAAATTCTTCAAAATAAGGATTAAGTCGATGACCACTCACCTTCAATGTCTTTCCTATTTTCAAGCTCTTAATCTCTACTGTAACATAGCCAGAAAAATTAGTAACTACAAAAGGATTAACCCAATAAGGATGTAAATTACATGAAAATAGTTTATATTATAAACTAATAAAGAAGCAAATTTTGACCCATAATAAATCTTGTCCTTGAGATATAGAAAGCTTTGGTCTTCTTAATAGTTGAAATTACTTCTAGTTTATCTGTACACTTTTGCTTACAATTTTCTTGCACTGAAGGGTCAATCATATTAATCAAGAAAGTAGAATGTTCATGTTAAGGGTGCTTTATAACATCAAAATATTGAAACTAATAACTTTCCCATCAAATTCCACTATAAGGGTACCCTCACGAACATCTATCTTAGATTAGGCTATGTAAAGGAACAATATCCCTAATAAAAGAGGTGCAGAATTAGGGGAAATGTCATCATTAAGATCCACCATATAAAAATTTGCATGAGATTTATTCACTTATGTAGTTACATCCTCAATCACCCTATCTAGCTAGGCATTAGCACAATAAGCCAACTGCACGATAACACTAATTTCTTTCAAAGGGCCTAGATTTAAAGAAGCATAAAGGGAACAAGGCATAACATTAAACAATGCTCCTAAATTTAACATGGCTTGTTTAATCATAACATTAGCAATTTTATAAAGAATTTTGAACATGTCTGAATCCTTACACTTAGAAGGTAGTTTCTTTTGAAAGACTAAATAAATATTTTCACTCATCTTGATCATTCCATTACCTTTCAACTTTTTCTTATTGGTACATAATTCCTTAAGAAATATCACATACCTTAGCACCTACTTGCACATCCAGTAATGATATGTTCACTTTAACCTTCTGAAAAGTTTTCCAGATCTTCTTATCCTTATTTTCCTTATCTAACTTTGCTAACTTATTAGGGTAAATAATAATAATTGGGGATTTGACATTTACCTTTGTGCTAGATGAGGTATCCCAATCTTCATTAAACTCTTTCTCAATTTCTTCTTCATTGGCCATCCTTTGTGTGGTTCTCTTTAGGCCCTCAAGCTTCCTACCACTCCTCAAGTTGATTGCACTAACATTCTTTAGGTTTAGCTTCATCTTAAGATGACAACTTTTCTCTACTTTGTGATTCTAAGAGTTAAATATCCATTACCATTTGACCCATCTAGTTCTCCAAATTTTGGATGCTAGACCTTATGTCTTAAAATTAAGATCTTGTCTCTTTTTGAAATTGTTTTACATCTTTATGAAATTGTAGAATATTAGTAGCAAGAGACTTAACTATATCTTCCAATGATGTACTTAAGTTTAAAGAAGAGGCTTATGGTCTTAGTTGAAATTGTTATGCATTATGTGACTTATGTGGGAAGTATTTCTACTACCTAATCCCTCTATAACATAAAATAAGATGATCTCTCCAACCAAGGTTATAGGTCTAGGAATATATTTTGTATTGATGGGAAATATTTCCCCTTATAGTATTTATATACTACATATTTCCATCTTGTAGAGTTGCACATCCATTTGTTAGATGGCTTGCATTTTTATATACACTATAAGCTTTCACCTGTGCCTGTCCTATAGCAATTTGTTTAATAAAAGATGTTAGTTCATTTAAGAGATGTTCCATGGATAAATTGTTTATCTTATTTAATCTATGAACATTGTTGCGAATGCCAAATTATTGAGCTTTTGCCACTATATGCTCGATTAAAGTTCTAGCCTCCATGAGAGTCTTTTCATATAGTGCTTGACAACTTGCTGCATCGATCAAGTTCCTATCTATAGGTAATAATCCTTTGTAGAAGTATTCGTTAATGAGTTGTTTCGTGATATTGTGATGAGGGCAACATTCTTAAATTGTTTCCTATGCTTATAAAATTATTCTCCATGATATTGTTTTATCCTATAAATTTCTTTCCTTATGTTGGCTTTCTTTGATGCCTGAAAGTACTTCTCCAAAAAAAAAACTCTTCATTTAGATCCATATGCTCACACTCCCTATAAGCAAATAAATAGCCAGTCTTTTACTGTATCCTTTACTGAAAATGAAAAGATTCTCAATATAGGTTTTATACTAAGATAGACCACTTTGAGTTCCTTAAGATACTTATGAGCAATCTCACTTGAAAAATTATGAAAGTTAGGCAAAATATGGATTAAGTCATATTTAAGTTTAAAAGTAAATCCGTTTAGTAAAACTTGAAAAAGTGATGCATAAAGACCTCTGAGATGGGTCTAGGGTATCTAACTCTCTTAAAGTTTATGGATTGGCCATAGCTTCTTCCAAATTGATTCTTTGCTCTATTCCTAGAGTTTCTCTATTTTCCCTACGCAACCTTCGTAGTGTCCTTTTAACCTTAAGATCAAACTGAATAGGGTCTTGATGATGAGATCACATCATTTCCATACATAAACACTAACAACATAAAAAAGATCAAGAAACAATTGTAAAAACTAATTACAAACAAGTATATATATTTACACATAGAAAACACCAACTAATATTGAAAACAAAAGCTATATCACTTCACTCTCTAATAACGATGACAAAATTATTGATACGAATCGAAGACACTAGAAAATAAAACCTAACTTTACAGAGCTAAATTAGTAGTAGTAGTGAGAAAGGCTCATATCTATAGAGAGAGTGTGTTTAGCTTTTGTAATGAATCAAATAATGTATATGAATGGGGAAATGGTGTTTTTGGAAAATAAAATATTGGAGACAAATCAAATCAAAACGTACAAAATTATAAATTTCAATCAATATGTTTCGAATCCAGTTCACAGTTCAATCTTGACCTTCACACAAATGTGCAAACTCAGTTATCAAATTATTCTTGTACCTCTCTTTAAACTTATTAACTATAGATTAATAACAAGCTTTATTAATCCCATTTTTCCTTTAGGTTATATCTAATTAAAATAAGCTCTTTAATTAGTCTAGCTATCAAACAACCAAGAATAAGTTATCTAGATTTAGTGTATCATCCAAATTATGAAACAGAAAATGGGTTAATCTATGCATCAATCATGTAATCTCGGGTCATTTAACGTATGTTATGTTATCCCTAAGGATGTGGGACCATTAGCTTACCACAAGTGAATCAGAGTTACAATGATTATGTATTGTAATCTAGATTCTGATAATGAATCTATACATGACTAATCTAGTAGGTCAATCTAAATCATTTATACATAAATCCAAAACATTAAACATAGAATAACATAGTCAATCTCAAAGAGAGGTAAGAACAACATCACTAGATTAATCAATGTCTAAACATGTTCATCGACCTCGATATGCTCTTTGAACTAGAAAGGTGAAGTTTAGCTCCTCATAGCTCTCCAAAGGGAAAGGAATATGCCTCCTTTTGAGTCTTTAATATTTTTATATTCTTTTTGGCCTCTTAAATGTCATTTTATAGTGCAAAATTAAGATTGTGTGATTATACACAGTCATCTACATATGCATGTAAATGACCGCATATATTAATTTTGTAAAAATGATGAAGTTATACGGTTCTAGAGAAGTCCCACACAGGTGTGTAAGTCTTAAGGTTGCTTAAATAATGCTTTTGATTTCGTACATGTTTCTAGTGAGTTACACATTCCCATACATGGCCGTGTGAGTAATAGTAACTCCATATCTTTCATTCTTTTTCTTGTTTTTTGCTCTAATTCATCTTCTTCTTGCTCCACAAATGCAAATAAGATCGAACATCGATAAAACAGCTCCAAGGATGCAAATTTAGCTCATTTTGGTTCTTATTCCTCCAAATTGTACCTTAAGTACAACGTAACATTAATCACTAAGCATTAGGGAATAAATATATCAACAATTAAATACTTATCAATGCTGATTAGTCAAGCGGAATGACAACGTATAATGACTCGTACTAATGATGTTCAAACTAAAGTATTGAGTTTCGCAGTTTACCAGGTGTAAAAGCCACGAGGACAATCAATTCTAGAAAATATACACGAATGTGAAAATTTTGGTCATGATATAGCCATTTAAAGTTATTAGGTATTCTAAATGGTGGATGTCAGTTCGTAAGAAAGGTAGTAGGCATGGCCTTGGAGCTAGAAGTGGAGAATGAGAGCAATACAGTAGTAGCTAATGCTACCTAAGCAATTAGAATGAATTTTGGAACTCAGCTTGGTGCCTTAAATCCGTTTATGATGTAAGATAGGACAATTTTCGTTATTGCCCTCACAGATGAACAGTAGGTGAAAATTCTTTCCATGGTTAATTCATAGCCTAAAGAAATCTTTAGAGAAAAGCTTTTAGGTCAACAGATTCTAAATTTTGGCGTATCTTATTATATGAAAGGAAATAAAAACTTTTTAATTAATGTCAAGCTTATTGCACCATCCCTAATTGGCCTTCCTAACAGATCATATACAATTATTATAAAGAAAAGCATCATGATAATGGGAAATAACTTGCAGATTGATCATATTATTTAATAATTTAGTGGGAATAGGATAAACAAACTCAATTATAATCTAAGAATTATAAGATAAAAATTCTCAAAGAGAAATTGATAGAGAGTTATGCTATTCTCCCTCAAAAGTTTAAATATGCTTACATAAACCCTAATTCATATTATGAAGAATTCTAAACAAAATAGGAAACTTTAATTCAATTTAGGAAGGTTCTAGGTGAAATAGAAAAAGAATCAAATAGATTCACTAAATTTTGAAATAAGAAATAAATAAAATAAAATAGGAATTTATTCAAAATCTTGCAGAGAAGGATGTTGAACAAGACGTGATCACGTACTATTCAATATACCATTCTACCCACTTAGAAAGAAATCTAGAGAAGGATGTTGGATAAGGCATGATCACATGCTATTTAATATACCATTCTGCCCATTTAAAAATAAATTTAGAAAAGGATGTTGGCTGAGGTGAGATCATATGCTTATGAATATATTATTCTATCCAAAAATCCAAATGCCTCATTATTCACCCCAACTTGTTAAAGAACTTGAACTCGAGTTATTGTCAACATATCTAAGCTCCGTATCATGAAAGTAAGGCAAGAGATTAGCAACATTGATAGTTGGAGAGATATTGCCTATTTATGACATTAGTTCAATAACATAAGCATTGTCATTGATTTTCATTCAAATTTTGAATGCGCCATACTTCTTTTGTTGTAATTTATGATGACCTCCAATAGTTTGGTTCTTTCTCAAGAAAACCATAACTTCATATCCAACATTAAACACTCAGCTCTCAACCTTAGGGTTGTACTTCTCACTAGCTCTTTCAATCTTCTTCTTCACGTCCATTTGAATCTTTCGTGCCTCTTTAGCTAACTTTGTAGCACTAGGAGAAATGTTAGAAGATTTAGGAAATTCAACAATATCAAAAGTATGATCAGGTACCTTTGTGTGGTAGTCGGTCTATATCGCTATGAACTACATTGTTGTATGCAAATTTGGCTTACGCAATTATGAAATCCTAACTTTTGTGTTTGTCATGAAATAGTCATCTTACTAAATTACCCAAAGTCCTATTGACTATCTCTGTCTGGCTATCAATTTGTGGGTGAACAATGTTACTATACTTAAGAGAAGAATTAAATAGCCCTTATAAGGTCCTAAAAAAGTGACTCAAAAACTTCGTGTCATGATTAGAAGTAATGGACTTAGGAACACCATGGAGTCATACCACTTCTTTAAAGAAAATCCTGGCAACTATTGTAGCATCTGTTGTCTTCTTAGAAAGGACAAAATGTGCCATTTTAGAAAACATATCCATAACCACAAAGATAGAGTTCATACTTCTTTGTGTTTTTGGAAGTCCCAACATGAAATCAATAGACAAATATACCTAAACAGCATTAGGAATTAGCAATGGCATGTACAAACTAGTATTTGAAGCATATCATTTATAAACTTGACATCTCTCTATAATAGCAATAATGTCTCGCCTCATCCTTCGCCAATAATATCTCTTTCTCATCTCTTTAAGATTCATGTATCTACCAAGTTGACCAACTAAGCCTCCCTTATGCAATTCTCTAATCACCCTCTCCGTGAGTCAATTTTTTAAAAGAAAAAGTTGATTTCCTTTCATCAAAAACCCATCATGCATATGAAAATCATCATGAGAATTTTTCACCAAGCATAAGTCCCATATCTCTCTAAAATCTTCATCACTCTCATATATCTTCTTCAAATATTCAAGACCTTTAATCTATATATCCTAGGTCTTCACTATAGCCATCTTTCCAACCAATGCATCAAGAACCACATTACTCTTCCCTGCCTTGTGCAACAATTTATATGAGAATATATCAACAAAAGTTGACCATCTAATATGCATTTTCATTCTTAATTGCATTTGAATTTATAAATACTTCAAAGCTTAATGATCATTGTACAAAATAAACTCTTTCCTAATTAAAAAATGTTCCCACATCTTTAAGACTCTCATAACAGTTTAAAATTCTTTATCATAAGTAACCCATTTTTTACTAGCATTAGACAACTTTTCACTAAAATGGTTATTAGTTTTTTCTCTTAAGATAGAACATCTCTAATCCCAACTATACTAGCATCACATTTTGCTTCAAACAACTTATCAAAATTAGGAAAAGTTAGAACAAACATAGTACACAATTTTTCCTTTATGATTGCAAAACTCTGCTATTTTTCTTCTCCCTATTTAAGCTTTCCCTTCTTGACATTCAATAATAATAGCCATAATGGTACTAAATTGTGGATGAATCACCTATAAAATGTCACGAACCCATGAAAACTCCTCACATCCTCGACATTCTTAGGTGTAGGCCACTCTTTAATAGCTCTCACCTTTTTTTTATCCACTCTCACTTTTTCACCACAACAAAACTAAGGAACAACAATTTTTCAAAAATGAAAATGCACTTCTTTAAATTAGCATACGATTTGTTTTCCCTCAAGACATCAAACACTCTGTGCAAATGATCTAAGTGCTCATCTTTTAACTTAATATAGATAAATATGTCATCAAAGTGCACAACTACAAACTTACCCAAAGAAAAGGTTTAAGTACTTGATCCATCAACCTTACAAAGATGCTAGGAGCATTGGTTTACCCAAAAGGCATCACTAATCATTCATACAACCCATTTCTAGTCCTAAACGCAATATTCCACTCATCCCCAAGCCTAATTCAGATTTGATAACCACTGCTGAGACTAATTTTAAAAAAGATCACTGCCCTACTTAATTGATCTAACATATCGTTTAACCTTGGGATAAGAAATTTATACCCAATATTAATCTCGATAATGACTTAGCAATCCACACACATCCTCCAACTACCGTATTTCTTAGGTGTAAGTAAAGCAAGAACCTCATATGGGCTCATACTCTCTCTAATATGCCATTTAATAATCAACTATTAGACTTTGTCCCCCAAGATCTCATTCTCCTTTTTGCTCAAATGATAGTGAGGTAATTTAGGTAAACTATCCCCATCAACCAAATCAATATGATGTTGTATATCTCTTATAGAAGCTAATCTATTAGGTAGCTCATCAAGTATTACGTACCCAAATGATTCTAAAATTGGTTGTACTTGAAAGGAATCTCATATTTTTCTCTTCTCACTCTCTTCTTTCCCCTTTACTATTAACAGGTGTACCTCCCTCTTTTTTTCATCTCACTCATAAAATGTCTCCTATCATTTTCTATTTCTACTAATGGATTTTTTGTCCCATTAGGTTTCGCCACTCTCTTTTCACCTATAGGTATTAACTTACACATCATACCATTTTTCAAAAATCGATACATGTTCTCCCTGCTCGAGTGATATGCATCTATATCATATTGTCACGTTTTACCTAAAAAAAATTGACATACATCCATATCGACATCATCACAATAATGTTCATATGAGTTTTTACCAATATGGAATGACGTCTTACACTTTTCGTGACAAGGATATCACTAATGACTATAATCCAAGTGATGCTATAGGGTTCAAGGTGAGGCTCAATCAACAACTTTAGCTTCTTGATCATCGGTTTACTAATAATACCCTCTAGGATACCTTCATCAATAATCATCTCACAAAGATTTTATTGTACTATGTCCTTAGTATGAAATAATTGGTTTCATTGCCAATATTTATGCACTTTTTAAAAAATCATCAATCTCCTAATAATTCCAACAAAACCATCTTTTCTTCCTTTAGGGTATTCACAATCTTCCTCATCTAGTCTATGATGATCTCCTCTAGAGATGGTTTCCTAATCACTACTAAAATCATTAATTCTCATAAAATGTGTTAGAATTTGAGTTCATATAGGGGCAACTTCCCTTTTAATTATTTCTCCAAATCTTTGGTTATTATTGCCTAGTATTAATGTCTGCATTTTTTCTTGTGACTAAAGTTAATTGC
>JAOQMS010000009.1:12518342-12540572 GCA_027563885.1 Erythroxylum longipes
TAGAATAATAATTAAAAATTATCATTTAAAGAAAACACATCAGTTAAATGTCACGTCTTAAATGATGTGATTTTTTTTAAAAAATTTACACAATAGTGGGACTTATACACAAGCTATCATGGATTTTTAATTTAAAAAATAAAAATGATCCCACGACATAAAATTCAACATTTATCTCTATCTAAATCTCGAATATAAAATCCTTAATTGTCCCTAATGAATCAAATTTTTTTAAAACATTTATCAATCTACCCAATCAGTCATTTCAACTTAAGACCTTATAATTGTAAACCATTTATTGGTGCACATTAATTTGAGCTTAATTGCTTATATAAAAAATCAAGTGTAGGGCCTAAGTTCTTGTATAATGAAAAATTAGTCAGAATCTTATCTATTTTGACAAAAGTTATAAACTCTCTAATTCCTTCCTTTGCATTGCATGCACAATATAATATTGTGGAGGTCATTTTAGTTTGTATTTGAGTACTATTTTTTAATTGGTTTCAAGATATTCAAGACATAAATCAACAGAGTTTTTTTTTAAAGGGTTTCTACTTTATACCCTCTATAGAACATCCAGGTAGAGCAATAATGTAAAAATTTTCAGAGAAAAGGCTGGGACTATATAGTTACATGATAGAGCAATGATACAAAATTCTTTTTAAAAAAAAAGGACTAGGAATATATACTGACACGGCTTAGTGGCCCATCTACACTGTCGTTGGTCAATCCACCATGACAAACAATCAGGCGTCCCCATTGGGAGCTTCCTCGAGGATTATAGTAACAAAGTGAAGCTAGTCCATTTCATTTTTGACGCCTCCGATTTCACCATAGACAATTGCCTAATCTTTGACCACCTTTATTCATCCATAAACGTCATGTTCCTCACTTCCGAAGACGCTTCCTATTCTGACATCATTGTCACTTTTGGCGACTACCTCTGCCTCCTAATTAAGAAAAAGATGAGTAATTAAGAAAATTATAGATCTTGTTGAAAGTTTGAGAATTAAGAATTTCAATTTTGGGTTTCAGATAGAGATAAACAATGAGTTTCGTGTTGTGGGACTAGCTTCTATTTTTTAACTTAAAAATTCTCATCAAATTATTGTGTGGGTCTTAATATTATGTAAAAAATTTAAAAATGTCACATCATCTGAGGTGACATTTAAATGATAGAGAGTCAATTTTATTAAAATTTTCATCCTCATAAGTCTGGTTCAAATATTTTTTAAGTGTTGATGATCAAATTGAATGCTCCAAAACATTATAGTTTAACTATAGATTTTGGGGTTCAATTTCTTTCTTAGCCATCTTATTCTTCTATTGAAACAAAATATATTTCTATGACAACAAATAGTTGTGAATTGACTTAGCTCAAATTTCTTGGTGTAGCTCATTCTTAATCAATGCAACTATTTTTTGATAGTCAAGCCACCTTACACATTGCAAAAAGTTATGTTTTTTATAAGCACACGAAGCTTACTGGAGTTAGTTGTTATTATGTTCGAGATCATGTATAAGCTGGCAATGTTGTTTCTTCTCATGTTCATACTCATAATTAGATTGTAGATATTTTCACAAAGGCTATCGAGCAATAACAATTTAATTGTCTTCTTCATAAATTGAGCATTTGTAACCCTAACATTCCAACTTGAGGGACGTATTCGGACAATATCTTGTAAATATCTACATATTATCTTGTATTTATGTAGGTGATATAGTGAATATTTATAGGATATAAATTAAAAAGGATATTAATTGATATCATCATGTATGTATTCCAGGCTGAAAAAAACAATGAAAAGATACATATGAATCATTCATCTCCTTCACACATTCAATATCACTGGCTAATATCTAAATTTTAGAAATTCTTTTAAGCTTTTCAACATCTTATGCTTAATTAGTCTTGTAAAGAGAATCCTTTCATTTTTCGATAGTATTAAGCAAAAATTTAGTAAAGACGCATGGGGTGAATGAGTTTCCAAAAGGAGACAACTACGGTTACATAAATAAATTTGACACCAATCGTTGAGTTAGATTCACTACAACAAAGTAGACATTTAGCTACATTTTTTTTGTGGCGTTCGAAAAATCATAGGTAAAAGTTATCATATTGTGACGATTTCACAAATCGTCATTAAAACCAAACCTTTAGTGACTAACTAAAAAAACGTCATAAAAAGAACAACATTTCATAAGGAATGACAAAAATCATCACCAAATAGTGAATATTTAGTGACGATTACCAAAAATCATCACAAAATGATCCACAATAGACTAGGATTTTAGATATTTGTTGCTAAATTAACTTTTGGTGACACTTTTTAGAAATCGTCACCACAATTTGTTAAACATTCGATGACCACGTCCGAAATTGTCACCAAAGGGTTCACAAGTGGTGATGATTATACAAAATCGTCAATAAAAATATGTTTGGTTTTTTGCTACATTTTTGACATTGTCACTAAAAGTGACCATTTGGTGACAATATTTGTGATCAAAAGATCAACATTTGGTGACGAATTTTAAGAATCGTCATCAAATGTTACACATTCAGTGACAATTTCTAAAAATCGTCACTAAATGGTCCACATTCGAAACCATCACCTAAGGGTTGACATTTTCCGAAATTGTTAAACTAACACTTTTATAATCTATTATAGTTAAGATATGTTTTACTGGAGATTTTTTTGAATGTTTACAACGTATTGTTGAAAAAACACACACAATATAATTTTAAATATTAAACAGTATTATTAATTAATAATTAATATTTACTAAAATTGCAAAAATTAGTTATAAAAACTTTAAATGATTGTATCAATATAATAATATGATATATGAAGTAGTATGAACTTCGAATTAGAAGTTTAACAATTCATACATTCATAGAACAAAAAAATAACAGTCCACACTCAATAGATGCAGCTTGACTCCTAACTAATAGAGAGGTTGTTTGAAAAATTCTTACAGATACAACAATAAATCAACTTTAAAGCTCAGTCCAATTGATTGCATCGATAAATGACAATGATATAATTAATTTTTTAGATTCCAAGTGACATGAGAGTCAGTAAAGGTAAATGAGTCCCTAATGTCTGGATTCCCGAGAAGGGTCCTTACACGTTCGAAGGCATTAATTGAAACAGTAATAGTTCATCCCTCAGGTGTAGGGTTTTTCACACCCTCTTGCAATAGTATTTCCGTTATAGCTAAGCTTGTAGAGGATACAATGATTGAGTCATTAGACTTAGTATGGAAGATAATTTCTCCAGATGAACTGCCAGTACGAAACGGTTTACCTAAAACATAATCAATATAGAACTTAGATATTGTCAGATTAGTAAAATTTTAAACGAACCGAAATTGGAGTGACATGCATACATGAATGACTAGACGAAGTCTGTAGAATTGACAAATTTTCCAAAACAATCGATTCCTAATCCTTTATGGACTGTTGTGATATCACTCCAGCCTCTATGGGCATACATGTCATCTTCGAGATTCAAGGAAGCTTAAAACAATATGTAGTATATATCATCAAATGTGAATATATATATAATAGCCTCATAAAAGGAAATAAGATGTACATAATAAGGTAAGTGACGTTATTTAGATGATACTAAGCACCTTGAAGTAGAAGATCAGCCATGGAAGGCAAACGATGATTAGTGTATGAAGTGAAGATTTTTTTTTGCATTGTTTATTTTTCAGTAGGGACAATTTTGTCACATTTCTCCTAATGGAATGAATTAGGGCCATCTAGAACTAGTCGCCATATTGACATTCCTTGATTAATAATTTTAAGAGGTATATTTTTGCAAATGTCGATTTAGAATAAAATGATGATATGTTCAACTCCAATTTCGATGATAAGTGAATGTAGTCTAGGTTAACACTTATACATCTTCAATATGCCTAATGATATGAAAGTTATCCTTACTAAAATATCATAAATCTATTGTGTAGTTTGTATCATATGTAAACTTTATAATTTAAAGTAGAATAGACATGACTATGTTCTTGATGCATAGAAATATAGTATTATCTATATTGGGCTATATTACTATTAATGGAAATGAAATAAAGTAAAATACTCTAAGAGACCTTTCATCAAATAGTTACGAAACTTTAATGAGGGAAGCGTTAAAGGTCGTTGGGAAGAAGCCAACCCATATACAAATAACAAAGACAAACAGTGTATCATATTCGAAACACAACCATAAACACAACTCATACATCAAATGCATAATTAAGAACTCACAATAAACACCTAAAGGTATGAGTTAAATTTAGCATAACATCGTTGATGAAAATAGAACAAAAGAATAATATCGATTCAGTTAATAATAGTTCTTCGATGGTGATGACCACAATACTGAACCAAAATAGAAGAAAGGATTTTGAGAAATGTTGATTGCTTAAACAAGAATGGAGTAGCCTTTTATGTTTTTGTCTTTGAAAACCTAATACAAAACGACTTCGTTTTCTTTGTTTAGGTAAACTATGTCGTTTATTGTTTACTTTAGTTGTTTGGAAGTATTATTAATTAATTTGCTACGATCTATTATATTTGGTCGACTAACGTCAGATTTAACGACTAATACATGATTCGTCGCCAAAGCTCGCAGGTTCATAAATAATTTTTAATAAATTTATTTTCCTATTCCAAATAAAAACATAATTTGAATTAAAAATTAAATTATTCAATTGAAAACTATTTGCAAATTAATTTGTTTACCATTCAAATAAATTATAATTAACTTACAATTTTCAGAAAATTATACATTTTGATTATTATAATTTCAAAAAACGCATTTCAAAAAATTATACATTCTAATTATTGTAATTTAGAAAAACTAAATTATAATAATTTAACAGGACATTGTAATATAATTAGAAAATTATTTCTAGCAAATTAAAATTAAAGATTGGTCACTCCCAAAAATTAAGCAAATGAAAAACAATCGCATATATAAATGAAAAGATTAATTTAACATATTGTATTATGTATTAGGAATACCTCATATATATTAATCAATTAAGAAAATTAAGAAAGTAAAGAGATTGCTTCAGTTTTGGGCGATAATGTGGAAATTTGGTAGCAAATTGTCTACCATTTGCAACTAAGTATGGTGGTTGGTCGCAAAAATGGTCTTTTGTGACTAAAATTACTTCATTGCAAAAACCCTCGGGTATTTAAATTAAATGTATCTTTTTACACAAATAATAAGGTTAATGGTAGATTAAGGGCCAAAGGGTATATTTTTGTCATGTTAGTGATGAATTTGGTTTAAATGAAATGTGGTTTGCAATCCTTATTAATTCAACTAATAACAAAAGGAAGATACAAATTTTAAAAAATTTCCCCATTTTATTTTGTTTATCCACCAAATTAAAAATAAATATTAGTAATTCCTAAAAATTAAGCAAATCAAGAACAACTCTATATGTAAATAAAATGCTTGGATTTTGGCAATGTTGTGTATAATTGGTAGTGAAATTGGAGTGATAGACGACGATAGTTTTGATTGTCGGAAAAACGTAGAAGGTTTAGTATTGGTGATGATTTATCAATTTAGTATCCAAATGTTGTACAATTTACGACGCTATTTTATTTTCGTAGCAAACGTTTAACATTTGGTGACGAAATGTAGATTCGTCACCAAATGTACTGGATGAGAAAAATTAAACGACGTCATTTTCGTTTCGATTTAAGTGACAAAACCGAAGCCCTCCCTCCCTTTTCGCTTTCATCTTATTCCTTAATTCTCTATCGTTTTCTTCTTTCATCTTTATTGTTCGTCATCTTCATTTCTTCTTCCACCGATTGCTTCCATTGTCTCTTCCTAGTTAACCGTTCGTTGAGGTAGGTTGTCCATGCTCTGCTTTTGGGTTTTTTTTTCTGCTTTAATTTTTGTTGTTTAAAGGTTTTATGTTCATTAGTTTTGTTACTATGGATTGAGTTGGCTGCATTTATTTTAGTTGTTAATGAGTCATTGTTTGTTGTTCTGTGTTGATGTTTGTGAATAATGAAAAAAGATTGCGATTTTGTTATTAGTTAAGGATGAATTTGTGATGCATACTAAGTGTTTGATGAAAGTTCTATTATCGATGACCATTATTTTTTTCCTCGAAAATTATAACAGCTACATTTTTTTTAATGCACAGATTGTTTAAATTAAATTTATTGTTGTTTAGTCAGTCATATAGTGAATGTGGCATCTTAACATACAATGTCGTGAGCATTTTAATATACAATGTCTCTTTTGTTTAATAATGTCGTGAACAATTTACTTTACAATTTCTCATTTGTTTATGTAATATATAATCAAAGCTATGTGTAATGTCATTGTTATTTGAAAATTTCATTTATTATATTTAGAATAACATTTTATGAAATTATATGCTATATGCTACAACTTTCAATATTTGAATTAAAAATAGGTTCGTGTCTTTATTGAATTGAAACAATAAAGAATTCATTAATTTAAAAAATAATATTCACTACAATTACTCATATAATTCATTTATTATATAGTCAATCATAAATGAATTATAACATTTTTATTTTATTTACTAGTGAACTTAGTGATTTTAGACATTAACTACCCACTAACAATTTGTATTCTTGTTCATCAAGTCTTCAAATACTTTTAAGTAACTCATTTCACAAAAAGATTTTCAATACAGAGAGAGTTGGAGCGTTATGCCTTGTAACTATTGTAAGAGTTTATAAAAGGTTAGCACTTGAATTGTTTACTTAAACTTTTTCGTTGTTCATTTTTTGGAATTAGGTTAACACATTTGTTTACTTAAACTTGTATCTAAAAAAACTTAAACATAAGAGATTTAACAAGGATGAGTTAAATTGTGCAAATTCAATTATTATGAGTTCAATTACTATAAATAATTAAAGTGAATGCTCACATCTTGAATGTATACATCTATAAAAATATACTTCTTAAATGTATACATCGATAGGTTAAAATGATTGTTTGGTGTGTGAGAAATAAAGGTTAGCACTTGAATTGTTTACTTAAACTTTTTCGTTGTTCATTTTTTGGAATTGGGTTAACACATTTGTTTCCTTAAACTTGTATCTAAAAAAACTTAAACATAAGAGATTTAACAAGGATGACAACTAATAGTTGAGAATTGACTTAGCTCAAATTTCTTGTTGCAGCTCATTCTTAACCAATGCAACTATTTTGTTATAGTCAAGTCACCTTACACATTCCGAAAATTTATGTTTTTTATGAGCGCACGAAGCATATTGAAGTTAGTTATTATTATGTTCGAGATCATAAATAATCTAGCAACATTGTTTCTTCTCATGCTCATACTCATAGTTAAATTGTAGATATTTTCACAAAGGCTTTTGAGCAATAACAATTTGATTGTCTTCTTCACAAATTGAGCATTCGTAACCCTAACATTCCAACTTGAGGGTAGTATTAGGACAATATGTCGTAAATATCTACATATTATCTTGTATATATGTAGGTGATACAGTGAATATTTATAGGATATAAATTTAAAAGGATATTAATTGATATCATCATGTATGTATTCTTGGCCGCAAAAACAATGAAAAGATACATATGAATCATTCATCTCCTTCACACGTTTATTATCACTAGCTAGTATCTAAATTTTAGAAAATCTTATAAGCTTTTCGACATCTTATGCTTAATTAGTCTTGTGAAGAGAATCCTTTCATTTTTCAAAAGTATCAAGTAAAAATTTAGTAAAGATGCACGGGGTGAATGAGTTTCCAAAGGGAGACGACTATGGTTACATAACCAAATTTGACACCAATCGTTGAGTTAGATTATAGAAATTAAGTGGAGTCTTAAAGTAGCTCACTGTGCACGTTGACTGATTCCTTCTAGTTCTATGTTTAAATTACCAACAAAATAAGGAGGATGTGTCTTTGGCGATTACTCATTAGATATGAGATTGCAGCGTTGGGGGTTGCTTATGACGACGGCTAGCCAGCTATATGTATGCATCAGTCTGGCTATATTTTTATGCATATTTTAAAACATATATAGCTTCCCAAATGCTAAGAAAACGTGTATGTGTTGGAGGCTGCCGAGGGTTCTGTTGTGTTATAAGTTCACCTTCAGTTACGTTCTATTACATTCTAAACTTATTTTGTTGCTGTTCTCCCAAAGGCGGGAGAGAGCCCACAAACAAAACGAAAAAGAGAAAGGACTGGTCGTAATTTGCTGTTAAGGCATTCTATGTTTGCATGACTATCACATGAAGGATTTTAAAAGTTTTATTTTTGGATATTTTACCTAGCTAGGCCTCCATGAATACATAGGGTTATATGCACAGCTTGGCGTCTGCGTGGATGCGTCCTCCATTATTATTGTTATTTGCAATTGGGAAGTCTAGTTTTGAAACCTTTATAGTTTTAGATGTTGAACTGCTTGTTTCTAATTAGTTCTTGAAAGCTCTCTTGCAAGTACATACATATCCCATTTTGTTAGTATTGATCTCTTATACATATATGTATAAATATATATGTATGTATATATATGAAGTATACGTGAACTTCCTTTCGCCAACTCCCCCATCGATTGTATGCTAAATTTGCATCACATTCTTCAATACTTCATCTTTCAATAATGGAGAGGACCGTGAAATTTAAGTTAAAACGAAAGCTTTTGATTGGAAATCGATATCTCTACGTCAGCTCGTTCGATGTTACGTTCTGTGCCGAACCATACTCCTAGCTCTTGCATCGGGATTTACCATGAATAATTTTCATGAAATTAATCTTTTGCTAAATAATATTTACTAGAGCCCATTGTGCCAGCCTTTTTAATTCAATGTGCTCTCCCAAAAAACGAATTATTTTTTGGTCCTTTCCTTCTTTTGTCTTGAACAATCATATAAATCATGTGTCAGTTTAAAATTTAAAAATTTTATTTAAAATTTATGAAATTATAAAACAGTCCTTCAATGTATACTTTTTTTACTTTATTTTAATATCTTAAGAAATCATAATAATATAAAATTGATATAACAAATATTTTTTAAATTTTTATTCATATTATTTCCACATATCTCTCCTAAATAACATGAGAAAATATTATTTAACTCTCATAGAGATATAAATTAAAAATAACACAAAGTTAAAAAAATATTTATTTATAATGAGTAAATTTAATTTCAAATATTATCTTTACATATTTCAAAAGTCGTCATAATAAATTTTCACATATTGACACTAAAAATATATATTATCAAATATGAAATATATAAATTTTAAAAATATTTATGAAAAATATTTAAATTATATTAAACTAATGTATTTATTTATATAATCTATAATCACTTTATTTAAGTCTAATTACATAAAATTTTATTTAATATATTTTTATTTGCATATTTATTATTTATCAAATTTATTAAATTTTTATATATAGGAAATTATTATTTTATATAAAAAACTTAAACATTTTCAATTTATCATTTTAAAAAAAATACAATTCCAATTACTATTTGATTGATATTTTAGTTATTGACAAATATCAGCTTGTACCAATCGAGAGAGTCAACACTAAATAGTACCAAAATTTGGTACAAATTTTTTTGTTAGATAATTTTTTGTAGATGAAAATAAATTCTTCTTTAAGTAGATGAAAATAAATTCTTTTGGTCTTCAAAATTCTTAGCTATTAAATTATTCTTCTAATGTGAATGAAAATAAGCATACGTGTCTAAATGCATCTTTAGTTGATGCTAACATAATATCTACGTGCACCTATATGTATACGTGCTTCTTTTTATATTTTTTATGTTTATATATATGTGTGTGCATTTATGTATGCAAATTAAGGTAAAAGTGTATACCGTACGTGTATGTATATATGTATGCAAATCAAGGCAAAAGTGTAAGCCTTGGTGTCAATCCTAGAGATTCCTGATGATGGACCCATACACATTACACCACGTATAGGAAATTGACGAATTTGGCTTCACGTGGATCAGAAAACCGTGAGTGGTCTGATTGGATTTCTGATGTAGCTTTGCGGGACCTAAATGTTACAATCCAAACCAAATTACTATAAAGTTATTGTACACGGTTGGTGTGGTGGGTGGCACAAGGACCACTCACCTTTCAGTAGCCGTCTATTTGGAAATGAAACACATTTACAGTGTTATGGTTATGGATCGTATATGTTAAAACAAATCATGATATACATAAATTTCATACTATGTTAAATGATTACCAATTCCAAACTATTAAGGGACCCTTTTTTCCTATATCTACAAATACATATACACATAAATAGCTGTACATGATCCAACTAAGATTACCAGCATCTTGCTGAAAGAAAACGTAGGCCAGTAGCTCAAGCTACGTCACTCAAGTCTCGGGCACCGGTTGTCTTCTTCTTCTGTTTTTCTTTCTTTTCGAAACGAGTCATTTGCCTCCTCTGTTTTATGTATATATAAAGAGAAGAATCATAGTATCTTGTTTTCAGTTGTAAACAGAAAAAAGAAAAAGAAAAAGAAGAGAGGTTGGATATGGTTGTATATACAGGATTGTGGCACATATAAGTACAAATGCATATATACATAAATATAAATATAGATACTTCTAAAATTATTGTCGTAATTCAGCTACATATCTTAATAAAATTATAATTTGAATATTATTAAGAGAACATTGTTATCACCTTTTTAACAAATTGGGATTTAGTTTGACCAATACACAAAACTTGAGAGTAATTATAAGAGTTATTGACCGAATAAACATAGGAAAATTTTGTTACAAATTGATTGAGTAATTATAGGAGTCTGATATATGTTTATTAAAGTAGAAGTGTAATTGTATCTATATATATTACCTCCATATGAGAGAAGAATACTACTGTAGTTTTTTACGCCACAACAAGATCGCTTTTTGGCTATGTCTGTTTTTGCAACAATTTTAAAATCGTAGCTAAAAAGTAAGCTTTTGGTGACGATGTTTAGAATTGTCGCCAAAGGTTCATCCTTTGGCCACGTTTTCTAAAATCATCGCTAAATCACAAGCCTTTGACTACGATTCATAAACATCATTCGAAATAATTATGTAAGATATAAATATCTTACAATTATGGGTCCAAATCATCTATAGTCATCTAAAATGAATATGTAAGATCTTTGTTTACAAGTTATAATTATATCAAAAACACTATATTATTTGTTAGACCTTTTATTTTTCTTTCATAAAATAAAGTAAGAAGGAACTATATAGATATGAGTGTGATTAAGTCACTCATTACAAGAGGGTCAAGGGTTGATGTTAGAAGAAGTAGAAAATAATTATGTAAGTATAAAAATCTGTTTGAATTTTAAGTTTATTTATGTATGTAGTACTAACTAATAATATTTGCATTAAATATTGATTTTTTAAAATTTTATAATATTTGTAAGAGTTATTACAGAAATCAGTGTCTAAGGGGAATAAGGTCAATGTAAAAGACATTTGCAATACCGTGCTTTGTACGCGTTATGGTTATATCCAAGGTCTTGGCTTTGATCCTAAACCAAATGTTTCCACCTCATCAAGATCCACATACGTTCAATATCTTGAAAAGGAAAACAAGACGCTTAAGGCCGAATTACAACATATTTGAAAAAAATTAGTTAAGCATGATAAGTACCTTAAAAAAAATACTTGGTTCATATTTTAATAGCAGTGAAGATGGAAGTGAATGGTATTAATTACATTTCTTATAATTTTTTTCTTTTAATTCCTATTTGTATTATAATGTAAATTTAATACTTTTTTTTCTCTAATTACAGATTTGAAGAAGATGTAACGATCGAGGGATTTGTATTATAATTTGTAAAATAGTATTTGTGTTTATTATTTTGTATATAAAAATTGTTGAAGTTGTAATTAAAATTTTGTATACGAAGAAATTTAATGATATTTTATTTTTCATATATAATGCTTCAAATTATCAATTATTTTGTATAGTAAATTAATAATAAAAATGTATCAAAACATTATATATAATAATATGAATTAAAAATATAACAAATAATTTATGCTAATATGGTATAACATTTCATTAAAACATAGACAAAAAAATTGATTATATTTTACAAAACTTAGCTAAAAACATTTGGCTACATTTTTAGAAACGTAGCTAAAAACTTTTTTCTACATTTTCAGAAACGTAGTTAAGAACATTTCGCTATGTTTTCGAAAACGTAGCTAAAAGTTTTTGGCTGCATTTTTGAAAACATAACTAATAGTTTTTAGCTACGAAAAATAAACATAGTCAAACCTTTTGGCGATGATTCCTCAAAATATCGCTAATAGTTTTTTGCTATAAAAACTAAAGTGAAGGCAAAAACTATTAATGACGATTAGCACAAAATGTTGCCTATAGTTTTCAACTATGAGGATTTAACGATTTTTTGGGTGACGAAACTAAATCATCGTGAATTCCTATTAGAGATGATTTTAGTAACTTTAGCAATGAATTTTTTTGTAAACAAAGGTCAATTTTGTTATATTGTTACCCCAAATATCATTGTTTTCATGGTATTAGAGCGTTGCTGAATTTAGTTAAAGCTTCAATTAAAACCCTTGGGCTTTTAGACCTATTCTCTGAAAACAAATTGGATTCTCGAGGATCTCTTGTTCCAGTAATAACGAATAACCCAAAAGAGTTCATTGTTGATGCAATGATTTATTCATCTTCCTATTGCCAGAGAAATATGGGAGGCTGTGTCAAAAACTTTCTATGATGGATATAATGAAACCTATCTCTTTGAATTGAATTAGAAATCTTTTTCAACTAGACAAGATGTTAGACCATTATCAAAATGCTACAATGAACTTGTGGTTATTTTTAGGAAACTAATCATAGGTCAACTTCTCAAGAAGGGACTAATGAAGGAGTGGTCCAATTATATTTAGCAATGGCTAGGCTTCAAGTTCATATTTTCGTAAGTGGACTTGATTTTGAATTTCAAGTTTGGGGAGAGATATTACGCAAAGACCCAAAACTTGACTTGGAAAGCATATACGTATATGTAAGGAGAGAGTATCAACAAAGATAGACAATGGGATGATCGCTTAATTTTTGAACACTCAGTGCTATTAAGTAATCAAAACTGGAAAGGATTATCATCTAACTTAGGAAAGATCACAAAAATAAACCCACGATAAAGTCTAACAATTTTGTGTGTGATCATTATGGTGAAACAGGTCACTCAAAGCAACATTGTTATAAAATTATTTGCTATCCTGGCTGGTGGGATTTTTTTTAAAAAAACCACAAAAAAATGTTATTGGAAAGGCTATGGTGACAAATGCGAATGAAGTGGAATCTAAAGGAGAGGAAACATCAGTGCCTATTGCAAATATTGCTCATTTAGTTATCGTGGTTAAGGCAAATGTTTTCTCTACAATTTCTAGGAAAAATATTTGGATTATTGATATGGGTACATTTGATCATATGATTAGAAATTCAAGCGAATTACACTCCATCAGTCTATCCCCTTAATTCATTGCTTCCATAATTGATGGTAGTATGTGCTCTATTGTTGTACTAGGATCTGTTACTTGTTTAATTCTCTCACACTTAATTCAGTCTTAGTTGTGCCATCCTTTGAGTATAATCTCCTGTCTATTGGACATATTACTTCAGCTCTAAAATGTACTGTAACTTTTGGTCTTTATTATGTGTCTTTTAGGATCTTTTAAACCGAAAGTCTCTTGACTATAGTGTTAAACAAGGCAAACTATATTACTTGGAATTAATAGAGAATGGAGGAAAAAATTTAGCCATACATATCATACTAATAGTTAAGAAAAAGCTAGAGCAAATGTCTAGTTATAGCATCAACAGTTAAGAAAAAGCCTGAGCAAATGTCTAGTTATAGCATTAACGGTTAGGTCATCTTTCTTTTGGATATCTTAGGGGCTGTTTGTTTCCATTTTTGTTTTTGGTTTTTTGTTTTTGTTTTCAAATTCAGTAAAAAAAAACCTGTTTGTTTGAGTTTCTAGTTTCTGTTTTTAGTTTTGGTTTCTTCCAGTTTTTAAAAATTATAAAAACTATAAAAAGTGGTTTTTAATTCCTGTTTTGTTTTTTTTTCATAATCTGATTTACTATCATTTAAATATATATTATTTAATTATTTAAATATTGATAAAAATTATGAATAATTTAATTCAAGATTATATATTAAATAAATTAAAATTAAAATTAATTATCAATAAAAATATGAATAATTTAATTTAATTTAATTTCATAATTAAATTATATGTAATTAAAATTTAATAATTATTAATAAATATAACTAAATTTAAGATATATAAATAATCAAATAAAAGTTGATTTAATAATTAAAATATATTTCAAATAAACATTAATTTATAAATAAAATTTTAATTTATAAATTATTTATTTTATTAAAATAACATAATTTTATTAATAGTTTGTTAATAAATATTATATAAGAGATTAAATAAATATATTTAATTAAAAATAATTTATCTTTGAGTTTTATCTAATATTTAATTATTATCAGTGATAAAAATATAACTACATTAACATTAACAACCAAACAAGTTTTTGTTTTTATTTGAAAGAAAAACAGAAACAAAAAATTGAAAACGAAAACTGAAAACTACAACATAAAAACAGAAGTAGAACTAAACGGTCCCTTAGAAAATTACATCCATATCTTTTTCCAAACTTAAATGATTTATATTTTTATTGTGATGTTTGTGAACATTCAAAAAGCCATTGTGTTTCTTATTTATCTAGTTTAAATAAAAGTTCTGAGCCATTTGTAGTTATACATTAAATGTATAGGGACCTACAAAAATTCCTTCATTGCTAAATACTTTGTTACATTCATTGATGAATGTACTCGTATGACTTCGATATCACTACTTAAGAAAAAAGGTGATGTTTGTATAACATTTTGAGAATTTTGCAATATAATGAGCACTCAATATCAAAAACCAATTCAGGTCTGATGAACTGATAATTTCATGGAATTTATGGATAAAACTTTTGGAAAATTTTTGAATCAGCTTGGAATTCGGCATAAGCCTTTACGCATTTATACTCCATAATAAAATGACTTAGTGGAAAGGAGGAATAGGCAAATACTAGAGGTGGTTCGTGCTTCTCTCTTTGGGATGAACATGCCATATTTTTATTAGGGAGAGGCAGTAAATTCTACGATTTATTTCATCAATAGTTCACCATCTCGAGTTTTAGATTTTCAAACTCCTTAATAGAAAATGAAATCATTACTTTGAATTCCTCATCTCCCCAACCTTAAACCTAAAGTTTTTGGCTATACAGTGTAACTTCATATTCATAAGATCTTGAGAACTAAACTTAATCCTTGTTCAAAAAGATATGTTTTTGTTGGATATTCAAATTTTAAAAAATGGTATCAGTGTATGATCATCAAACTCAAAATTTGCATGTAACTTTGGATGCCTCTTTTTGGGAGTTAGAACCATACTATTTAGATGTAGTTTCAACATCTTCCCTTTAGGGGGAGAGTGCTGGTGGAGGGAATATGTTGCAGGGCATATTAGGAAATGCATATTAGTGCTTAGAACTAAACAAAGTTTTTGATAGTCCAGGCAATGCAAATAAGCACTTAGAACTAAAAGAAGTTGATAACAATGACAGTTATGAAGAAAATCCTATAAATAAAGACTTGGCTACTTTAACACCACTAACCAAAGGGTCAATCTAGAATATCCAAAATAGTAACCCTCAGGTAATCTTAAGTCAAATATCTAATAATCTTAGTAATGATTTTCTTGTTCCTTTTCCAAAACACCCGCAAAGTTTAAACAAAGGTGTACCAAAGAAACAATATGACCTTGATCTCAAAGCCAATGTCAAATATCTTATTAACAATTATTTTTCAAATAAAATTTTTTTGAGTCATAAGCACTTGCTATTAATTAATTATCCAATGATTATGTTCATAGTAATGTGTAGGAAGATTTGAATGATCCAAAATGGACTAAAGCAATGAATGAAGAGATGGAAGCCTTATAAAGGAACTCTACTTAGGACCTTGTCTCATTACCGAAGGAAAGAAAACAATAAGGTGTAGATGGGTATATATTGGGAGCATCAACAGATATAAAGCAAAGCTAGTTGTAAAGGGTGATACACAAAAGTATGGAGTGGATTATCAAGAAACCTTTACACTACCAGTTAAGCTAGATACAGTCCATATTCTCATCTCTATTGCAGTAAATTGAGAATGACCTCTAAAACATTTTGATGTTAAAAATGCTTTCCTCAACGGGGATCTAGAAGAAGAGGTATAAATGGAGCTATCACCAAGTGTGAACCTTGGTTCATTAAGCATAAATAAAGTTTGCAAGCTGAAAAATCATTGTATGGGCGCAAGCAATCGCTTAGAGACTGTTTTAAGAGATTTTCAATGACAATGAAAGCTTTTGGTTATAAACAAAGCAGTGCAGGTCATACCTTATTTATAAAGCACAAAGGAGGTAAAGTAACAGTTTCAATTTTGTATATTGATGATATGGTATTGACAGGAGATGATTGTAAAGAAATAAAGCTTCGAGAAGAGCACTTAGGCATTGAATTTGAAATGAACAACCTAAGATAGCTTAAATACTTCTTGGGTATTGAGGTCGTAAAGATATTCAAGGAATTTCTCTTTCACAAAGAAAATATGTACTTCAACTCTTGACCGAAAATGGAATGCCTACTTGCAAAACAACTAAAATGCCTATAAAAATGAATCATAAGTTTGGAATTTTCCTAAATCAAATTCCAAAAATATAGGGCACTATCAATGGTTAATTGGGAGGCTAATTTATTTTTCTTATACTAGGCCCTATATAGTATATGCAACGAATGTTTTCAGTCAATTTATGTATCAGCCGAGTGAAGAACACAAAGATGTAATGTATTGAATCTTGAGGTACTTAAAAGGCTCTCCAGGAAAAGGTTTGCTCTTCTCAAAGAATAGTGTTTCCAACATTGAAGGATACACAGATACAAATTGAGAAGGTGATCAAAAAACTAAAAAGTCTACATCTGGTTATTTTACTTTTATAGAAGGAAATCATGTAACTTGGAAAATCAAGAAATAAAAGGTTGTTGTAAGGTCAAGTGCAAAAGTTGAGTTTCGAGGTATAGCTAGTAGAATATGTGAATTATAATAGATTAAGCTTGCTCTATCAGATTTGGGGATTGAGCATACAAAACCTATAAATCTTTATTGTGATAATAAGGCTACTATTGCAATTTCACATAATCTTGTAAAACATGATCATACCAAACATGTTGAAGTTGGAAAACATTTCATCAAGGAAAAGTTAGATCAAAAGATTATTCAATTTCTGTATGTCAAGTTTGAAGATCAATTTGTTGATGCCCTTAAAAAGGTAGTTTCAAAAGGGCCATTTCATAATATGATTGGAAAGTTCAGCATGTTGGAGATTTATGCTCGAACTCGAGGGGGTGTAGACATGAGTTGTATATAAGAGTAATTATAGGAGTTGTTGATTGAAAAACATAGGAGAAATTTGTTAGAGATTGATTGAGTAATTATGGGAGTCTACTATATTTTTTCTTAAAATAGAAGTCTTTCCAAAAGTGTAATTGTATCTAAATGTATTGCCTCCTTATGAGAGGAGAATACCACTATAGTTTTTTACCCTAAAATATCAATGTTTACAGAAATAATTCATATGGAAAGTAAAGAATCCAACCAAAGAAGAAATAACAGTACCTCATACTAGAAAAGTGAAAATAAGACTAGGAAGAGGTAAAGGCAATCCTTAATCAAACATCCCACAATCAACTCCCATCTATTGTATGCAGATACCAATAGGCAAAGTATGGAAGGTGAAATGAAACCTATCAGAACTCGAAACAACCAAAGAAAGAAGGGCAATCAAAGCTTTGGTTCATGACACTTGGCAACCTCAAATTTAGGTCCTTGGATGCCTACTAGAGGTATCAGTGCATGCAATATTTTTTTTTGTTTATTCTGGCAGCCTTTAAATGCAACATTTTGCAACAATTATTTTGCCTTGTTTTGGACACAACAAGATTACATGTATATTATAAGGTAATGATTACTTATTTTTTGAATATATTACTTTAAATTTTAAAAATTATTATTATCACCTTAAAGTATTACTTTAATTTCCAAAAAATGTTATTATCACCTTAAAATATTGAATATTTGTTTGTAAATAAATTTTACGTATTTATATTTCAAGTGTTAAAAAGAATTTATCTGTTCTTATCTCTTAAAGAGCTCCAAATTTTAAATTAAAACACTAGTAAATACTTGAAACCTATTATAATACCATAGATGCGTTGTACATTCTTACGTTGTTATAAATACAAATGCTATTAAACATTGCTACTTTTACTAATATGTCAATCAGGAAACTATTTTGGATAAAATTATATCTATGTATAAGTGGACTCTTCCTAAATTCCCATAATGGATGGATAAGTGGACTCTTATACGTCAATCAAGAAACTATTTTAGACAAAATTATATCTATGTATAAGTGGACTCTTCCTAAATTCCCATAATGGATGGATAATATCTAGTTGGATATTGCAACATCAATTAATAAAAAATATTATAATAAAAGTATATAACACATTTATCATTAGGTTTTTGGTGAAATAAAGTTTCCGTATCAACATAAATTTATAAAAATATAGTTTTAGTAGACTTAAACTTTTATGAAAATAGAATATCATTAACATTAGAATTCAATAGTAATCAAGTTTCACTATAATTATACTTTTCACAGGTAACCCTTGTTTGTAAATAGTTTAATAAGGATTGTTTAGTGGAGATCTTAGATTACTTTGGTGAGAACCCTTAAAGAGAACTTTTAAGAGAGGTTGTGTAAGGTTGTTAGCATCTACTCTCTTTATATCTTCTTACTTATAGTAATAAACGAATTCTATATCCTTCCTTGTGGACATAAGTCACATAAATTGGCTTAACCACATAAATTCTTTTTTCTTACTTATTTTTTTCCTATGTTTTACGTAACAATTGATATTAGATCCTAAGTTGTCATTGCGAATCTAGGATCTACTATTAGGATGTTGTTTCATAAGTTTGATATAAAGAAATTTAATGGATTAAATAATTTCACTCTATAAAGATTAGAGTGGTTCTTATTCAATATGGATAAGTAGCAGGAAGGAGAAGAAAAATTGTTAGAGAATTTCAGATCCTCAAAGAAGGAAGAGATTTTGTCGATGGTGTAAAATGCAATATTGTTGAGTTTGAGAGATAATGTCCTAAGAGAGGGATTTGATAAAACAACTGCTACTTTATTGTGGAAACAACTTGAAACTATGAATAAAAAGTTATCACTTACAAATCATTTATATTAAAAAAAATGTTTGTATACCTTGAGAATGTCAGGAATTACACAGGCAAAGGATCATCTTGATACTTTTAATTAATCATATTAAATCTACAAGGAGTCAGGGTTCAAATTAAGGATGAGAATCAAGCCATAATCCTTTTTTTGTTCCTTGCCTAATTCATATGAGAATTTTATTGAAACCATATTATAAGGTAGAGAGACTATTTATGCCAGTCAAAATTAAAGGCTAAAGGAGACTTTAAGAGTTACTATCACAATGGAAGAATAGAAATGTGAAAAGGGAAAGAAGTGAAGAAGCAAGTATTACTATATTCCAGAAGAGCTCCAAAGAAAAGGATGGGAGAGGCTGTAATGTTTAACAATGAGTAATTCTAATTTTGTAAGTGATAAGTGTAAATTACATCATGCTTTAAGGCATAGTTTGATATGTGTTTAGCTATTAATTCAATTATTTAGTATATGTTCAGGTTAAATTTTTGTTAGTTTGTTAATTATTTATGTTTTAAGTGTTTTATGGGTTATTACAAGTCTTTGAGCTTAAATATTATGTTTTTGAACTACCTTGATGTGTTTGCTAGTATTTCAGGATCAAAATTAAAAAACGAAGAAGTCTCAGAGACATTGGGCTAAAACAATAGCCCACGATCATGGCATCTAAGGCCATGATCGTGACAGAAGCATCAGATTTGACAGAAGCATCAGATTTGGCCCTATGATCGTGGCCTACATGCCACAATCATAAGAGAAGCCTAGGTAATGGCCCACTATCGTGATCTGCGTCGGGCAAATGTGCAGACACTCAAGATTGACAAGTTTTAAGGGATTTTTTGGACATTTTGAATCCTTGAAAAAACCTAGGATTACCCAGAACACAAGAGGATATTTAAAGAACAAAAAAAGAGGTAGAGAGGAGCTTTTACATCAGCCACCTTGAGAAACCCTAGAGAGAAATCATCAAAAGATAGAGGAAGAGAGGAGAGGAGAAGAAGCTAACTCGACGTACTTCCCAAATAAGGAGTTTTCCTAACGTTGCTATCTCACATCATCCATTTAGGTTGTATTTCTTGTTTATTTTCAGTTTTGTTATCGTATAGAATTGGATTGAACAGTAGATGACAGGATCTAGAATGCTTAGGATATTCTAAACTCACATTCGAAATTTTACTTTTAAATTAATGAAAATATGATTGTTTATGTGTTTATTGGATTTGTTATGGTTTGATTATACAATTGCATAATTCGATAATAAACTAAGAGTGTGAATTAAATGAAAACGATTAAATTGGACTAACGATATTTAGGTGATTTCATAGAAGCAAGAATTGAATCAGATCGAGAAATTCTGCAAATAGAGATCTTACATAGGTTTCCGATACTTTATTAGAGAACTTCATAACTAATTAAGGTTAGATAGGTTGTGAATTAAGAGATTACAACCTCCATAATCTGATTTGGGTCTATGATTTAGGGTTAATAGTTATAACTCGAGAGAGAGTAATCAAACCTAGGATAGTCTAGAACCAAAAATTTGATAATTTATAATAAGTTAGGCTAGCATTAAGGATAGATAAAATTTCCTTTCTCTCAATTGGTAACTTCTTTCGGTTAATTCTTGGGTGTGTTGCAATTGCTTAATAGTTAGTATATTTGTATTTGATTCTTAATTTGATTGATTGAATTAAATTCTCATATTAGTTTCGTGCAATTTGAATTTCTATTATTGTTTCTGGCCTTAGATTTTAAGATTAGATTAACTCTGTCCTCGTGGGATCGACACCTTTGGTACTACGCTAACAAAGCATAAGCTTGCGGATTATTGAGGGTTAATAATTAAAACTTACACATAACTAAACCACCCGACCAGTAAGCCAATTGATGATACACACTAGCGTTATTTTTCATATGACTTTCAATAAGGACTACTTATGTTCTTTTAAAGAGTGAAATAATACTGTCAACTTAGGTGATGATGTAGCATGCTATGAAAGGCAGTAGTTGAGTGTATATTAAGATGTATGACAGAATTATTAGAACATTTGATACCTAGTATGTTCCTGAACTTTTAAAGAATATGATTTCGATCGATACTCTTGATAGATAAAGGTATAAGCTTTTTGGTTATAATAGGCAGCTAAAAGTGGTGAAAAGTGCATTAATTGTGATAACCGAAAAGTTATAACATGGAATATATGTCTTGATGGGAAAGACATTAATGAGATCGGTGGTTGTATCTCAATGTTCAAAGAAGGAAATAGTACTACGGTACAATATATATAGATAAGTCGTCTTGGTAAGCAAAAGATAATAAAACTTCATAAAGAGAGCTGAAGGGTGTCAAATAAAGGAAGGTAGACTTTTGTAAGTTCAAGTGTTTGGTAAAATTCTAAGGTAACTTTTAAGGATATAATGATAGGGGAGCTACATAGGTTAAGGCAAACATATGGAAAGGATATGTTGAGGTTAATGGTGAGTAGTACTAGTTTAAAGGTTATTGAAACAGCCTGAAATAGATGCTATGATTATTGAAAATTCTAGTTCAAGAGCTAAAACAATATCAAAAAGAAAGCATCAAAATAGTATAGCGAAGTATAAAGAGGGAAGAATTGTAACACCCCACTCCTGCAATACCCGAACCCAGCATTGATGTTGATATCCGAGTTCGTACCCCGCGAGGGTGGTATGTTATAGCACTCGATCATTCAAATTTCAGTACAATTTTTTTTTAAAACCCCAAACATAAAGTACAGAAAGTTGATAACTAAATCGGTCCATTTTATTTTCTAACCATTTTCAACAAAACA
>JAOQMS010000009.1:12561243-12574796 GCA_027563885.1 Erythroxylum longipes
CCAAGTATCCAATCCAACACAACAAAAATTTTAATTAAGCATAAAATTTTCAAAATCAGAAAATAATTTTCAAACTTTGGGTCTTGGACGGTTGGACCTCTTGGTGTGGTGGGTCTTCAGAATGTTGGCACAGGTGACAGGTCCCCTTCTCCGGTGGCTTCAGATGCGTCTCTGGTGGCTTCGGGCGTAGAACGTGGTGGCCTCTTCGGATCTTCATGGAGGAACGACGATGAAGGTAGGAGCACTGGCAGATAGGAGCGAAGAAGGTGAGGGCGAGAGAGAGCACTAGCGGCAATGAGGCGGGCGGTGACGGCGACGGTGAGGCGGGCGGCGCGGGGACGCAAGAGGAGGCGGTGCGGCACAGAGAGAGAAGAAGAGAGGAGAGGCAGTGAGAGACGAAGAAGATAGTGAGAGTCAGGGTGGGGGTGGGTTTAGGGTAAATTTTTTTTTCCAATTTTACATAATGGTCCCCTAAGTTTTCAACTTTTACGGTACCGGACGGTATCGACTGAAAACCACCGGTACTGATATGTATGAGTACCGTTCCGGCCAGTACCGGACGGAACAGTACAGTACCCAATTCACTGATAATGATTGTTTACATGAAATAATGAGAACTGTTTCTCCAAGCCTAAAGCAGTTTAGGATAAAAACAAAATAACCAAATATAACATTGAGAAGCTCAACAAAAATAATTTTAGATTATGAAAGCCAAAGATGAAAGTTATCCTCATAAAAGATAATTACCTTGCAGCCATTAGTGGAAGGCCAACGGATTTTACAAAGGACACTAAGTAGAATAAATTGGCCACAAATACTATTGCAGGTCTTCATCTAGCTTTAACTAGTGAAATTTTGTTAAGCAAAGAAGAGAATGAAATAATAAAAGAGATATTTGATCATCTCATAAAACTAGATAAAAAGTCAAGTTACTCCGTAATTAATTTTTTTTAAAGAAAACTTTATACTCTTTAAATGTTAGAATCAACTTTGGTGATTAAGCATATAAATAATTTTACTATTTTATTCTCTTTTCTCACGTTATTGTGTTATAAAATAGAGGTATATGAATGTGTCAAACTTCTAATTCAAAGTCTACTTGATTTGTATGATCAACTCATCATCAGTTTTACCATAACCTTCTTAGAAACTACCTACTATGATGTTGTAGCTACGGTTTTAGATAAAGAAAATTAGCACAAGAATAAGGAAAATAGATAGTTTGGTCCACAATAAATCTAATCCTTAATAGTGATAAGAGTGAGATCAAACAAATATAATTTGAGTGAGATCCAAAATCATAGGATATCAAAATCTAGAAGTAAGAAAAATTTTAAATTCTACAAATATGTGAAGAAAGGTCACTTGAAAAGGATTGCTAGAATTTAAATAAGAAAATTATAGTCTCGGAGGAAATTCTGCATGCACTTCAGATGATGACAACGCTCTATGTTGTAAGGTAGTGATAACAATTGAAAGCAAAAAGTTACTACCTGATATACAACTCTTTGACTCAGGGAATTATTTTTCAAATGACCCCTACAAAGAGAATAGTTCTATCATTAAAAACCAATCTTAGGAAGATTTATGTATAGTTATGATGACTATCCTATAAAGAAATTTTTGGCATTGAAACCATCAATCTATAAATGTATGATGGTGTAATTCATACAATTCAAGAACTATGACGCATGAAGGGGTTATAGAAGAATCTAATATTTTTAGGATGACTAGATAGTCTTTGGTACAAAATAGAAATTGTTAAAAAGATTTTGAAGATAACTTGTTGCACACTTATACTTATAAAGGGAGAGAAGAGTGCAAATTAGTACAGTCAAAAGGAGAGGCATTGTAAGAAATAGAAGTAATGGTCACTTCAAATAGTTCAAGTGAAATATCTTCGATATAAAAATCTTAGACATATATTTAAACAAGAGATGGAGATTTTTTTTAAGGAAAATCTACTCCCTAGGTTCACAAAGGTAACATTACGTCAATTCCAGAAGTAATGTTGTTCTTGAATCAGAACACTCTAATGTATGACAGGTACTAGCTACTTCCATCCATAAGAGGAGCAAAGCACTTTTTCTCTTCGATTACTGATTATTCTAAGAGGTGTTAGGTGTACCGTATCAAGAGGAAATCAGATGTGCTCTTTGTCTTCAAAGTTTTCAAAACACATGTTTAATTTGATTATGGTAAATAAGATCAAGTGTTTAAAGATAAATAATGGAGTACATACTGACAATGAATTTGATACATTTCGTAAACGAGAAAGCATCAAAAGACAGCTCTTTATTGTATACAATCCTCAATAAAACAAAATGTTAGAGCAAAAAAAAAAAAACTCTGCTAGAAAGAATAAGAGCAATGTTGAGAGTTCTAGGGCTAGAAAAAGGCTTTTTAGGAAGAAGCAAATAATACTATAAGTTATTTGGTGAATCAAATTCCATTAATTAACATTAAGTTGAAGATGACAATTAAAATGTGAAGTAGGAAGTCAGCAGACTATTCCAGCCTCCTTATACTTATTTTTTGGTATGTTGATGAAGTAAAGAAGTACCATTTATGGGATTCCACTGTCTATGGTTATTTTGAGTAGGGACATCATCTTTGTAGAAGATAAATTACAAAGAGAAAAAGAAGACTAAATTCACACAAGTTTAGATACTGATATATGTGGAAAAAGAATTTCATTCTTTCGAAACAAAAAAAAATATTTAAATTTTCCAAAAAGAAGACTACTTGAAGAAGATTTTATGACGTACGTTTCAATATTGAAAATTTAGCTCCTGTTGTCCAAGGCAAAAATGTCAGAAAGAGGTTTACGTTGTTCGACATAAATACAGAATATCCTATGCCTAATGATTCATCCTCATCTTTGGTGAATACTCCCAGTAACATTGCTCATGGCACAGTAGCTTTATTCTCTCCCCATTCAGCTTCCTCATCTTTCCCACTTCTCCAGTCAAGATTACCCACTACTGTCATGACTCCAACCATGCAAGCTAAGCTTTCTAAGAAAGGAAAGACTTTTGATTTGGATATGTGATCATTAAAAACACCGTAAAGTGAAGAACAATAAAGAAGACAACTTTTGTTAATCCCTATTTAGTTTTTTGCAATAGTTTGTTTTCGCATTTAGAGGAGGACGATGAAGAAGTAGACAGACAACTTTTTGCATTTGAGATAATTTAAAAGTTCAGTAAATTGTAGATCTAGATTTATTAAAATAGGTTTAATTATGTTAATTAGTTCTAATTAATTTTGTTTTGGGTTGATTAAATTAATCAGCTTTCATAAAAATAAATTAAATATGAACTTTTTAAAGATGGATTGATCTCATATAGTTACGAAAAGTTTATTAAAAATAATATATTCTTACCATATCGTCACAACGTTAATGAAGATATCACTCTATCTATTTTTCTATTTATGTAAAGTTGAAATTAAGTATTTTAAAATCGATGAGGATTATTTTTAAAAAACGTTTTAAAATCTAATTTATATTACGATGAAAGCATTAAGAGTTAAATTTGTCATTTTTGTCATATATATCCATCGTCTAATTCTTGAATATGTAAATATACACAAAACATTTATTTTTATTTTTTTTCATTATTATTTTTACTATCAATTTTATCAATAATACCCTACAATATCATCGTACTACAATCATCTTTTCGTGTCATCATACTACAAGCATCTTTTCGTTTTTTCCGTTAACGATCTGTCGGTAATATTTAATTGACTGCGGCCATAGTTTGACCATTTTGGTGATTATAGCACGACTGTTATGCTACAATTTTTATATCGTTTACATGAAACAAAAGTATAGTGCCTCCGCCAGTTTATTAAATAAGTTTTTTGTTAAAATAGGATATTATCCCCCTGTTTCCAAGCCTAATTAGCGTAAACAGCTCCAATAGTCCCCACAACTTAGTTGGACGTCTTTTCCAACTCCAAGCATAAGCTCCTAGGACAAAACAGCATAGCTCTTATGTACATTAGTACATATCATTCAATGATCATAAGCTCTCTATTTCACGTCTGTATTCTCCCAACTCATTTACCTGATGACACCTCTGCTTAAATATAATAGAAAAGCACGTGACGTTTACTTTTCGCCACTTACTAAGAGTCCATTCTAATAGTAATAAACTAATGATCATCATTCATCCATGTATCGTTTGCTTATTAAAGAAACTGGCCAATAGACGATTGCATTTACGATCATAGAATGAAACATGTGACATCGCTACTAGAGCGATATTTTAACACAATCCCTAAGAAAGAAGAAAAATATAATATAGTAGGTGCATGTCATTGGAAGAAAAATATAATATAGTAGGTGTATGTCACTAGCATGCAAATGAAATCCTCATTGCCTTTTTTCCTATACCAACCCTGTGTCCTTTCATCCCAACCATTTACTTATATGGGTCTCACATAAATAGATGGTTGGAATGAAAATGCACAAGATTAGTACAGGGAAAAGAGCACAGAGGATCAAGTCTCATAGCATGGCCATATCTGTCAAATGCTCGATGCTTGTCTATTGGGCGGATATGGTCTCATACAAGATATTCTTCTAAGATAAAATTAAAAACTTTAATATGTTAAACAATAACGGATGAAATGAATACCCATTCGCTATCTACTATCGATAACTGTGCTGCGGAACTGAATTAGTCCTCCAGATTAATATCTTAAACTCCTGAAGAACCTTTATCGTATAATTATAGAAGATTGTTTAATACAGGTAGGTTAGGTTGCTCATCACTTTATGGATTTTGTTAATTATTCGAAACTAGGGTGACAAAAAAGGTCTTGTTGTCTCCTGTTGAGTGGCATATTCTCCACGATGCGTCGTCCCAGCATTCCCTACCCCATCTTATTGATGAACCAGAATTTTCTTGGTTAGCTGTCGCTCTTATTGCCCCACATCTGTATCCCCGTCTATCCTCGCAAAGGTCCACATGAATTTGGACTTCAATTCAACTAGCTTAAAGTAGAAATTTTCACTCGTATGTTAACAATTAAAAATTATGTTTAAGGTACACGTTGAGATTGAACCAATTATAGAAGTACTTATGCATTAGACCTTCAATTTTAACAAATTATGAAAGTGAAAGAATTTATGAATATTTATATTTTGTGTATACCTAAAAAATTTCTTAAAAAATAAATGTCTTTCTTTAAATTTTGAGACATTAAAACAATAATATATAACTTTGTGCTTTAAACAAAAACTCTAGAAACTGATAATTGCAATTTCTATTGTAAGTCACTCATTCCAGGTTCCCACGATCAAGGTAGGTTCCCATATGACATAACCAACATTAAGAATGGAACCCCAAAACTTGTATCATTCATCAATCTTTGAAAAAATTATTTACCACCCTAATGGAATCAGACGTGAAGACTCAAGTTAAATACTTGTACCCCTAGAGAAATGACTTCACAAATTAACTAAGCTTCACGTGGATTAACCACTATATGCAAATGCACACAATACAAAGTACCAATAGTTTGTTTTAGCATAAGATATTAACACCTATAGGAGAAATTTTTATATATCAAAATTATTTAATCCTGACATTCAAACTAAAACCCATAAAGAAAAGAATGAGTTTGATTAGAAAAAAGTTTTCAAGTATACCTTCTCACAAGGCTATCAACAACGAAAAATTGGTAGAATTCCTTTCCTTTTTATCCTTCTCATTTTTAAAAAAAGGTTGGACCTAAGACCCTAAATTTCAATAATAATAGGCAAAAATATGAACATCCCAATGCAGGAGCTCGTATAAAAAAAGAAAAAAAAAGTCAATGTTCTTCGAGACTTCCCGCTTTGCGAAAATCGGAGGATCATCATGACATATATAGCTCACCCAAGAGGCCTCCTCGAATTAAAATGCATTACTGTCTTTTTATGCCTTTTTCATGATATATTAAGAATTTGGTACAATAATTGACTTTGCATCTATGAGCCTACTCCTATGGTAGCTGTCTAGTACAAGTTTGAAATGGTTATGTTGGGGTTAGATAGAAGTCCAGGTAAAAAAATCATATTATATAAATAAAATTAATTTTATTGAATTTCCTGCATGAGAATTCTACTTCAGGTTTATATGTATCGGACCGGAAATTCAATCAAATTACTAGTACCTATCTGTCCCAGGAAAAGAAATTAGGCTACAGAATGGATGAAAACAACAAACAGCTGGGAGAAAAGAAGGCACATCATCTCTGATTACCTGATGTATGCAATCTCCAAATTATGTATTTTATTGTCGCTGCAAAATTGCTAGAATTAATGTCGATCAAGTCAGCAAAATATAGTAATTAATGTCACTCAACAGAAACAGGCCATTAAAAACTAAGAACCAAAACTATCATACCTTTTTCTTCTTATGATTGACCCAGTAAGTAAGAAAATATTTTAATCCAGCTGGGATCGGATGGCTCTTTAACTTTTAATCCTTCACAACCCGAACAACTATGCCAGTGGGTATGTCCACCGTTTTGAGGTGACCTGAGCCAATCAGATCACGGAGGTGAAACCTCATATCAAGTGGAGATAATCGAAGACGTTTCTTCTCCAAAGGAGTCAACATCATTTCTTTGTATCTCCTGCGGTTTAAAAGGGATAGAAGCTCCTTCCTTCCCTGAATGAAGAGTGTTAAATCGTTACTTTTTGTAGACAATATACAATATAGTTAAACTCCTCGTTGGATCTTTTTGTTATTCAGGGAATCGTTACTTATTATAGTAGATAATATACAATATTGTTAACAAACCCCTGGTTGAAGCTTTTTTGCAAAAACTAAAAATTAAAAAAAAAACCTACACACTTTTGTTCAATTCCTTTTCTGAGGCAATCTTTTACGTTGAGCCTCGAACAAGAAACGACACAAACAGAGACGCAGACACAAAGGTAAACACATGGACACGCAAGGTACTCGAAAAGGCCAATTGCAAATTCATTTCAAAGAGCATCTCACCGTAATAATCTTATTCGGTTGCATGAAGGAAGATCAAGATGTAACACAAGAATCTTAAGATCCTTCAGAGCCTAAAACCCCCAATATATAGAAATCAATCTTTTGTTTGCTAGAAGAAAACATTCTCATTTTCAGTTTTCTATTTCCATGACCATTTCCTTGAGATCACCTTCCTTTTCTGTTTCCTTATTAAAAAGAACATTTGGTAAGTGAAATAAACAGTTTCCCAAAATAATTTACAAGTTAAGATTTCTTTTTAAGGAAATAAAGAATAGGATCTTAGTTTCATTGTTTTTTCAAACTAGACCAAAAAGGGGAGTCAATTGTTTTTAAGGAGTTAATTACTATTTTGAACCACCTTTGAACCACCTAACAACTCTCGAGTTTTGGCAAAATTTCCTATTTTCTACCCAAAAATGAAAAATGGCTATATTTTCCAATACCAAGTAGTACACATCATATTCATTCTAGTACCTGCGAAAGGCCTTTAAGTACTGAACCAATATTTGGAATTGCAAACCAATACATGCTAGGATCCATCAGTTGGCGAGTCTGCAATTACCAAATTACCAGTGTTAGATACAAACATAACTCTGTAGTAGGAACATTATTTAAATAACTAAAAAATAATTAATTTTAAAATCATGCTAACTAAGCAAGATAAACTATGAAATTATGGACAGCATTGTAAAGGATGATATCTTTTTTTCATCCCAATGCTGTGAAAAATCACTTATGTCTATGATTTAAGGTGTGCAGTTTTCACTCATTGTCATGTTAAGATATCGCTAAGTTGGTATGATAATCTACAAATGTCAATGCATGCACAGAAGCACCCTAGCCATAATGTTATTTTAATGCTAGACTAGCAAACTGTTACGGTTTGATCCAATTGCAAGGTATGGGACTTAGATCCCACATTGATTAAATACAAAGTTGGTGTGGGATTTATAAGGAGTTTGGGCTCTCCGCCCTCATAAGCTAGCTTTTAGAGTGTGGCTCTCCTAAAGTCCTAATCAATTAGTATCATAGTTGGTCTTGGAGTGGTGGCTTGAGAGTGCCAGTCGTGATCAACATGATCGTGACCAACAAGGATCTTAGAGTGGTGGCCTATGGAGTGGTGACCTGAAAATGTTAGCCGTGACCAACATGGCCGTGACCAACGAGGACGTTGGTCTTTATGGGGGGACCAATGATACGGTTTGATCCAATTGCAAGGTATAGGACTTAGATCCCACATTGATTAAATACAAAGTTGGTGTGAGATTTATAAGGAGTTTGGGCTCTCCACCCTCATAAGCTAGCATTGGGGTGTAGCTCTCTTAAAGTCCTTATCACAAACAGGTATAACTAAGCGGATTATCTGAAACTTATGTTTATAAAAGGTCATTTAACCAAGCTTCCACTTTGAATTTATCTTAAACTTCACATTAAGCAGCAATGGAACAAAATATGAACTGCATGACAATGGGTATTAAATCTAACTAGATTCATTTTCCCTTCACAGGAAAGGGACAAATTTGAAACCATTAAAACACTTTTAAAGCATATCTTCTAGTTGTTGAAACAATAGATCTTAAGGAAAAGGAAATATCAAAATAGGAAAGACTGAGGAATGTTTAATGGCCCGTAATAGCTAATAGTTTAACACAATTAAAAAAACATTGAAGAACCTCATTACATAATGGAATAATCTCCCACAATATTTGGAGCAATAAGGATGAAACATACCATTTTGACTTTGCCCATAGATTTATATTTAAAGTATGCAATTAATCAACCATGAAATTGTTGAAGAGACTACAAGAAGTCTGAGGGCTTTCACCGATCAACTAAACATGTAGCAATTATAAAACCAGGTACCTTAGAATATCATTGAAAAATCTGAAACTTTACTTCTTAAATAACAATCTAACAAGGCAAGGGATTCTGTATAGTCCACAGCACCCTCACTGTAGCTTTTGAGCTGTGAAAGGAAAATTGGTTCTGCAATTACAGTCGCATTGGTTCTAACTAGACCCGGTGTCCCAGGAAAGAAATAACCCAGTATGAGTTAACCCCCAATGTAGAGAACTACAATCTTATCTTTTAGCATATGCAATTCATGCAATTCATCTCCATGATATCTTCTAAGTCATAGAAAATGATCTTCTTGAGGAAAAATAACCTTGTTCATGACCTTGAGTGTCATTTTGCCTACAAATGAATGAATTTAGCTTTTCTGTTTGAACAATCCAAGCTGCTCAACAGCACCTAAAGCGTGACCTCATTAGCCGGATTCATGCTTCTCTCATCAAAATAGGTGTACTGATGCATAATCTTGGTACATAATGACTTTAACACCTAGATCCAATTTGTATGCCTTATGCCATACGCAAGAATTATTGTAGATTGTATAATGCAGCACATTGCTTAGCAACATGAGATAACACAGTTAGATTCATCAACTTTTATGGGGAAAGTCTAAATAAATCAATAAGCTCTTAATTTACTCACAAGGAGACCAGCATTAATTATAAGGGATATGTGTTCATCCTTCACCTTTCCCCCATGGGATAAACGTAAGAACTGCATCAAAGAGTTAGATAGTTGAGGAAAAGAAAAAGGTTAATGTTGCATGAACGTGAAAAAGTTATAGAAGCAAATATAGCCACTAAAACCACTGCCATTTAAGATGTTTATAGATATTGATCAAGAACAAGTTTGGATGGGGGACAGCTGTTCACCTGATTTGACTTTGCTGATTGTCAACTTGAAAAGTTTAAAATAAAGATCAAATGGTGATAGTCCAAAATATCCAGTGTGACAATTATTTCTAGTTTCATTACAGAACATAGGATTACATGGACATTTGATGATCAGACAGAAATCCATTGTTTCCTAGATTTCTTAGGTACTTTTTTTTTTCCAAGAAAAGAGGCTCTTTCTGCTATATTGGGAGTGTCTTCCATTCCATCTGCCTTTCTAATACGTTGGGCCTTTTGCAAGTTTATATATCCCAGTACTTGAATGGGTTGTCCCCGTTCTTTTTCTCAGCTAATTAGTGCTCAAGGAAAAACATTTAAGAACAGAAATATACTAAGATGTGAGCAAGTAGTATGCAGAAGCACATAAAATTGACTATCTTACACACAATTATCAGTCAAAAGTGCAAAAGAAATGTGGATGCACATGCATAATATTCTTGCAAGTTGCAGGAGCACCACCATTTAGAAGTACGTTGTCCTTTCCCATAAGTGTACATGGACGTGCGCTGAGCTCTCTGGTCTTGTGCAAAAATAAGGATAGTATCCACATAAATGGTTGGGAACAATCATTATACACATTTAGCTGGTAGTATAGTATGTCCAAAGGAAATAGCACAAAATCTTAAAAAATAAAAATAGAAAAGAACGGAGCCAATAGTGCACAACTAGAATGATATTTGCAAAACTCACAAGCTCATCATGGCTAATGCTAGGTTCTAGCTTGATATCAATAACATATGTTTTGAACCACTCAAAAACTTCAAGACCATCTTGCGTTTTCTCTTCCATTCTTTTCACAACACGTTCTATCTACACATAAATCATCCACAAGCAAAACACATTGAAAAATTTACAATCTTTACGAGGTACATGATCAATTAATTGTGGATGTATGTGGAGCATCATTCGAATTAAAAAGAAAAAGAACTTGCTACCATCAGCAAACCTGGCTTAGGTAGTCATCCAAGAACATTATAGCATGATCATCTTGCCCTGTGTTTAATTTGAATATGCGCAATATTTTCTCCCTTCTCAAGGACTGAAAAAAGAAGTAAGCAGTAGCATATTTGAATCAAATTATGTCGCTGAAAATTAACAGGAAACTTAAAATTCAAAAATTAGCAGAACATATTAAACGAAAAAGAAAGGACATCCCTCTATCCTTATCCATTCATACTATCATGTCTTGCCTTAAGGGGTTATTATCAAACTGAAACCAAGTGAAACTGGAAGAATCATATTCATTAACAATGCATCACACCTCTAACTCCCTATCCACCTGCGTTCTGTCCTTTACACTGCTGTACAACTGTGAACGTAAACTAAATGGCAGAATTGAGACCTGTAATTGCAGACACAATCGGGTTCATAAAGTACAAAGAACAAAAGGATATTCAACAATTCAAACGAAGAACTACAACCGAAATATCGGGTGCTAACTTTATCAATGCGGGGAAATTGGGCTCGCATTATCCGAAGCGCCACTAATGTGTCACTAAATGTAAGACTTTCCTCTGCAATTAACAGCATAAAAAATTAAAAAGAAAATTGACAAGATTTATGGATTGGAACAAATAAAGGAAGCGAATTTACCAAGTGATGGAACTTGGGCATCAATGTCGCTGGTTTCAACTTCAGCTTCGATCTCTTCTGCTCCTTCTTTTCTACGACGCTTTCTTCGTTTGGACGATTCTAAAGAAATATTCATCTTCTCCGTTGCGAGAACCCTCAGGCCAGGGCACTCCAATCCGTGTTTTCTACCGTCGATTTTCCAAAAGAATTATTAAAATTTAGAAAGAGGATAATAGATTCTTTTTATTTTATAATTAAGTTAAGATACTTTTATAATAAAACGTTAATAAGCTTTTTTTTTTTTAAAAAATCGACTATGTAATTACATTTTTAGCACCCGTCAGTATTTATTTAATAGTAATAATCAATTGTGTAGGTGGTATAACTATGACCTTTAACAAACGCATCCATCCTTTTCAGTTTTCACCGTTGAAATCAAAAGAAAAGGTTAATTTCGGAATTGGGCGGAACTTGACTTATGTATGATTCACGGGGGTAAATACATAACAAACTAACCGGGAGACCTAGACAACCAATTAACAAAAGAGACCGACCGAGATGCCACATGTAATGAAGGAAACCAACCGAACGACAACTAGTCTTGGTCGTTTTCTGCCTGACGGGAGCTGGCTTCCTACAACATATTTACTCTCTCGCCTAGGTATCATTACCACCAGATCTCGGCTTTCAAGCAAAAGCAAAAGCAAATTATTGGCTGTTTGCACTATTAATTTCTTTCCGTTTCCATTTATGATCTTAATGACTCCACCACATCTCACATTCCGTATTCCCGCTTCTGTTAAAACTGTTATATTCCCCTGCTTCACGTGCGTACGTAATGGAACTTTTTTTTTTTTTTTTTCCTTTTGGATTCAATAGATCTTTGTTATATCAATCAGTTTCTTCATACCTATTGATTGCTTCCTCCTGTTTTTAACTGTTCCATATTATATTAAAAGTTTGCAACTTTTCTTTTAGCCCCTATTTGGTTGGCGGCGAAGTAAAATGAATTTAGAATCTGATTCTTTGGAAAATAAATCCATGGGAAAGTAAAGATATTCACATGTTTTGATACTTATAAGAATTCTAATAGGAAAGTTGGGTGGATTCTTATTATAGTGTTTGATATGCAACAGTATTTTATGGAATATAATTTAATTTTGACTTGTATTTCTAATTATATCCCTACAAACTAAATAAAAAATGTAATTATTAAATAATGTTAATTTGTAATACAAGTTATATTATTAAATGTTAATTTTTTTCATTTATGATATTCTATTCATATAATAATGTTATAGCATAAAAAATATTGAAAAATACTAAAAAAACCTTAGACGAGTACAAAGATAAATCTTAAAATTCAAATCAAATATCAAAATTTTTTCCAACATTGAAAATAAAAATACAAATAGTGCATTATTTCAACCAGACAATCTCAAAATTCAAATAAAAAAATGTCAAATATTTTTTGAACAATCTAAATTTAATAAATTTGAAAATCTTAAAAACTAATAATTACTCTTTAAATCTGCCTTAGAAATTCTTCTTTGTAAGCATCCTGAAGAGTGAAAAAATAATCCATATAATTTGGATTATTTACAAGTTTTATTCCAGCTCTAATACGTTCAGCTTGTGTTAAGTCTTTCATTTTCCTAAATTCTTCCTCTAATTTCCGCTTATTCTCAGATTCCTTTTGATTAGACCCCTACAATAGATTCTGCAACTTTAGCTATTTGCTCGTTAGATTTCTCCAAACCTTCAGTAAGCGTTTCAATGATACGATCCAAACATGAAACTAAACTATTAGTACTCCTTTTCCTTTTGCGATGTGTTTTCTTTGAACTTCCTTCACCTTGAGAATTACCTTTGATTGGTTGATTTCTTTGAGGCTCAACATCATCCTCCTCGTTAAATTCTTCATTCTCTTCATTCAAGTTCTCTTCTTTGTTTATATTTTCTAGCATATCTGCGGGTGCTTCAGCATTTTTTCATGTAGCTCGATGTTGTCCCCAAATAATAGCTAGTTTATCATAGTAGGGAAATGATCTATTCCTCACAAATGAATTATCCGGATGACTTTACAACAATCACAGTATCAATCATTATAAAAATGTTAATAAAACATTAATACAAAAAATACTGCTAAAAAATATAACATCAATCATTATATAAATCATGTAAAAAATATTTTTAAAAAACTAAGTAATCTAATTTGTACTAACCTTTA
>JAOQMS010000009.1:12574896-12596873 GCA_027563885.1 Erythroxylum longipes
TGACAGAATGTAGCTACATATCCGTTATAGTGACGGTTCATTGCAACATCTCAATAAGTCATGTGGTCGAAATACAATTTTATTCTCCTCGCAATAAGCTATCATAAAAGCTTAATATTTAGTAACGATGCATTACAAAAAAATGCTAATAGCAACGCACATCAAAGGTATTGCTAAGATTTTTGTTGCAATAGCCATGTTGTTTTGTAGTGTTCCATCAGATTCCTCAGCTCTAGGCTGGCGGCCTCCTCCTTCTTCCTCATTGTTTACCCCTAATATCTCTGTCAATACAGGGGTAGTGAATGAAGTAGGGGTGGTGGATGGTGTAGCAGCAGGTACTGGAGGTGATGCCTCATCTGCAAGTGTAGTAGCTAGAGGAGGAGGAGGTGATTCAGTTCCAGCTACTACACTATAAGATGTTTCACCTGTACAGTAAGTACCTTCGAATCATGGTCTAAACCTTGGTAGCATTATATCCTATTTTCTCTTTGGTGGCATATTTCAACCTAAAATTAATATTTGATTGAATTTTCTAGAAATCTAACAATTTGAATTCAATATTTTATACAATATATTGAAAAGGAAATAATTGATTTGTTGAATATAATATTCAATTACAAACGCAAATTATTCACTATCATCACTTAATTGTAAATCAAAATCATCTTCTTTTTCTAAAGAACATGAATCAAACTCATGTTCTTCTTCAGATCTTTGGCCCTCCTCATCCTCTCCAGATAAAATTTCAACATATTAATTACATAGATCGTTCAAAGGTTCATTATCCTCATAAATGACAGATGCGTTTATTTCATAAGAATCTTTCTGAAACGCTTCACGTTCAATTCTCTAGTCTCCTTTTCCATATGATTCAAAAATACCTCTAGGTTTAACTTTGCAAACGGCCAACTAATCTGACTTATCTTGTCGTAAGTAGGGAAAAGGGACATAATACACCTGGATCAATTGCATTGTCAACACGAAAGGTTCAAATTGTCTAAACCTTCTTTGCTTGTTGATTTCAACTATATTATATTGGCTATGCAATTTTGTACAAAATATTTGGATTTGGATCAAACCAGTCACATTTGAATATCACATTTCGCTTTATTGGTAATATAGGGTACTCAATTTCAAGTATCTCAACAATTTTACCATAGTAATCCACCAATTCTCCCTGTAAGCAAACTCCACTATTTATTGTTACATGCTATGACCATGATATTCTGTATAATATTTGTATCCATTAACAAAATACACTAAATATGATTTAACAGTTCGCAAAGGTCCCTTTGCAAGATCACATATAAACTTGTTCTCTATTAATTTTCTAAGGCCTACACAAAAGAAAATATCATATTAAATAGTATAATGTCATTTGAACACTTAAATCTTATAATTCAATCATTTCAATATTTGTAAATGAAAACTTACATATTTCTCAAACCATCGAGGAAAGTGTCTTCCAATGTCTTTATTGATATCATCCTGTCTTTGTCGAGTATGAGCTTGCGTAACAATTCCTCGTATAATCTAAAAACATTATTATGTATTTCAGTTATCAATAACACTAAATTTTAAAACCTAAATAATCAATTTCAACTTATTGCACGAAAGGTTGAACTTCTTGACAGTTCAATAAAACATAATCATAGGCAGCCTCAATTTCTTCCTCTGTTAATATTCTTCTTGTTAAGTGTCCGTATGTTCGTCTAGGATATGTGAAAATGAATAAGTTACCACCAGCATCACTAGTTCCTCGCTCATCGTCATTACGAGGAACTTTCCTTTCTCTTGTGTGAACATGAGGCTTAAAATAATATGAACAAAATATACTAGCCTACACTAAATAGCATTACATATTGAACCTTCAACTCTAGCCTTGTTTTTGCGAATAGGGTTATACCAATTTAGTTATTAAAACATGCTATTACTTTAATTAAAATCATTTTTGTTGAATTACCTCTCAAATGGATACATTCATCGATATTGAACTGGACCTATTAGTTTAGCCTCGTGTGCTAAATGGACAGGTAGATGCTTCATACAGCCAAAGAAGCTTGGAGGAAATATCTCTTCTAACTTGCACAAAATTACTGGAATTTCCCTTTCTAGTTTTTCCATTTCGACCAACTTAATTTCAGATGATGTTAAGCTTTTGAAAAACAAACTTAATTCAGTTATTACTTCCCAAACCTTATTCGGTAGCAACTCCCGAAATGCAATTGAAATTAGCCTTTGCATAAACACATGACAATCATGACTTTTCATCCCAAATAATTTGTACCTTCTCATGTCTATACAGTTTGCCAAGTTGGAATATAACCATCATGAAAATTTAGACTTTTCAACCATTCACACAATATTTACTTTTTTTTTTATCCAAAGTGTAGCATGCTTTCGAATATTTACCAGTACGAAGATCTTTATGTAACTCATTCCTTCTACAGAAAAGTTTTAAATCAGCTCGTGATTTTGTATTGTCATTTGTCCTCCCTTCAATATTCATTATGATATTGAACAAATTGTCAAAAATATTTTTTTTCAATATGCATCACATCTAGATTATGACATATCAAATTAGTTTTCTAATATGAAAAATCCCAAAAGATGTTTCGTTTTCTCTAACCAAAGTTTTTACTATGCTTGTATTAATTTCATCAGCTTCAAATTCTATAACTTTCAGCAAGCTTAATTCCTTAATCTCCTACAATATCTCTTCACTAGCTTTATGAGGGTGAGGAGGTGTTTTTACCATCCTATTCTTAATGAACTTTTGATTATTGCATCTAAATGGATGATCTAGAAGAAGAAATTTTCTGTGGTTGTCAAACCAACATATTTTGCCCCCGTTTGTAAGATAAAATGTAGCAAAATCATTGCCACAATAAGAACAAGCTAATTTCCCTGCTGTGCTCCATCAAGGCAATATGGAATATGCCGAAAAATCACTAATGGTCCACATCAAAGCTACTCTCAACACAAAATTTTGTTTCAAAGACACATCATATGTCTCAACACGATATTCCCAAAGATTCTGCAATTCAAATATCAATGGTTGTAAGAATACATCAATTTTATGCTTTAGATTTATAAGCCTTGGTATAACCACTGTCCAAAACATATATGCCTCTTTCATACATATCCATGGAGGTAAATTATAAGGAGTAATTATGATTGACCATCATGAATATTGTTAGCCGGATTGACCAAAAGTTTGGAATCCATCTGTTGACAATCCTAACCTAACATTTCGACTTTCAGCTGCAAACTCATAATGAGTGTCATTGAATTGTTTCCATGCTAGTGCATCTGATGGATGAGTTATTATCCCATCTTCCTGTTGGTGTTCATTATGTCATCTCATATGAGATGCAGTAACATCAGAAGCATATAGTCTTTGAAGTCTTGGAGTTAACGGGAACTAATACATCTACTTCTAGGGTACTAATTTATGTTTCATAGAACGCTTTCTAGGCTTAAACCTGGATTGAACACAAAATTTGCACTCTTGTAATTCCACATCATCTCCCCAATACAACATACATCCCATTTTGCAACAATCAATCTTTTCAATAGGCAAACCAAGACCCTTAATAAGTTTCTTCATATTGTAAAAACTATCAACTATTGTATGATCAAGAGGCAATGATTCATTATACCATCCAAGAATTTTATCAAAATTATGATCAGAAATATGCCCTTCAGAATTTACGTTCAATATTCAAGCAATTGAAGACAATTAAGTCATTGTCTCACTATTTGGCCATAGTTACTGGTTAGTTGAGTGTAGTAAGTTAAAAAACAGTTTTGAATGTGGGTTTGGTTCTTCTTTAAGATTTTCTATATTTTCCTAAAAGATATAACCGGCTGCATCATAAACTATTTGCATGTAAGGATTTTCATTTGCGTCCACATTATTTGTTTTAAATCCAATCCCCCCTTCAAAATCATTTAAGTTCACCGACGATTATGCTTCATTACCCTTTGAGGTGCTACAAATTAACGGTTCCCCATGTCGTGGCCACTCAAAATAATTTGGGACAAACCTTTTTCTCAACAAATGCCTATTCACTTCATCAATAGGAAGGAAAAGAATGTGTTTGCACTTTTTACATGGACATCTGATCTGTGGGCTATCCATATATGCAAGTTCAGGACATGCATAATGAATAAAAGCTTCAACTCCCTCAACAAACTCAAGATTAATGAAACCATCAGGTGTTAATCATCTATACATTCAAGATCTATCAACATTACTCATTTATGCAAAACTGTTTATGTCAAATAATGATTCCATAATTAGTATCATTCATGTTCCCCTAAGTTTACAGAACATCTAAACTTTATACAAAATCCCCTAAGTATTAATCGATCAAATTAATGACTACAATTGATTTTAAAACTATGATACGTAGCATTGTTTACACCTGTAAATCAAGAAAACAAGTTCTCGCTGTGACTCTTAGGCTCGTGAAATTTTTCACCGATAAGCCTCACGAGAGCTGCATCACGGGTTTCTAGCCTATATACTGTCTTAGGGTTTATTATGTAAAGAATTTGTCTAATCTATAAAACATATTAATTCCTTGTGTTAATAAGAAGTTTGCATTAATCACATTGAAGTTGAAGTATTAATCGATCGAATTAATGACCTGTAATTGATTTCAAAACTATGGTACGTGGCATTGTTCACAGCTGTGAATCAAGAAAACAAGTTCTTGTTGTGACTCCTAGGCTCGTGAAATTTTTCACCGATAAGCCTCATGGGAGCTGCATCACGGGTTTCCAGCCTATATACCATCTTAGGGGTTCATTATGCCTCAAATCATCCATAACATCTCAAATTCATTCCATATATAATAAATGCTTATGTAATCATACATTTACTCATCAATGATTCAAACATAACTCAAATATAAATAGTTAGACTATTAAAGAAGAACATAAAAACTCATCAATGACTATGCCATTAGACCTAGCACACATATATCCTAGGACATATTAGATGAAACTAATACAAAATTGATGAAATAATACCAGGTAATTTCTTTGTTTTTCTTAATGGAACAAGCTTTGCTCCAATTGCCAATGCGATGGGAGTCCCAAATATAAATCCATGAGCTTCTATTCCTAAAAAAGGAATTTAAATCATATAATATAAAATCCAGTGATAATAAATTTTTCAATACTACAATAAGGAAAACATTGCTTTCAAAACCAACACATTTAAATATTACCTGGATTTAATCAAAGTAGGAGTTAATATTGTCTAATGTCAATTTTTAGCAAGTATGTTATCTAAGCTAATTTTAAAAGATGTGATGATTATATACCAACTTCTATTGTTTGTTTTGTGTATCTTTACGAAAGCTCTATTTGTAGGTTTCAAATACCATACCTTAATATATATGATACCACAACTCCAAACATTCAATACAACTCCTATAAATAAAAAATAACATCACTCATAATCTAAGATATGCTTATTTTGAAGATATATCTCACCAACTTGTCTGGTAAGTTATATAAGCTAATAAATGATCATGTTAGAGGTCATATTCACATCCAGGTCTTTTCCAACGTTAACTCAAATCAAACTAACCAATACTTGTCCTTTAATTTGGTTTAACTCTATTTGTTTCCTAAACAAAGAATAATAAGTAAAACTTTAAAATATTGGTTAAGAAAAAGGAAGAGACATTTCATCAAACACCTTACATGCATCACAAATTCATCCCAACATCCCAACCAAAATCACGTCTTGTACCTTCTATCATTAACGTTTAAACCTTAAAAATGTTTTTCAATCACAGAATACACAAATAAATGAAAGTTATGAAATACCCAAATTAACTTTCATCAAATATCTCATACAAAAAACACATGACAGGGACATTCGGGTGACTTAAAACATAAAAGAAAACGGCGTCGTTTGGTTTAATGTTAAAGCTGAAGTGGAGGATGACCTATACCTTGAAAATTTACCGATGGAATAACTGACAAAAATGTTTATGTTAGTAGACTTAAAAATTTCAGCCTTCTTTACCGAAGAGAATTTTATACTATCGCTAAAGCCTGTTGCAAATTTTTCCAGGGTGATTTCTCTCTATATTCATCGACGGATATTACTACCACTGCTAAACAAAATTTTTTCCATCAATGTTACCGACGGAAATTGAATTTTAGTCGCTAAATTCCATCCTAAATTTTTCCCTCCATATTTACCGACGGATATTACTATTGTTTCTAAACAAAATTTTTCCTGTAAATGTTACCGACGAAAGTTTAGTTTCCGTCGGTAATATGCAACGGTTTCGTTTCTGTCTGTAATTGTCTGTCGCTTTTGTTTCAATAAAGAATAATTTATTTTAATAAAAGCAGTAAAATTTACTTCCATTAAATTTTGTCTAAAAATTTATTTGATAAACCTCCATAATTTATAGCTTTATGTAGGAAAATCACATAGATTAAAGTACCAAATCAATAGATATGCATAATCATGTATAACATCAATTATCTGAATAGCACGTGCAATTCACAAGTTAAAGGATTCACATGCAGACTTATTTCTAATCCAAAATTCTCACCATGATCTTAAAGACCAAAAATTAGAAAATTTTTCAAATATAAACAGTTATCTTATATTGGAAATTTAAACATTCAACTATTTCTTTAGTAGTTATTAACGAACAACCTAAATCCATTCAAGGGTGTTTTAATGGTTATCATTATCATCTCCTACTTACATATAAATGAGTTTGATTTAAATTCTGCAATTCTCATACTTATCCAATATTTCGTGCGACTAACATATAACAAGAGCTCATTGTCATATATATATAGGAGTATATGACATCTCAATTAATAAGTCGATCCTTAGTCCAATATGTCCTTGAGTAAATATTATATGCAATACCTTAGGTCATATCTCTCATTAATCTCTTTTTGCTCTCATTTGTTTCATCATATCACAATTGTATTTAATTATCTTCCTATGAGACGTTGGCCACCTTTTGAATAACTTTTGTGTGAGTCTTTAAACAAAATGATCTTCCTTTGGTTTAAATTCTTTCAAATCAAAGTCAGTTTGCTTTCTTAGAATTATTCCATGAGATTGCATTATACATAATCTGTGATAACATTCTAAAATAGCAAATCTTAAATTTAATTTTAACAATTCGACAAAAATCTTAAGGGTATTTAATAAGGTACCTTAACCTCAAGGGTCTCACCCAATATAAGCTAAGATCTTATAACTTATGTTAATCCCTTTATGGTCATATTTTGCACATATGTTACGAGTCATGTGTTATGTTATTGACTTATATTCTCTTTATATGAATGCCTTTTATTCACAAAATATTGTACAGATGTTACATATTGAATGTTTATGTTGAGTTCACCTTTCTACTCTAATACAAAACTTTTCAAAGCTCGCATCTGGCAACTTAAGAGATATATAGTGATAATCTAATAACTTTGTACCAACTTAATATTTAATGCAACATTTATGGTTTAATTTTCTCTTTCTCAATTATTACCTAGATAATAAACTTTAAACTTACCTCATCTCTAGTGATCGCATTTATAGCTACTAGATCAACAAATGTATTTATAAATTAAGTATTATACAATGTATAATCTCCATCAGTGATTCTCATTTAAATATGACATTACAACAAATGAACATACAAAGAGAAATGTTTAGGGATGGACACTAAGTCTGGGCCTGGCGTAACCTAAAGTTAACAAGCCAAGCCTGGGTTGATCAGACCTCAAGCCTAATTTTTTAAGTCCAATCAAGCCTCGAGCTAGGGTCAAGCTTGAGCTACTCAAACCTGACCTAGCTTGAGGCCCTACCTTTCTAAGCAAAACGACGTCTTTTGTACTTTTGATTTAAGAAAAGTTTGGTAAGGCTGAGTCAGGCCAGGCTTAGGCTTAGACCACCTATAGTTCAGTTAAACTTGGTATTAAGCCCCAGCAGGAAAAGGTGGGCATATACCCATATATATATTTTTAAAAATTGGGTTTGCCATCATATCTCATGTAGATATATATTTCATTTTTACTTCTCCTTATGCAACTATACTTTTCATATAATCATACTTGATATCTATATTCTTGGTTTTACAAAAAATTGAGATCTTTTATATAAGTAATTACTGCTTGACTATTATACTTGATAGTCACCGGATCAGTTTTGATTTTAGTAATTCCCAAATGAACCAAGAATTAACAAAGCCATGTAACTTTTTGTACTGTTGATGAAAATGCTACAAATCTGGCTTCCATTGTAGACAATACAATACATGATTGTTTCTTTGTTTTTATGATATTGCTCCATTATTAAGAAAACAAATCTAGAGTAGATTTTCTTTCATTTAAATCTCTTTCCCAGTTTACATCCGTATACCCTTGTATATATAGATCATTTCCTTAGTAGCATAATTCATAGTATACCATACCTTTTAGATACCTCAAAATTCTCTTTACTACTTTCCAATATGCTTGTCCTAGATTTGATTGATATCTGCTCACTATTCCAACAATATAACAGATATTTGGTCTTGTACATATTGTTGCATACACGAGACTTCCAACTACATTGGAATAGGGAATTTTCTTCATTTGTTCCCATTCTTGTGGCATATATGGGCAAAAATTCTTGCTAAGACCTTCGCATTTAATAATATGATTATCAATTATTTTGCAATCTTGCATACTGAATCGGCTTAACATATTTTGAATATAAGTCGTTTAAGAAAGTGACAATAATCTTTTTAAAAAATCTCTTGAAATCTTAATTCTAAGAATGTATGTAGCTTCACCCATGTCTTTCATCTCAAATTCAGATGACAATCAATCTTTGATTTGCTTGACAAATTCATAGTCATTACAAGCAATTACAATATCATCCATATATAAAGATAAAATTCCAAATTTATCTTTGAATATCTTAATGAACACACTGTGATCTTCATCAATTATATGAAAATCATATGTTATGAAAACACATATAACACTACTTTGAAGATTGCTTCAGATCATAAATTGATTTACTTTATGTTCTTGGCCTGTCTTTATGAAACCTACAAGCTGTTCCATATAGATTTCTTCTTCTAATTCTCTATTTAGAAAAGGAGTCTTTACATCCATCTAATGTAATTCAAAATCCAAACTGGCTATTATAGCCAAGATTAGATGAATTGAAGCAAACCTCACAATAGGTGAAAATATTTTATCATAATCAATTCCCTCTTATTATGTATATCCTTTTGCCACAAGACATGCTTTATACTTTTCAATACTACCATTAATGTTTTGTTTTATTTTGAGAATTCATTTGTTCCAAATAGCTTTTTGCCCAATAGGGAGATCAACCAAGTCCCATACTTGATTTGAGCTTGAAGAAGTCATTTCTTCTTTCATTACTTTCATCCATTTTTCTTTAGCAGGACCATTAAGAACTTCATGTACATTCTTTGGCTCATCATCTTCTTGTTCACAGCTCCACGGGAGCTAAAGCAACTGCATATACCTTCTAAGACATCTTTAAGGCTTTTAGACACTCTTCTTCCATTATGAGATGTCTTATAGCATCTTCCATGGTCTTAATGCTTTCATTGTAAGTCAGATGCATCTGTATGTGCTCCCAAACTCTGAGGCAAAGAGCGAATTATGACTTGCACTTGTTACTCGTCGAATAATTTTTGATCATCATTCCTCAACCACTTATTATGTTTGACATTTGCCTCATATGCTTTTGCATTACATGATTTGGGCTTCTTATAAGTATCAAAATTAATAGTGAGTGATCGTATCATGGTCACTAACATATCCCTAATTTGTGCCACTAATGCAGAACACATATCCTTAGTAGTTTCATATTTTCTAAACTCACGCATGATGTCATTATCCATACTACTCAGCAATATAATACGAACCAATGAGTTCTTCTTCTTCCATAGTTCGTACACATTACAATCACTTTTATGCTGGATCATATTTCCCTCCTCAGGAACATCCGTGGTCATATTCAATGGCTCAAAAGCCTCTTGCTCCTTTGGTATATATTGTATTTTCATGCTTCTTATTTCATAGTTGTCACTATTTAGTTTCTCACCCTTATTAAGTTTAACGACAATGTTTTTTGGAAGCGTAGCCATTGTGGAAACACTAATTTTCTACAAAAAAGAAAATTATATTAAACACGTCAATGTCATATAAATCGTGTAAAGAGTGACTAATCGAACTTCAAATTCTTATGAAATCGAAAGACTACATATGTGTTTAACCATCATTCAAACTACAATTGAGTACCAATTATCGCACTCTACACAAATTCGTTATGCATAGTACATATCATATATGTTATAAAATATCAAGCATTTGTGTTCATAAATGAACAAACTACGTATAGTTCATTACAACATATTTCATATAACACAAGTTTTCTATTCAGTAAACATATTAACTATAAGTAACAAATCTTACGTGGAGTAGAGTTAATAAATTTGCGTGAAAAAGTTTGCAAAGCTTCATATGAAATTTTCTAACTATTTTTATCGGACAACTTATGGGTTAAAAAGTTGTAATTAATTCCCTTTTTAAAATTTGCTTCATAAATATCATCATTAGCCAATCATACCTCTTCTTTTTAGGTGTTTCCAAATTTCAGAGCATTCTCAATAGTTCACCTTCAAGTTGTGCAATGTTAAAAGTAAAGCCATATGCTTTACGTCAACTTGTGTAAGCCAAATAACCATTGAAATATAGTCCTTATATCAAATTATTAACTATAATCACGTGTTTTGTTCGGTCTTCTCCATGTGCTATGCCCATATTGAATAACTGCGCTAACATGAGGATAACATATCTTATCGATGTTGTAATACAGGGAAGTTTGGGTGTCCGCTAAATTAGTTGCATTCTTTTGAAAAACAAATTTAGGTGTTAGAGGGTTATATACAAATACACATACATAAATGAATTATTTTACTAACACAATATGGGGCATTTTGCTCTTAGAATATAGCTCATAACTTTAATTGATTAAATTCATTTACGTGGAAACATATCTCTAGTTCAATTGATCATCTAAGGAATTTTTTTTTCATACAATTAGAAACTTGTTTCTAATGGTCTTGAATAATTTTTAAAGTTTATTAAATTAGAAACTTATTTCTAATTCTTGTTATTATTGAACTGATCAACTTATTATTATTATTATTATTATTATTATTATTATTATTAACTTAATCAATTAGAAACTAATTCTAATTACAATTGAACTAATCTAATTTACAATTGATAAATTGGTAAGGAAATTATGTCTAAATATTATTAAAGTCACAAGCATAAGGTATATAAAATTTGAAACTTATTTCTAAATTTACTTAAACATATTACATAAAAAAAGTTAGTTTTAAGTCCAAACTCATACCTCAAAATAAATTAGTTTATATGCTATTTTATTTTTTAGCCCAATACATTATAAAAATTTACCATTTTTAACTACATATAATCTAAAATTACAGCCCAAATATTTTAAAGGCTTGATCCATCTGTTATATTGTCTTTGCTGGTCCATTTAAAATGGACCCAAAAAAGACATTTAAAACATCTCAAAAACCCTACCCCACAAGTCCACTTGGTTAGCCCATCCTATATAAACACCTATATCTAACCCTACATTACAACAAGTATGTTCTTCAACCTTTCAGGCATCGGCGCAGCCCCCAGGCATCAGTCAGCGAGGAAGCAGGGACGTAAACACTGGAGGAAGCAGAGACAGTGGGAGTGGGAAAGCTTCCTTCCAGGCGGCAGTGGCGGCAAGGAACCCATGATGCCACTCACTATATCGATTTTGTTCTCCAACAATAAATAAACTGAAATCCCAAAATCAATTCTCGCATAGATGTCTGCTACTCAGCTCATTCTCGCGTTGCGCCGAGCTCCTTAGTTCGTTATCGCATCGCTTAAAGCTTCTAAGTTCGCTCTCGCATGACACCTAGCTCCTTAGTTCGCACTCGCATTGCATCCCGCCAACCTGAATTTGTAAATTTAAGTATTTAATCACTATTTTTTAAATTTAGATTATAATTAAAAAATTGAACGAAGTTTAAAATTATTTTTTAATTAACGTTTTTATTATATACTTAATTTGTGTGTTTGTCTTGCGAGAAACACATTCAGTGATTCAAGGGTTTTCCGAGGGTCTTGCGAAAAACACATTATGTACACAATCTATCTTTTCTGATACTTAAAAGGGTGTTTTTGAGTATTAGGTTCATGTAATACATAAACAAAACAACTAAATATGATAAATGAACATAAACAAATAATAACAAAAACACACTTTTCTCTTAGGTAGACATTGTAAATAGCAAAAATTGCTACAATAGATAATCAACATTGTGTTATTATGTGTTAACCTAGATCTCATGATTGGTTCTATTTGTTTTTCTTATAGTTTTTAATCTCTTATATAATATTTAATGATAAAATTATTTTATTTTATTAAAATAAATAAATTTAAAATATTTTTTTTAGAAAATAATATTTATTTTAAATATATTGTAATTATTAAATCAATTTTTATTTGAAATTTATATATTTGAAAATATTCTAAATTTAATTATATCTATTGGTAACTATTAAATTTAATTTATCTAATTTAATTACAAAAATTAAATAAAATTATGAATAATTTTATTAATAATTAATTTTAATTAATTAAATATACAATATTAAATTAAAAATTTTATATTTTTATTACAAATTAATATATTAAAGAATATAAATATAGTTTATAGTAAATTAGATTTTGGAAAAAACATAAACAAAAACAAAAACAAAAAACAAATTTATTTTTTATAATTTTTATAATTTTTAAAATTGAAAAAAAACAAACCTAAAAATAGAAAAAAAACTCAAACAATTTTTTTTTTGCTGAATTTGAAAGCAAAAGAAAAAACTAAAATTAAAAGTGGAAGCAAACAGACCCTGAGTTAATAGATCATGACAATGCATACGTAACCTGCTCTGATACTAAATGTAGGAAAATCATATAAATTAAGGATCAAATCACTTGATATGCATAATTGTGTATAATATCACTTAGATATTATGTTAAATTCACATGTTAACGGATTTGTGTGCATACTTGTTTCCTATCCAAAAATCTCGTAACGATCTCAAGAAAAAGAAAACTTTTCAAGTATAAAATGTTATCTTATATTTGAAATTTGAACATATAATACTTTTTTAGCAGTTATTAACGAATAACAGTATTTTAGAGATTTTCATAATTGCTTCGTTGTTACTTTCAATGTTAAATGTATTTTATAACACATTTGAAGTAATGATTCCATTTTAATTTATACAATATGCTAAAATTGTTCGCTTATGTCCAATAATCAATCGATTGGTTATAGTTTAGTGATATAATTATTTAAAGACATTCTTTATTTTAAACATATTTAGATGTATATGATAAAGTCCATAATGTAAATATACATTGCGAAACAAATTATGATGAGGTCATAATTATGATATTTATATTACATTTATGTATTATCCTAAATTGTTTCTAGTTATTGTTTTATTGAGATTGAATATTAATCGAGTAAAAGACTAACATACGTTATATTTCTTTTTTATAAATGAAGTAGTCAATTTCATAAACTAAAGTGTGAAGATACTTTGTTAGAAAACAAGTTTAGTGAAACCTCATACGAGAATTCCATTTGAAACATTTTTTGAATGTCTATAAAAATTCTCATTTTGATAATTATATAAGTGATTTTTTGAATTGAGATCTTCAAAGTATTTCATACAGGAATCGTTATGTTTTGATACTACTTATGACTTATTCTAGTCAATGGTAGCTGTGGTAATAATCATTTGATATAACATGACCTATATAGAGAAAATTATATAAGTAATATAGGATTTATCACTCTAAAGTGATTAAGGAGAATATTATGTTATTCTCAATTTGTGTTAATTTGGAAAATCATTGGCCAATGTGGAATGAAACTTTGTAAAATATTTTTTAATTTCATTCATAGAATCAAATACTAATGGTAGATAGCTAATATGATTGGACTCAAATAGAGTAGACATTAATTTAATGCTTTATGTTTAATCAGAGTATTATATAATGAAATGATTGAATTATATGAAAAAAATTATGCACAAAAAGGTTAGTAAAAAACACTCTAATATTCTTAAATTTTTAGGTAGTTATGATGCGTTGTTATACACTAATCTTAATCTATTGATATAAAATTATTCAATTATAGAATTAAAGATAAATTTAAGGAGTTTAATTTATATAATCCAAAATATGATTCAGGATTATAATTTATATTTATTGTCAACATATTTAGGAACCTAAAGGGTCATACAAAAAGAATGTATTAAAGAAAAAGTATTTTAATCAAGTTGAACTTGATTGTAACGTTTGAGAAACTTTATAACTAAATAGAAGATATTTTATAAATAAAGATTCATATGAGATATTAGATTCTTATTTAAATATAATAATTATTTAATAGAAATAATTATAATTATAATTAAAGTCTAATTGAAATTAAAATTTTATTTCAATTAAATTACTAAAATTATAGAAGCTATTATAAATAGGTTTAGGCTCCAAAAGAGCTATCATTCTTTGCCTAACTCTTTCTATAATAGTTGTAAAGTTATTTCAACACATTTTATACATATTACGAGAAATCGGATATTTGTGCAACTACGGTTGTTGAGAAGAGTTAGTTTCAGAAACGATTCAAAGGAAACGACAAGAAAAATATTAAGCTTCATAATAAGGTATAAATTAGGATTTATGTTTTATTATATTTTATGTTGATCATTTTACATAATTTAAGTGATTTTGACTTTAAAAAAATTAAATGCAAAAAATTTTTATTATTTAATTTTGCTACACACATAACTACATCCTACCCCGATTTTCTAGCAATAGTATCATATTCGACTTTTAAATCTATAACGCAATTAAAATATTTAATTGTTATTAATCTTGAATTTTAGACTTGAAATAAAAAATCATAATATAAGATTGAATTAGATTCAAATTAATCAGAAAACTTTTAGATTAATGTCTTACTAACCTTAGAAGTCATATTTAGATCTAATTAATTTTAATTTGAATAGTTCAAATTATAAAAATCAGGAGTTGAGAATTTTGAAAATTTGATTTTAGAAATCTAAAAATCCCCAATCTTTATGAAATATGAACACATTTGCAAGACCCAAAATCTAGAAATTAAAATGTTCCAGGATCTTAGAGGCACAAAATACATACACGAGTTCTGTGTTTACACGATTTATAGTTTCTGGAGAAATGGTTGTGGTATTATTTTGAGTAGTTGGTTGTTTGTTGTCCTTGTATTGGTTGCTTGTTGTGTTGCAATGAAATTCTAGGCTTTGGAGAAGTCCCATCAAGATGGCACGCGTGGCAAATCTTGCTTGGAAATGCATGGAGCTGGCGAAGTTGGTGACTACAAGCTACTGCTGGTGACTCCCCGAGGCAACTTTATGATATGGGGCGACTCGAATTGTTGAAGACGTCACCTTATGTGAATGGATGGCGACGGAAACAGAAGTTCAATGGTTGCCGAAGAAAAGGGTGCACAATCGGACCAAGGAGACGCGTACTGTTGCAACTTGGAGAAGCTTTTTCTTTGGTAGCATGACTGGTATGAGCAACTAATGCTCGTTAGACAACATGTAGAATGGATTTGGCAGGTCTGCTCCGTAGAAAGCGGTGTCGGTGAGGTGCTTCCATAAATAACAGTGATCTATCCTTGATTGGCGGTATGCTATGCGTCTCCGAATAAAGTTATTTTTCATTTAGAATAGAGTATTCTAAAACTGGTTTTTAAATAAGATTTAAAACTATCTTAGAATCTTAAAAAAAATTATTATTTCAATTAAGTATCAATTTAATTATTAATTTTAATCACATTAAAAATAATTAATAAATTTATTCAAGATTTTAAAATTTTTAAAAAGTTGTTTTTTAAAATAAAAATTAATTATATTTCAATTGGATAAATGAGGGAAACTATGGAGAGGCAAGCTCAACAAATTGAGGAGTTTAGACATGGAGGACGTGAGGAGCCTCAAGCTAGGCACACTACATTTTGAAAACTAGTACCACCTTTTCGTCGATCACCACCACCATGGTATGAACCTGAGGATGAGGAGTTTGATGAAGAGGAGAAGGAGTGTGAGGAGCGTATGCCTAGGAGAACTCAGAGAGGAAAATCATTTAATAGGCGAGATGAAGACCTCAAATCCATTAAGATGTAAATTCTAACCTGCAACGGTAGGAATGATGTCGAGGCATATTTGGAGTGGAAAAGGAGGGTTGATTTGATATTCGAGTGCCACAATTTCTCAGAGGAGAAGAAGGTAAAACTTGTTGCTGTTGAATTTATAGACTATGGACTAATATGGTAGGATTAGCTTGTAACTTCTAGGAGGAGGAATGGAGAGAGACCTATCACTATTTGGGCAGCAATGAAGGTGTGCATGAGGAAGAGATTTGTCCCATCATACTATTATCGGGAGATGCATCAAAAGCTCCAAAGGCTCACCCAAGGGTGTAAGTCAGTTAAGGACTACTACAAGGAAATGGAGGTTGCTATGATCCGTGCTAATATAGAGGAGGACCTTAAAGCCACCATGGCGAGGTTCTTGAGTGGATTGAACAGGGAAATAGCAAATGTGGTGGAGCTTCAGCACTATGTCGAGATTGAGGATATGGTGAACATGGCTATGAAAGTGGAGAAGCAATTGAGATCAAAAGTGACAGCAAGGAATAGGGCGAGTTCTAGCTATCCATAGGGCTCAAAATGGCCCAAGAAGGAGGAGAAGTCCAAGGACAAGGGAGTGGACTTCAAGGAGACTCCAAAGAAGCCGAGTAATGGGGCTGATCAGAAAGGTAACTCTTCAACTTAAGCTACTTCTAGTAAACATTCTACTATCAAATGTTTTAAATGCTTGGGTTCTAGTCATATTACTTCTAAATTCCCTAATAGAAAAGTGATGTATATAAGGGATAATGACGTTATTAATTATGAGGATAATGATGTTGATGATTTACATTATGATAATGTTTATGATGATGATGATGAATGTGCGGAGAGAGAGGTCATAGGGGGCGCACTTGTAGTTAGGAGGGTATTGAGTGCTAGAATGAGAGATGAGATTCTTGATCAGAGGGAGAACTTATTTCATTCTAAATGTTTGGTGAGAGGTAAGGTTTTTAATCTAGATGGGGGTAGCTGTACCAATGGGGCTAGTTAAACTATGGTGGAGAAATTGGGCTTGACCTGTGGGAAACATCTAGAGCCATATAATTTGCAGTGGTTTAATAATAGTGCGGATGTGAAAGTGATTAGATAGGTATTGGTGCCATTTTTAGTAGGGAAGTATAAGGATGAGGTATTGTGTGATATGATACCATGAAGGCAGAGCATTTGTTGTTTGTGAGGCCTTGGTAGTTTGATAGGCGGGTTTCACATGATGGGTATACAAACAAGTACTCATTCAAGTTCAAAGGTAGAAAATTCACTTTGGTACCTTTATCTCCTCATGAGATTTACCTAGACCAAATCAAAGCTTTCCAAAGACAGGAGGGTTAGGATAGTGAGTTAAAGAAAAATGATTAGGGAAAAGAGGCCCAAAAGAAAAGACAAATTGTCCTATTGGGGAGTGACTACACGAGTGAAAAAAAGAAAGTGGGATGTGTAGGAGAGAAGAGCTCAGTGAGAGAAGTGAAAAGAAAGAGAGAAGAGTAAGCTTGTTTGTTAAGGGAAAAGATTTAAGGAGAGCAATTGAATAGAAGAGAGCACTAGTGATAGTGAGATATAGAGAGTGTTTAGTTTCTGACACTAATCCTCATGATTCTTTGCCTAATGTGTTTTCATCTCTTTTGCAGGATTATTCAGATGTCTTTCCTAAGGTGATGCCCAAGGGACTACTACCCTTGAGAGGCATAGAGCACCAGATCAACTTTGTGCTCGAAGCTTAGATTCTTAACCATCTAGCTTACAGGAGTAACCCTGAGAAGATAAAAGAGATGTAAAAGCAAATGGATGAGCTATTGGAGAAGGAGCATGTGAGGGAGAGTTTGAGTCCTTGTACTGTACCTGTGTTGCTGATGCTAAAAAAAGATAGGACTTGGAGTTGTGTGTGGATTACAGAACTGTGAATAAAATCAATGTAAATTATAGCCTTCCTATCCCTAGACTTGATGACATGTTGGATGAATTGCATGGAGCTTGTTTATTTACTAAGATTGATTTGAAAAGTGGATACCATCAGATTCGCCTGAAACCAGGAGATGAGTGGAAATTGCATTTAAAACCAAATATAGATTGTATGAATGGTTAGTTGTGCCTTTTGGATTAACTAATACACCTAGTACATTCATGAGTATGAATGGTTAGTTATTCTTTTTGGATTAACTAATACACCTAATACATTCATGAGGTTAATGAATTATGTTTTGCATGAGTTTCTTGGTAAATTTGTGGCTGTATATTTTGATGACATTTTGGTTTATAGCTCCCATCTTGATGAGCATGTCATGCATGTGAGGTGTATTGAGAAAGGAGAAACTGTATGCAAATCTTAAGAAGTGCATATTTTGCATTGATAGATTGGTTTTCTTAGGATTTGTAGTCAATACTCAGGGAGTAAAGGTTGATAGTGAGAAGGTGAAGGCTATTCGAGAGTGGCCAACGCCTAAAAGTGTGGGTGAGGTGAGGAGTCTTTATGGACTTACCAGTTTTTACAGGAGGTTTGTGAAAGATTTCTTTATTATTGTTGCTCCTCTGACTGAAATAGTCAAAAAGGAGAAAGGGTTTGTATGGGGTAAGGAACAGGAACATGTATTTTTAGAGCTGAAAGATAAATTGTGTTCTACTACTATTCTTTGTTTACCTAATTTTGATAAAGCTTTTGAGGTGGAATGTGATGCTTTTGGGATTGGTATAGGTGTTGTGCTTTTGTAGGAAAACAGGCCAGTTGCATACTTCAGTGAGAAGCTTAGTGGTGTACAACTCAATTATCCAACCTATGATAAGGAATTATATACTGTTGTGAGAGAACTAGAGGTGTGGAGACATTACTTTTAGCCCAAGGAATTTGTCATTAGGACGGATCATGAGTCTTTAAAGCACTTGAAAGGATAGGGCAAGTTGAGTAAGAGACATGCCACTTGGGTGGAGTTTCTGGAGACTTTCCAAATGTGCTTATATATAAGCAAGGGAAGGAGAATGTGGTACCTGATGCATTATCTAGGCGGTACACTTGACTTTCTTCTCTTAGTTCTAAACTTTTGGGTTTTGAGTAGCTTGAGGATTTGTATGCCTCAGATGTTGACTTTGCTATTGTATATTCTTCTTGTGAACTTGTTGCATTTTAGAAATTCTATAGGCATGATGGCTATCTGTTTAGGGGTAGTCAATTGTGTGTGCCTAATTATTCTATGCGTGCTTTATTTGTGTATGAGGCTCATGGTAGTGGTTTGATGGGTCATTTTGGGGTTGCTAAGACTTTGGATATTTTGCACGAACATTTTTATTAGCCTGGTATGTGTAGGGATGTTAAACGTGTATGTGCTAAATGCATTGCATGTAGATAAGCAAAATCTACTGTCAAACCTCATGGATTTACTTGTGCCTATTGAATCGTGGGTTGATGTTTCTATGGACTTTGCTTTGGGCTTGCCTATGATAAAGAGGGGTTTTGATAGCATCTTTGTTGTTGTGGATAGGTTTAGTAAGATGGCGCATTTCATTGCATGCAATAAGACTAATGATAATGTGCATGTAGCTGATTTATTTTTCAAAGATGTTATTAGATTCAGAGATGTTGTAAGATTGCATGGCATTCCTATGTCTATTGTTTCTAACGGAGATGTTAAGTATTTGAGCCTTTTTTGGCATGTTTTATGGGGTAATTTGGGGTACAAATTACTTTATTCTACTACTTGTCATCCACAAACAGATGGGCAGATAGAGATAATTATTTGGTTCCTTTCTCTTGGTTGATTTTGATTATCGAGATTGCTTGGAACAAGTTTCCAAGAGGAGTCGTAGAGATTAACCTTACGTATCTATTAGCTTAGGGTTTCGAAAAATTCTATTCATCTTAATTCTTTCATAGCTGAATTTAATCCTCCAAGGAAAAACCACCAAAACTTCATCCATCCGACTTAACCCTTCAGTGGTGCGCGTTACTTTTTGTTTCTGATTCTTAAATTTTATCTTTCTGTCTTTACTGTTTTGTGTCATTTCCTATACAATAGTTGATGTTTGCTGATAAGCCATTGGTTTCTCTGTTATTTAGCTATGCATTGCTGTTTTCTTTCACTTCTTATTGACATTGTGCTTGTTTGCGATAAGTTACTCTTGTTTTATACTTCCATTTTTATTCATGGGGTAGTTTATTTAACAAGGATGTAGATTTATACGTGGGTATGCTTACATTGTTCCTTTGTTTAAGGTTTTATAGTCTTTCCTCACTTTTATGCATTTTAATTTGATGGATGCATTTTCCATTTCTAGCAACTCTTTGAGTTGTGTAAATGTCTTTCCTTGAGGTATTATGAGAGTGTTATAACTGTAGTTAAAACTTTACCATTATCTAGATATCCTCTTCTTCTTTTACTGATAATAAAAAAATTGCTTTATATTCAAGGCTTCCAGCTAGCATTTAGTTACCATGTCTCTAATATTTATGAGGAGAGCAACACCATATCTTTCAAAAGTAAATCTATATACATAGAACACGTTCTTATTAATCATATTTAGTGGATTAAGGACTTAATTTTGGGTAAAGGATTAAAATAGGATTGAATGCCCCTTTGATAAACATATGTAGAGTATAAAGTTTGTTTCTACTGAATTGTACGTGTTTTGTTCCTCAGTTCCTTTGTTCTCTCAGTTTTGCAATTCCCAGTATTTTTCTACTATAGTTAGTTTTCCTTTGTTAGCTCGAGTTGATTTAGCTAGATATTTTGTTATAATGCCTTTCTCAAGCCCTTTCACTAATGTACTGTATTTACTTTTAAAATAAAGAATTGAATTCTTTGACAAAATAATGCCTTCTTTGGTGATTTCTTACCTCTTTCTTACGTTCAACATTTGATTCAATTTTGTGGAATCTTTAAAATCCTATTGAGAGAAATATACAACTATATATGCATGATAAATGTTAAATATTAAAGAGAGTGAGGCCTTAAGAAATTCAACATTTAAGTAGAGGGAAATGTAGAAATGTTGGAAGTTGATCTTTGTTACTAGAACAAAAGGTTGAGCCATGTTATATGCATGTTTCTTGTATAAATCTAGTTTTACATGCTTAGGTTATCAATATAATAAGGTTTGATGCCTCATGTTGGGTTGGATTGGGCTTTAAAGCCTTCCTTATTATTTGAAGGTGGGTATTCCCTTATTTATAGGTGTGGTACTATGATTTTGGTTTACAAGTAAACTTAATTCTTACTTTTAAGGAAAAACATTAAATGGGTAAAAAGTAACATATGAATCGTGTTGTTGATGGTGAAGGGTACCAAAGGTTGATTTATAATTTTTGGTTTACATACAATTTGATTACTGGATATTTATATAATGGGATTTTTTATAAAAAAAATTAAAACTTGAATGATGTGGAGCAGCAACTTCAAGATATCCCTCTTAGTTACACTGTAACTTCCAAAGTCTGTAAACCTTATGGCTTTAGCTTAAAGAGAGTGATTACTTAATGACAGTGACGCCTTAATCTCTTACATATGTAGAATGAGGTAAGTACCATTCTTTTGCTCGAGCTAAAATTGTTGGACCCTGAAACTTCTCTTAGAAAATTTCGAGCAGTACATGAGAAGTGTGGATAGGTTCATGTTTTGCTTTGGTGATTTTGGTAGTGAGAGA
>JAOQMS010000009.1:12600645-12615425 GCA_027563885.1 Erythroxylum longipes
ATTTTTATCCAATATTTCTATTTTGCCTCCATTCATCAAACATTTGATTGGCTAAAGTTTGTCTCCAATTTGTCCATTCCTTAGATGGTTCGACTGAAGTGATCGACTCTCCGTCTATCTCAACTCCACCTTCGTTTTCTTCTTCCTCTTCTGCGTCTAAATCAACTTCTACTGGATCAATAGGCATATTTCTTCTTATATGATCATGAAGAAGACAACAACCTGTTATAATCTTACTTTGCACTTTAATAGGATACCAATTTGAGTTCTTAATGATATGCCAACGAACTTTCAGCAACCTAAAACATCTTTCAATAACATTTCTAGCTAAAGAATGTTTCATATTAAACAATTCTTCAGCGGTATTTGGTTGATATCCTAGAGTCCATTCATTGAGGTGATATCTTTGACCTTGAAATGATGCGAGAAATCCTTTGCCATTTGTATATCCCACATCCACTAGATAGTAATAACCTAAAATATTGAGAATATATTAAAATGTAATATATATATATATTAATTTTAATATTTCACTTTTTATTTTTAACTTACCATCCCTGATTAGTAGTCCATTTCTTCTACTTAATGCATCTCGGAGCACTCTCGCATCTGCAGCTGAACCTTCCCACCCGGAGAGGACATAAATAAATTGCATGCCTTGTGAGCATACTCCTAGAACATTTGTAGTTAGTTCACCTTTTCTATTTTGATACCTAGGCTTATCAGCTTCAGGTACCCTCACTTCTACATAAGTACCATCTAGAGCTCCTAAACAATTATACAAAATTCCATGAATACTAATATCATATAATTAAGAAATAAATATATCAATTGATATATTAAATATTAAATATTTACCTTAAACCATTTCCATTTCTCATCTGTGGAATTATGAGGTACAAGTTCAGGCACTTTAAGCAATTCTCCTTGAAGTCTAAAAACTGAATGTAATACTTGATTAAAATGCCTACTAAATGTTTCTCCTGAGCATAAGAAGTCAGTTTTTATCTCGTGATGTCCAAGAATGTACAAAAACATTGCTACTTGTTCATCTACAGTTGTGTTCCTGGTATCTGTTAATTGACCAGTAGTTTTAAGCATATTTACTAATCTTTTAAATGTGAATTTATCCATACGCAACTCTGAACGACATGTTGAATCACTAGCATATATCAACCTATAAAGATATCAGGATCGATCATATTCATCAACAGAGTATGGAGCTTTTAAACAATATTTTCCATGATGCAATACTACGACCAAAAGGATATGTAATATGACTCTTAACATGTCTAATCACTTCTTTTGCACATTAATTAATAAATAAAATAATTTCTTCTTTGTAGCCAAATCCATTCCATCCATTCTTTATCACCTATTAATTAATCAACAAATTTGAAAATAAAAAAATTAAACTTTATTGAATAGATATAGGTACAACACATGAATGTAACTTACATATCAAGGCATTTGGCATACCTTAATTTAGTCCAATTTAAAACACCATAATGAAGGCATTTGAAATAACTTAAATTAAAAATACCATAATTTATTCCAAAGAACATCACCTACGATGATGTCAAAGAAAAGATGTAATCAAGCATACTATATAAAAGATGTAATCAAGCATGAAAGTGATATGTTCGATAGGCGAGATGGCTCAAAGTTATATGTGGAATAAAAATCATTTAAGCAAGCATTACTGTTAGAAATAAGTCCCAAAAAACCCTATATTTACAACACATAATTGTTAATAAAATACTGCTTGTTTTCATTCAAATGCAATTCAGGCATTAAAACCTATTGTACCAAAAATTTTAGGCCAAGAGATGTACGTCCCTCTAGTTAACTGGAGAAAGTACACGCAGGTTTGCAAAACAAAAGTTGGTAATCAAGGGAATATCACTGGCAGTAGAACTTGTGATATATTTAACTAACTAAAGATGACAACATGTTGCCAAAAAGATTAGTTATGTCACGTCAAAGAAAAACAAGATCAGTACTCAAAGAAAAACAAGAGACTCCCGTGGGAACCACCAAAAAATCTGTAAATACCCAGAATCTTTAAAATATCAACTATGACGGTGTCAAAGAAAAAGAAGATCAGTACTTAAAGAAAAAAGAAGACTCTCATGGGAACCAGCAGAAAAGCCTTTTTAAAGACCCAGAATCTTTAAAACATCACCTACAATGTTTGACGCTTTCCAGTAACTAGCATGAAGAGGTATAAGAAAAGTTTTCCAATAACTACGACGTTTGATGTTTTTCGGTAACTAGCATGAAGAGAGGTATAAGAAAAATTTTCCAGTAACTACGACTTTTGATGTTTTCCAGTAACTAGCATGAAGAGACGTATAAGAAAAATACTAGCATGAAGAGAGGTATAAGATAAAGTTTCCAGTAACTAGTACGAAAATTTTCTAGTAAGTAGCATGAAAATCAGACGTTGAGAGAGAGAAGTTGAAGAGAGGTAGACGTTAATCCAGTACCCATCGATCTTTGTAGCAAATCGGACATTAATCTTGATAACAGGAGTTGAGAGAGAGAAGTTGAAGAGGAGGCAGACGGGAGTCGAGAGAGAGAAGTTAAAAAGAGGTAGGTTTTATAAAAGATTTTCGAAGAAACGAGACAGGGGTTTTTTTTACTAACATTTTTTTGATTAAATTCCTGGAGAAAGTAATCTAAATACTAAGGATATGATAGGATTTAGAATCTAAGGAAAGTGTTACTACTTTCCCTAGATTGGGAAAGTTTTTACTTTCCTAACTAATCCAAAAAATGAACCAAACATGATAATTTAAATTTTGGAAAAAAGATTACTTTCCCAAGCAAGATTCTATGCCAACCAAACAAGGCCTTAGTTTGAAATGTTAGAAGCTATCGACTTCAAGTGTTGAATTTTTTTCCATATGGGTCTTCTCATTCTCTCCCAATGCTTCACTTATGTATTACAGTTGGCAAGTTGCCATTGTCGGTGCTTATCGATGCTTTTTCTTGCGTTGCCTTCTTTTTTTCCTCCCCTTATCCTACTACTACATCTGCTGTCACTTTCAGGCCATGCTATAACTTCTCATTATCTCGCATTGTGTATTATTTAGTTCTGATACTGTGTAATTGCCCACAGTTTCTTATGATTACAAGTGATCTAATTCAATTTGCATTTGAAAGTGAAGGATCCTGATAAAGAACGAGAATTTAAGTGGTTCCTAAGTGGAGTAAATGTAGACATCGATCTTTTGAACTTGCTCATTGTTCTCGATGTAGGATCGATTGGATTCAAAGAGATGGAGTTCTTCTCTTTGAGCTTGATAGACTACTAAGACCAGGAGGCTATTTTGCCTATTCTTCCCTGGAGGCCTATGCGCAGGATGAAGAGGATTTAAGAATATGTAGAGAAATGAGTGCCCTTGTGGAAAGAATATGTTGGAAGATTGCCTCTGAAAGGGATCAAACAGTTATTTGGATTAAGCCATTGACAAATGACTGTTACATGGAAAGGGAACCTCGATCCTTTATCCATGAAGCCCTTGCCTTCTATTTTAGTAAGGAGTTGTAGTTATCTAATACCAAGAGGTAGGTGTTCATTATGGGTTTTTCCTTTACTTTCAGCTCCTCATTCAGTGGATCCTCGTAGAGGCCTTTCTTTATGTTGTTGAGTTCCTCTCTGGTCTTTTCCACTTATTTTTCCAGCCCATTTTTATAAAGATCTTTATATATCTTCTTCAAGATCTTTATATTTCTTCTTCAACTCTTCCTTTATTAAATTGAACCTTGTTATTAGTTTATAGGCTTCAAATCCTTCTACTAGATGGCTCAACCCTTTAGCTATTAGAATGGTTATGAGTTTTGGATGATGGAGATGGCTGTAGCATTATAGCTAGCGTACTTTCATGACTTATTTTAACTGTTAGCCCATATTAACTATTATAGCTCATCTTAACTACACTTTTAACACTGTTAGCCCATCTTAATTGCACTTTTAACTATGTGAGGCTGCTGTATTAGTAGTTTACCTTTGAATATGTTTTCCTGTCTTTTCAAGCCAATCTATTTCTCATAATAGTATATTTACTTTTTCGTATCTAAAAAATATGTTTTGTTATCCCTTTGTTCACTTATTACTTTATGAATTCTTCTTTACCCTTTTTACCCACCTTAACCCTTACCACATTACAACCTGAAGCAAGTTGTTTTGATCTATTTATACATGTAATCATTGTAGAGGAGAATTGGTGTATTAACAAGCTTATAGTAGTGTAGTTTCCTATAGAGAGCTTAAGCGAAACACTAACTATCAAACACTTGAGAGAAATGAGTGAAACCGCGAGGAAGATTCATTTTGCAACTATACTTATCTTTGGGTGATGGTGCCATAAGTTGAGTTTGCTTATGTACGCTAATGGAAAGTAGTCATGATATATGTAGTAGCTTGACATTTGAGTTAGCCAAAATTTGAGGGATTGCATGTTTTGATCTTTATGAAAATGAAGTGATGGAATTGATAGGTTGTGTTTGATTTTGCTTGAGGACAAGCAAAGATTTAAGTATGGGGAGGTTGATAGTTGTGCATTAGTGTGTGTGTGTTTTTAAGTATTTAGCGTGTGCTTCTTACATAATAGGTTATTATTGTTGTGTTTTAGTACTTATATTGTATACATTTTGTTTAGTTTGGTCTTCATTGTTGTTCTTTTATGTTTGATGTTGATTAAGGGTAAGAATTGATCATTTTGATGTAGAAATGGAGGGTGGACACCTTTGTGATTGAGTTAGAGACCAAGATAGGAGAAGAGAAGTGGAGGAATTATAATACAAGAAGCCACGATCGTGGGAATCATGCTAATTCTGACGATCGTGGGATACCTAGCTCGAAGATACACGCGAGGTTCATTTATTTTTTAGGTTTTCGTGACTATATAAGGACATAAACCCTTAGGGCTGAAGAGAGCATCAGTGGAGACTTGCCTCTTTAAGTAAAAACACAAGTTTAGAGTTTTAGGAGAGGTAGAGAATCAAGGTTCTTCATTCTAAATTGGGAAAAGAGCACACCAACGCCAGATTTTCCATATTCGGGCAAAGAAGATGAGAAGTTTGCTTCATCCAGTTTTATTTTGTTTTTCTCTTCTAACATTTTTATTATGGATTACTTGATTGTTGGGGATATTAATGACATCATGATTGGATGATTTATTTGTAGAGATTAATTTTGAACTAATTGTTGAACTCCTATTTTGTTGATTTGAATAAATGAAACTTTTAATGTATATTAAACTTATACCTTACAATAAATTGAGAAATAGAGTTGGGTAATTTGTGTAGGGTTGTAAAATGAGAATTGGCACCCTATAGACCTACATTCATCAAGTTAATTGATTAGTTAGAGAGAGATCTTAGCTAATTAGTTGATTACTCATAGGATAACTTCTTAACTAGTTGAATTGGTGGATTGATTTTGTAGATTGAGAGATTGCTTAATCATCTTCATTTAATTTGTCTAGGGACAATTAATTACACCCTGAGAGAGGGTAGTTAATACATTAGGACATCTTAGGTGAGGTACAATTCAATTAGTAAAATAGGAGAGAGATAAGATAGGAAAAAATTGATCTCTATTTGTTAAATCTTAAATTCCAAGTTTCTACACTTATGCGTTCTAAATTGTTCGTTATTAGTTGTTTGATTTAGTTTAATTTTTCAATTTATATTCATTAAAATTGGTTCATAAACAAAGAGCAATCTGAATTAAGTTGTGCCTAAGCACAATCCTTGTGGGATCGATATCTACTTTTTACTACAAGTAGCGACCCATATACTAGTAGTTTTGAGCGTAAAACTAGTAGTTTGTTTCGCAATCAAAAAAATAAAAATGAAAATGAATAAGAAATATGATAATAAAATAATGTAAAATAAAATCTTTCCTAATTGATGGGTTTCCTCCTATACAACATTTAATGTCGATAGTTCAACATGCCCCGCATGTTATCCTCATCCTTAGCCTATAATTAGTGGCTTGCTTCCTCCAAATTCTCTACATAACAGTTTTGTAGCTCGTAAGTAAGTCACCTGTTGCCAGATAATCATAAGGACATAATGTAATAAGTTACTAAAACTAATTAACTGCAGTAATGCCCTTTTTAATTACAAACTATTAATAAAATATAGGACAACAAAACTCCCATAATCGTCGATTTAACACAAGCAATTTGTCTTATAGGAAATGGGAACCCTTCGTACTTAAGGTAGCCGCCAATACCTCTTCAGTAATTTCCTTATTTGGTTCCTTTGCTCGTTCTTCCCCAACCATCTCCATCCCCTCTTCTTCTTCCTCCTCCTCAACCTCTCTTCCTTATAATTTTCATTCCTCACTTTACTAAGTGAATGAGATTTTCTAAATTACCATAACATTTCATCATTTAATTGGAAATCTTTTAAGCTTGTGTCTTAAGTTCTAAAAATTTTCTTAAAATTAACTTAACTAATTCACTCTCCTCTTAAGTGTCATTAGGGACCAATAAGTGGTATCAAAGCAAGTTTCTTTTATTATAATTTTTTAAAAAAGTTTAGAAATTATCTTTATAGCATATCTAGGTGTATCTACATCTTCATTTAGCCAAAATGACCAAAATATTATTAGAGCTTCTTTCTTTGATGAAAATGATTATCTGTATGAGAAAACTAGAATAAATTATTCCTAATGGATGAAACGGTTGAAAGCTTAGTAGGAGTTACTCTTGTACGGGTATTTTTTGGTTGGTATATTTATTTTATCTTTTTTGGTTGGTATATTTATTTTATCTTTTGGTTTAGTTAGAGTTACTCTTGTATGGGTCTTTTCTAGTATGTATTTTCATCTTACGATGTATTGTTAAGCTTTGACATGTTTTTGTTATTATGATTATTCAATATCTTAATTGTTTATTTATATTTATGTATTTAGTTATTTTTGTTACCTTTTTTATTTGTATTTATATTTGATTGATTGATTTACGTATTTTATTTTTTGTATATTTATACACATCCATTTATAATTTTTTAGTATTTGTATGACACATTGCATATGGGTCTATCAGAAACAACCTCTCTACTAGATAAGGGTAAGGTTATGTACTATCGGACCTTCCTAGACTGATAGTACATTAAAAAGAAATATATTCAATAAAGTCTTTATATGTAAAGTGGCATATCAAATTTGGCATACTTTAGAAGTTACATATAGGGTAACAAATTAAGTAAAGGACAACAAAATAAGCATGATAACATATCAAAATGAAATGTTTCAAATTAAATATGATGAAAACATATTTAATATGTATAATAGATTCATTTTATATTATCTATGCTCTTAAAGTGGTAGAAAAGATATATACTAATGCTGAAATGATGAGGAAATTGTTTAAGTCTCTTACAAAGTATTAGGAAGCCAAGGTGATAGCAATCAAATAAGTAAAATACTTAAATGTGCTACCATTGGAGGAACTTATTTGATCACTACTCACCTATGAAATGAAACATAATAAGATTCAATAAGAAGAGAAAATGGTTCCAATAAATGAGAAAGAGGAATCAAGTGAAGAAGAAGAGACAACAACTAGTAAAAGCAACAAGGAAGATATTTTCCTAATATGTAAAAAATTCAAAAACTTTTTTAATAGAAAAATTATTTAAAAGAAAGGACTTCAAGGGTAGTAAGGTAGATTTAAAACACAAATTAAATAATATTTTTTGTTTTAATACAGGAAACTCGGACATCTGAAGTCTCAATGGCCATCTATTCAAAGATAATGTCTAGAAATATGGTTTATTAAACATTTATCAAACTCCTCTACACTTAAGCATTTGCTTGTTCTAAAGTAAATCAATTTCATTACTCTTAACTTACTAAGGGATAATTATAGGAAGGCATTAAAAAAATCGAAGATATCCATTAAAATTTTCCATTATTTGTTCAATTGTAAAGTTTATTGAATTATTAAGCACTTAATACTTGCATCAAATTAAAAATCAATCCAATTTACTCCATAATTATTAAAATTTCAACTCAATTCATGTTGTTCCACTTAATGCATAAAGTGAACATACATACGAAAATTGCTAAAACCTTTAGACACTTTTTTCATATCCCTTATTAAAAATAAAACACTAAAACTAAACAACATAGGAGCATTTAAAAGCTTGTTTGAAAAATCAATTGGCCTGTTGATGCAAGAGTGAATACCTTGTCATGAACACTCCTAGTTATTCCACTAGGTTACTATATCAAATACATACTAGCACCACTCTTTAACTCTAATCCTTTTATTGGTACAAAGCTACCAGAGTGAAATTATTTATGTTCTTATATTTGTATACTATTATTTTTTCTTTCTATTTTTTACACGTAGGGTAACAAAAGTGCTTAAAAATAATTTATATTTAATTCAATATATGACAAACTATATATCAAATATCATAATGCAAATCAAGTGTCCATTTTAAAATTAAGCTCAATCAACTTAATCATTAAAACTCAGAACCATTCGCTTAAACAAATTAAATCACAATCATAACCAAACTTATAATGAATCATCTTGATTAACAATCTCTTTTTAAAAATTTCCTAAATTATTCATTATTATGATAATTATAGCAAATGCTGACAAACTTGACTACTAAATGCCTTTCCTACAATTAAGTTATACATTGTTCTTAATGTATAAAACATGTAAAAATAAAAGAAAAATATGAAAAATAATGGTAGGAGGTGAAGATAACTGGTACTCTCCTAATAACAAAAGATTTTTTATGCTTGTCTAATGTCATTAACAGCCATTCAGTTCTGATGATATATTTTTTAGTCTCAAACATTAGGGTGATGTTGCCTTCATAGCCCATGGAACTTCATCGAATCTTAAGTAAAAAAATTACAACCATAAATTAGGATTATGAAAATAACTAAACTACTAATGAAAATCCTACAAACTACTTAATTAAAATAATAACACCTAATTATTGGGTTGCCTCTTAATTAGTGCTTCTATATAAGTCTTTTAGCTAGACTTCTTAGTAAGTCCTCCTTCAAGTTGGAGTGCTTCCACAAATTGTCCCATATAAGGGTTCACTAGATTATAAATAGAACATGTGCTATAAGTTAATAAGAACATAATGTATCAAGTTAATAGAACTAAGTAAATCCACTAATATGCATTTTAATAACAAACATAGATCCAGATACAAGGAAAACTCAAATTTAAAATAAAAAAATATTCGATAGAAGGTTACATCAAATCCAAACTTGCAAAAAGTGTCAATAAAATATATAAGAGATTTATAATTATGAACTCTTTATTTTATGTTAGTTTTTCTACATGTTTACTTTTGATTTTGTTTTCTATTATGAGTAACTAAACTCTTTTTAGTGTTTAGGTGTGATGAACCCTAGTTTGTGATACAATATGTCTTAATCTTTTATTCAGCACAATTATTTTGATTGATCTATTGTGATTCAATTATGTGTTTTATGCATGTTCTAATAGATTTGGAATATTTTTGCAAGATTTTTTATCATATCATTAAGATTGAAAAATCATTTGTATGAATAAATCTACCATAATTGAAAAGGGTTGAATGCAAACCTAGAGATAGGTCGATATAAATCTTTTGGATTAAGGTTATACTTAATATGGAATTCACAAATCAATAAAGCAATCTTAGGAGCATCAACTGGAAAAATTTTGGTTAATCACCCTATGGATTAGTTGTTACTAGTCTCAAGAAAGTTATTAACATAAGATAGGAATTTTCATGGTCCAATATTTAATAAAATAATTGCATGATAAAAATGTTAATTATTAGATGATTTTTAGGGAGATTCATTACCTAAACACTAATATTTGATATTAAATTTTCAATGTAATTTCCTTTTTCTTCTGCATTTATTACTTTTTCCAGTTTTATTTTACTTATTTAAGTTTTATCTTTAACTAAAAACCAAACATCCAATTTATAGGTTAGATAATAGGAGATAGGTAATTACTTGTAATTACTATCTTTGTAGGATCAACTTATACTTACCTGTGCTAACCATAGCCACATCGTGCTCTTGTGGTTAATTTAAATATTGATATTAGAATAGTATCAATCAATACTCCTCTTCATATTCCTCTTTCTTAGCTCCCTTCTCTTTTTGAACAACAACTTCCTCCTTTTTTGTAACCACTAGCTTCTCTTTACTTTATAAAGTTATCATATTCACATGTTCCCTCAAATCTTGTTTAATGTATGCAGATAAAACACACAAAACTTTAGTTTTATAGTCTCCATTGAAGCAATGAATTTCATAAGGGCACCTTTATAATACTAATTACCCTCCTATTGTTGTTATTATTGTAAAAATCTAGATGAAGCGTGATCGTTCAATGCAAAGTTGCAATAACTGCTCCATTTTGCACTATAAGTATTCTTGTATGGTTTATCTTAAGACCAATTCTCCACTTAAATTGGATGCCTCATATATAGTTTGATGCTTGACATTTATGTTTAGAGTGATTATCTCGACTAATAACACAACATGTTATGTATATTGATTAAGCCTTTGAATACATATCAATACACCACTTGTGAATATTTTTCCTTACTTTTCTTTATCATCCTAAGCCGTCAATTTATGTTTCCTGAGCCTCCCATTACTTTTTACTGAATTTATCCTTTTATAACTTGAAAATTAGGGTTTTATATAGTACATGGTCATTAATATGAGCATGTGTGGTTGCCATATTGATTATAAACCACTAAACTCTTGAATATGAAACGAATATGGGTTTAAAATGTGCGCACGTGCATATATAAAGACCATGTAACTCTCTAAAACTGTGTAGCCATCTTATTTTACATGAAAGATGTCAACATGTGCATGTTGGTGTGGACAAAAACATGTCCACATGACATGAGTGTGTTCAGAGAACATGTGCACTTTTAACTTCTTCATAACTTGGTCAAAATAGTTATAAGTTGCCCCAAACTTGTTCCTATATGTTCCTTTTACTCAAAATAAGTGAATTGCAACCTAAAAATACAATAGAAATGAATTAAGTGCCAAAATAATAAAAATTTTCAAATAATCAAGCAAAATGTACTAAATATAGGAAAAAAAATGGTCTATTAAGCATTTATGATAAACTAATATTGTTAGTATCAGTAAGTGCGTCATTATTGTCAGTAAGTGCGTCATTATTGCAAGCAGTTCCTCCAATAATTATTCTTAAATAAAAATTCTTTTAGATGAGGACTGTTATTGTTTTTCATAGTAGCTATGATAATAGTTAGCTAGCTTTTAGCCCTTCTCTTAAGTTGGTTAAGCTTTTTGTTAACTTTACTTTAAGATCAGTTGTAATTTGAAATTGCTTGTAAATTTTATCCCACCCAAATCAATTATTTATTACTTTTCAAAAAGAAAAACTTATACATAGTTTGAGTCATGACTTATGAGAAAAAAAAAGATTGAACAAAATTTGATATTAAATTTTGTCCCTTTGTTCTTACTCTCTTCCTATGCATTTTTTCTTCTAAAGTTTTTAGAAAAAATTAGCTCCCTTTTCAAAGTTCTTAGCATCTTTTATTTTTATTTTCCTTTTAAAATTATGTTGCTATAACTCCATATTTTTTTATATTTATTTTTCAGCATTAGTCTAATGGCATAAGGGTGGGGTGCTACTTAAAGTCTAGTACATTGATGACTCTCAATTATTGTGTAAAAGGTATTCATTCTAAAGCAAAGGCACTTATACTTCTGTTAATTCTAGGAATTGAATGCCAAACTACTTCTCTTAGAGAGTAAGCGGAAAAAAACATGGATGGAAAATGTTTGTAATTCAACTTGATTAATCTGCCATTTGTGTTATAAATATATATTATTACAGTGCATACAATTAGGATCAATCACAACAATTGTGATTGATCCGTTTACTGATTCTATGGCCTAATTACAGGTGATTTGATCAACTCCAGCATCCTTTCCTTTCTTGTTTATTTCACGTGTATCATTCTCACACTCCCCCTCAAGTTAGGTCGTAGGATCTCCAACGCCCAACTTGCCCAATACTTCACTGAATGCTTTAGCTGGTACTGCCTTTGTCAATATGCCTGCCAACTGTTCTTCAGACCGAACAAACGGTAGACATATTACTCCCTCCTCAAGCTTTTATTTGATAAAGTGCCTGTCCACTTCCACATGTTTAGTTTGGTCGTGTTGCACTGGATTCTCGGAGATGCTTATTGCAGCTTTGTTGTCACACATCAGCTTGTAAGTGTTCTTTGGAGGAAAGCCAACTTCTTTCAGTAACTTCCTTAACCAGAGTACTTCTGCCAGACCTCTAGCAATCCCTCGAAATTTTGCCTCAGCACTGTAAAGTGCTACGACCTTCTGCTTTCTACTCTTCCAAGTAACCAGGTTCCCTCCTACAAGAGTAAAGTATCCTGAAGTTGATCTCCTGTTTACCAGATTGCCCGCCCAGTCTGCGTCAGTATATGCTTGAATCTCTAGATGACCATGCTTCTGAAATAGCACTCCTCTTCCTGGTGATCCTTTCAGATACCGTACGACTCTGAGGGCTGCTTCTATATGATCTAACTGGGGCTGATGCATGAATTGGCTAATTACTCCCACTGTATAGGCAATGTCAAGCCTAGTATGTGAAAGGTAAATGAGTTTCCCAACCAGCCTCTGATACTGTCCTCGATCAGCTAACTCAGCTCCTTCCACAATCTGGAGTCCATGATTAACCATTATTGGAGTGTCTGCCGGTTTGCAATCCATCAACCCTGCTTCGGCGAGAAGATCAAGTACATACTTTCTCTGAGAAATGAAGATTCCCCTCTTTGATCTCAGAACCTCTATTCCCAGAAAATACTTTAACCTTCCCATGTCTTTCATTTCAAATTCTTTGAAGAGCTTTCCTTTCAGTGCTGCAATTTCCTCCTTATCATTTCCTGTGATGATCATGTCGTCCACATATATGATAAGGTAGGTTACTAACTCTGCTATTCTTTTCAGGAACAAGGTATGGTCAGAATTGCTTTGGCAGTATCCATACTTCTTCATGGCCGTGGTGAATCTTCCAAACCATGCTCTGGGTGACTGCTTTAGACCATACAGTGCTTTTCTCAGCCGACATCCTTCTCCGAGCTTGAACCCTTCTGAGAACCCCGGGGGAGCTTCCATGTACACCTCCTCTTTTAGGTTACTGTGTAAGAAGGCATTCTTTACGTCGAATTGATGTAATGGCCAATCATAATTTGCAGCTACAGAAAACAAGACTCGGATGGTGTCAATCTTGGCTACTGGAGATAATGTCTCGGAGTAGTCAATGCCATAAGTCTATGTGTAGCCTTTGGCCACCAATCTCGCCTTGTATCTTTCTACTTTTTCATCTGCCCTATATTTTATTGTGAAGACCCACTTGCATCCAACCGGCCTCTTTCCAGGTGGTAGTCTACATTTCTCCTAAGTGCCATTCTTTTCTAGTGCTTCCATCTCAGTTTGCATAGCCTGTTTCCAGTCTTTGCTTCCCTGTGCTTCTTCCACCGTTTTGGGAACATTTGCCGAATATAGTGTGGTGTTGAATGCCTTTGCTACTCTGGAAAGGCTCCCCCTTACCAGATTTGCCACAGGGTATCTCGATCCACGAGGTTCATATTCTGGTTCATACCTCTTTGGTGGAACTCCCCGATTGCTTCTTGGCGAAAGAATGTACTTCTCCTGTGGTTCAAGGACTTGCTCTTCCGAAACTGCAAGGTCAGAGATTTCGGTAGTGGAAAAATTTAAAGGCATTTCTGGGTCAGAACCACTAACCTCAAGGATATTGGACGGAGAAGATGATGTGTATGGCTCTTGCATGTTGGGCTGTCTTGTGCTTGCGGAAGTAGACTCGGTGGCACCGCCTACTTGCTCTGTTAGGACAGTTTCTGGCAAGACTGGACTGTGTAGCCAACTCAGTGGGTCCATGGTATGACTCTCCCCTTGACCGCTGGGTTGGGTATGGTAATAGAACTCGGTTTCAAGGAAGTCACATTCCATAGTGGTGTATATGTGACTAGTGATAGGATCAAAACATCGGTATCCTTTTTGGTGAACACCATAGCCCACAAATACGCATTTAACTGCGCAAGGATCAAGTTTGGTACAGTTATGTTTGGGAATATGGACATACACTGTACATCCAAAAACTCGAGACTGAAGTGTCAGAGTGGGTGGAATATGGGTATAATGGGCTAAGGTATCAATTGGTGTTTTGAGGTTTAGGATTTTTGTGGATAGGCGGATTATAAGGTAAGTGGAAGTGGCTACTGCTTCAGGTTAAAAGAATTTAGGAACTTTGGATTCCAACATGATAGCTCGGGTGATTTCAAAGAGGATACGATTTTTCCTTTTGGCCACCCCATTTTGTTGAGGAGTGTGTGGACAGGTTGTTTGGTGTATGAGCCCCTTTTCCCGATTTTTTTTTTGCATAACATGGTTTACATATTCCCTCCCATTGTCAGATCTGAGTACCTTAATTTGTTTCTGGAATTGGGTTTGTATAAGATTATAAAATGAAACAAAATTTTCAGATACTTCAGATATTTTTCTTAGAAAATATATCCAGGTCATCCGGGTACAGTCATCAATAAAAAGTAGGAAATATGAAAAACCATTTTTGCTAGTTTCAGGGGCAGGGCCCCAAACATCTGAGTGTACTAGGGAAAAAGGACTATCAGTTCTAGTGTTATTTGGGTGAAACACCTGTCTATGACTTTTGGCTAAGATACAT
>JAOQMS010000009.1:12631646-12649325 GCA_027563885.1 Erythroxylum longipes
TAAGTATATATATATATATATATATATATATATATCACTATATTGCTTGTGTGTGGTTTGTTATTGCTGGCTATAAACGTATTAGTCACTGAGCTTCCTAGCTCACCCCACTATTTTTCCACTCCTCAGGTGAAGAAAAAGCAGATCGGCAATAATCTTTGCAAAACTTCGGCAGACTTTATGTGTTATTGTCATTTGTAACTTATCTAGGTAATTCAGAAATTATTGGCACTTAGATTCATTTTAAGTATATATATATATATCACTTACTAAACTTAACAATCATATTTAAAATTTAAGACTTTCATACATATTTGATCACATCACCATATAATCCAACACATATTTTTCATTCAATCATCACAAAATATCATTCAAGTATTTTCCATATCCAACAACTTAGGATGCAATTTACAAACAAAATGGCTCGAGAGAATCTCATAGAACAAAATGACAAAAACGAAGTTTACACCATGAATGAAATGAGTCCATTTTTCAGAACTCATATGCCACAAGCGGGCAGCCAGGAGAAGGTTTTAATTCGACGTGCATGTGATGAACGAAATGGTATCTCTCTTACCCATATAAACAGATTTCAGATGCATACATATCAAAATCATATTTTTCATGCTTCTAAATTTTCTATTTTTCTTTAGCATAAAGTAACACAATTAAACAAACAACTTAACATGATATAAATTTAGGAAATATTTTCCCATATTCACAATGAGCCAAGATAACATTTATACATTTTTTCCACATTCGTAATGAATCAAAACAAACATTTATAGCATTTATACACACAAATATTTTTGCTCATCATCACAAAACTATAAACATATTACCCACCTATTTTACTTGATACTTCCAAGATCAAGCTTGTTCTTCTCCTTGTTCTTGACTTCGACTAGCTTGATTCCCTTCAAAAACATATATTTTCATTTAATCAACACTTTCCTTAAACCTAACTATCCATGAATGAACTTAATCTTGATCTATTCTTGATTTATCTAACTCAAAGAACTAAGATCTAACTAAAGTTATAAGAATCTAAGAAGATAAAGCTCTTGTTCTTCTTCTCTCTCTCTCTCTCTCTTCATTTTCATCACATAAAATCTACTTTCTCTACTTCCTTCATCTATTAAAACAGAAGAATAGACAAAGAATACTTAAAAGAACTCACCTAAACTTTTCCTTCTTCTTCTTTCTCCTTTTTCTTTCTTTCTTTCTTCTTCCCTTTCTTTCTCCTTCTCTCCTTCTAGTCTCTTCCACAACACTCTCTCTTTCTTTTATTTTCCTTCACCCTCACGACTCCTCTTCTTTGTCTGTTTAACTTAAGACAAAAAATTTTTATTTTCCAATTTTACCCTTTCTTATTAAATCAATTTCTACTAACTCCTCCACTTTATTTTTAATTCTTTCTTTTTAATTCATGCCACCATATAACATTCATAATATACCATATGAAACTCCAAAAATTTCTAATTCATAAATTCTATTTTATTTTCATGCTTGATAATTTAATAAAATAAATCATAAGAAAATCGAGTCATAATATACCATATTAAACTCCAAAAAGTTTCTTGATAATTTAATAAAATAAATCCTAAGAAAAATCAGGATCCAACAATAACTCTTTCCAAAATATATCATATATATCATGCCTAACCCTGCCTCTAAATCCATATTATTATGAGTTTATTCATCTAAATCATACAAATTTAGTGAAGTAAAATCCATTAATTTAAGTTAAAATATATTTAGGTTAAAGTGACCTTGATTTTGCTCAACCAGCTAAACAATAAACAAAATTTTGATTTTATTATTAAATAATGAAAGGTAATTATCACGTTTTCAATATGTACTTAATATTTAATTGAGGAATTTAAAATTTTAAAAATTTTTGTCTGACAAAAAATAATATAATATCATTATATTTATAATTTCTAACATAATCTAATTATGAAAGAAACTATTTAAAATCTTGACTTGATTCTAATTATTGATTTAATAACTATTTTAATTTAATAATTTAACTTCTTGAAAAAATAAAGTAAAATTTAAAAATATTCTTAATAATAATCACTACTTAAATTTTTTAAAAAATAGAAAAATACCTTTTCAATTGTATTAGGAATATAAACTAATTAAAATAATTTAATTGAAATTAAGGCTAAAAAATATTTAAAAATAAAATGAAAAAGGTGGGAAATTGCCTATCTCATGCTCTGTAGACTCAAATCTTTTGTGTCAGTTTTATCTGAGCCCCTATGTGTCAAACAACATCTAACCATATAATAATTACGAAAGAGAAAAATTAGATAACTAAAATGTTATTGGCACATGAGGGTATGACTGGCGCGTGCGTTCTACCAGAGACGCTGTTTCCTAGAGAGGGGCACGTGTATCCATCGTTTTTCAATTTAAGGGTTTCCTTACTGCCGCCACATCTCTGGTTTTGTCTCCATGGTGCTTCGCCGCCGTTTGTGGATCTCCAACGTCTCATCTGTTGTAGGCATCGTCTGCTGATCGCTGCTGGTGGTCCATCTGTTGTAGGCATCGTCTGCTGATCGCTGCTGGTGGTCCAGTCCGCTGGTGATTTTATTCAGAAACCCAGCCAATAGACACAGGCAGTAAACGCAATTACACGCATAAACTATTCAATTTCCAGAACAAAAGCAAGCATATGGAGACGTGTGAGCCAAATCTTTCAGAACAAAACAACCACGATAATATCATAAAGGGGGACATGCATTATGTTTTTTTAATTTCCATATTCTAGAAGCAGAACAAAGGAACAGATGTGGAATGATCAGTGAATTGGTTGGAACAACACAGCTGCAACACGGAAGCAGGCAAGGGAACAGCTTAAAAATTTTAGAACAGTTTCGAGTTTAATTAACGCATAAAGCCTTAAATTTGATCAAATCAATGACAGCCAAGTACTTAATTCAATTTAAACAATTAAAGGAGATTCTAAGACCATTATTAGAAATTAACCGCCATCGAATTAAGGGCACAACAAAAAAAATAAAAATTTATAGTTTCTAATTAGATCTTAATGATTAAATAACTTGAATAATAATACACAAATTATAAAATAAAAAATCATATTTGATTCGATTTTCCTATTAAAATCTTTTGAAAACTTTTCAATTTATCAATCCCGAACTATTTACGTGTCTAGTCTTTAACGGTATCAACAGATCAGTTTCTCAACTATTACAAGAATTAAGCAAGAGTGCTAGCTCTGTTATGCTTATCCCTATTTATAGAAAAAGCATTAGAGTTTTAAATTTTCTATTAAAATTAAATATCTCAATTATAATTAAAGTCAAATTTTAATTGTAATTAATTTAATTTTAATATAATCAAATACCTCATAATTGATCTCTAAAGTTTCTCAAACTTGATAATTAAGTCCAACTTAATTAAAATTGATTTTTCCTTGACAAACTACTGTTTCATGTATGAACCATTAGGTACCTAATATATTGTCGATGATTATAATTAGAACCAGATAAATTAAAACTCCTTTTAGTTTATCTTTAATTATCCAATTAAATAATTTACAATCATAGATAAAAAATGACATTTAGCAACATGTCATAACTACCCGCATATCAAAAATGTCAAAGTGGTTTGACTTAACATGTACATGCATAGTTATGATGTATATTTAATTCTTTCATCATCCAATGTTTCAATTGGACAGAGTATGGATATAGTGTCTATTCTTTTGTATCCAGTCACGTTCGTTCTTACTAATTAATAATTGATATCTAAAAAAACCTTTTTAAATATCAATTCACTCTGACTAGAGAATTTTATAAATTACTACTAATCAAGAACAGTAGAACATTTTCTCTAATTACTTTAGAGCGACGAATCCTTTATTGACTTACTCAACTATTTCCATATGGTTCATATTGTATTATTCGAGCACTACCAACTAAATAATCTTAAGACAATTCATAAGTAGCATCAAAACACAAAAAATCTTACAAGAGATTCCTTAATAATCTCAAGTCTAAGGATCAATTATACAACTATTATTATAAGAAAATCCACATATACATAAGTAACATTCCATTTAGGATCCTCATAGTCAGGTTAGTTCAATGACTTATTCTCTAATAAGCACTCACACATTAGTTTAAATATTTCATACTTTAATTTATGAAATCAATTACTTTTATTCATAAGAAAGAAACACAATGTGTGCTAGTTTTATCATTTCATCAATATCTCATTTTGATAAAACTACAACTGAGAATATTTAATAATAATATATAAATGTAAATTGAATCTCATAATTATGAACTCATCATAATTTTAATAACATAGTAATTATTCCAGAAATTTTACCTTCAATATTAAAACATCAAATGTAATCAACTTAATACATAAAAATAAAAAATGTCTTTTATTAATTAAACAATAATGTCATACATCAAATCTCAACCATCCGATTAGTTGCAAGGCCATAAACTAATAGCTTCTTCTTATAACATGTTTAGATTAAAAAATAAAATAAAATTAGTAATATACATGAAAGAAAACCAAGATAGAACCGGTACGATGTAGCTAATGGTATGGTTAAATCAATCCTTAGCCAACACCTTGCTCTTAAGTGAACTTTTGATGGATTCGTACACCCTTTAAAAAAAAGATTGAAATAGGGTCGGTTCTTTTTTTTTTTTTTAATATAGGGTGGTAAACAAAATAACAATCACAAAGATTGACTTGAATTTAAATCTTAATTAAAAATTTAGATATTAAGTATTGTGGGAGTGTGATTAGTAGTCACGTTTAGTTAATTAAGTATTGTGGGAGTGTGATTAGTAGTCACGTTTAGTTATATTGTATTTTATATAGACACATCCTTTCCCATCATTGATTCCTTAATATTTAGAAAAAGTGAGAACAAAGGAAAGAAATTTAATAATTGATAACGAGGGAAAGGAAAAACTAACAAGAAGTTGAAGTTATGCTAATTTTTTGTGTATGAACTTTTAAGTGCGATGATAATGAATTACTCAGAATTTTCAGAAAAGCAAATTAAAATCAGTAGATCTGTTTTCTAGTGTGAGCAACTTGGTCTGAACTGTTGTTGGTTTTGCTTGGGAATCTTATCCAGAGGTGAGATGGGGAAGGCATTAAGAAAATAAATTGTTAATATTGACGGAGTAGGAAGATCTGTACTTTTCTTCTGGTCATTATCATTACCTAAAAGGAAATTGACATTTTGGTGTAATTGTGCTCCCCACACTCGTGTAATAACACCAGCTCAAGAGGCATTCATTTTATTGTCTAATTTAAAACATTTTCCCCCTACACTTTTCAATGTATGTTAAGAGCCTAGAGAACTAGAAAGGAACAAATTTTCCATTACTACAAAATAGAAAGGACAAGCATGGTGGTGATACTATAAAGTTCAGTTTTGAGTTAGGTACAGGTAGTTGTATTTCAGTTGAAAGTTGAGAGTTCAAAAAAGAAATAAACGAATAAATAACCACCAAGGTTTACGTTAGAAATTCATATTTGTTCTATAGAAAAGCTGAACATGTTCATTCACGATGTAAAAAAATTGGGATTGTGGATCCAGTTAGCTCTGGTGTCATATCCAAATATATTGAATTTTGATTGCTTCTCATCATGGAATGCCCCAATCCCAAGAAAGCAATACCTATTAGTGTAAATATTTACTTATCATAATAACCAAACTGTTAGTGGATAAGATATTATGTAAATATTTACTTATCATAATAACCAAAACAAAGTAATGCGATCTCAATTTCCACATTTTATAATCATAATAATTAGGCCGGAAGAGAGAGAAACATGCAGAGATGAATACCGCGTTTTTCTGTTGTTTAAGAGGTTCTCTTCTTCACATGTTATCGGTTGGCTCTTTCTCTCTCTCATCAGTATTAGGATTCTTTTTCTCTCGCTCTACCTATTGTCGACGCAAAATCTCGCGGTAATCCCATTTAATGTCTGTCTATCTTTTTTTAGTTTCTTCATTCCATTGCTTTGTCTTGTCGCTTGTGTTGGTCTAATTTTGTGAATCGGGCGCTGAGGTCTTGATTCCTTTTAATTTTATATATCACTTACAAGGTATAAGAATCTTGGATTTTGTTTTTATGATTTGTCCATTTCTGTTATTCCATTTTGCAGGATTGTGGTATGGAGGAGGAGAAGGAAAATTGTAGTTTTTAGTTGGTGGTGAAAAGTTTTGTATGTGGAAATGGATTCCGCTAGGAGTTGGCTTCAGAAGTTTCAACCGAGAGACAAGTCGAGGACGTCCAGTAGCAGGAGGAAGGATCCTTTTGAAGAAGACAAAGAAGACTCCTCCAAACATGATATGGATGATGAAGCTATGTCCAGTACCACCAAGCAGAAAGCTGCCGCCGCTAAGCAGTATATAGAGAATCACTACAAGGAGCAAATGAAGAACCTTCAAGAGAGGAAAGAGCGGTAATGCCCATAATCTATATTACAGTACAAGATGGGGTGTTGCCCATTTCTGATCTTTACTTGAAAATGGGATTGCTTATAGTGGTTGTTCTTGATTTATGTTTCCAAGTGCTGAAATTGTTTTCGCATATTGAATGGTTGCGTCAGGTATGCGGTGTATATGAGTGTCTAACGTGTCTCATTCTGTTATTTCGTTAATAGGCGAAACATACTGGAAAAGAAATTAGCGGATGCTGATGTTTCTGAAGAAGATCAGAGCAACCTCTTGAAATTCTTGGAGCAGAAGGAGACTGAATACATGCGCCTTCAAAGGCATAAAATGGGTGTTGATGATTTCGAGTTATTGACAATGATCGGCAAAGGTGCATTTGGTGAGGTATGATTTCTTTCTGGCTTGTTGGATTTTATTGTATCCTACAGCTGTTCTTTCCTAATCTTAGTGAGCTTTTGTATATCAGTATTTTCAAGGGATAATCTGTTTTCTGTTTTTATTTCATTATTATTCTTTTTTTGCATGAGGTTAAAACCTATCGCTCTATATGCCCGACTATTTGGACACCAAATCTTCTGGTCTATTCATGTAATTTAACTTCAAGCTATAGGATATGACCGTTGAATGGATTATCTACTTTTGAGAGCTCTGAAGTATGTGTTAATTTGCTGTGGTATTGAATTTTTGCTATTAGATAGGTACTATATCCAGAACGATATTTATTAGATAGGTACTATATCCAGAACGATATTATTGTATACTTCTTGAGAAGATGAAGTATAAACTTCCCTTCTTAATTTACTTTCATTTGCTGAATTCTAAGAGGTTCAGAGATGTGTCTATGCAAGAGATGTAGAGCTTTCTTTTATAGTTGACATCCTTCAACCACATCCAGTATTGATGGGAAAATATATGCAATGACCAAAAGTAGGCTGTATATGGAAAGTGTGATGATACTTTCTTTTCCCGCAAAAATTTGTTAGTTACTAGGTGCTTTTTATCAAAAAATTTATGACAGAAATTTCTTTACTGATCAGGTCAGAGTCTGCAGAGAAAAGACAACTGGCAATGTGTATGCTATGAAAAAGCTCAAGAAATCAGAAATGCTTCGTAGAGGCCAGGTATGCATTTTGTTGACTGGTTAATGGTTCTAACCAGATCTTCCCGCTATAGTCAGTGCAATGGGTTTATGCATTTCTGTTTTATAGGTTGAGCATGTGAAAGCTGAAAGAAATTTACTTGCAGAGGTGGACAGCAATTGCATTGTCAAATTATACTGTTCCTTTCAGGATGATGAACATCTTTACCTTATTATGGAATATTTACCTGGTGGAGATATGATGACTTTACTAATGAGAAAAGATACCTTGTCTGAAGACGAAGCTAGATTTTATGTTGCAGAGACAGTGTTGGCCATTGAATCTATTCATAAACACAATTACATCCACAGGTTTGTGGAAAATGGATGAGTATTTGTGCATTAGATAATTAGACTTTAAGTTTTGATTAACTGAACCTTGTCTTGATATCTATCATCATACAGGGATATCAAGCCCGATAACTTACTTCTTGACAGATATGGGCATTTGAGGCTGTCTGATTTTGGACTGTGCAAACCATTAGATTGCAGTACAATTCAGGAAGGGGACTTTTCAGTAACAACTAGCAATCCTAATGGGCCTATGCAAAGTGAAGACCTCTCAGCAGCTCCAAAGCGCACACAACAAGAACAACTACAGCATTGGCAGAAGAACAGGAGGACGCTTGTAAGTTCTCTGCCATTATTCTTCTGGAACTTTTTCTCATATCTGTATCCATGCATGCCTTTCTCTATCACATTACCACAATTTTGGATTTGAATAGATGAAAGCCTTAAATCGATTTGAGTTGAATTGTCACTTTGGGTCTATTTGAAAGAGATGACCTGAACAACAGCTTTTTCAACCCAGATTTTTGCATGTTATAGATGGTCCATAGCTTCATTTATATTCACAATGAAGTGTTCTACTTGTCCTCTTCCTTCTCTAACATTTGACATTTGGGCACTCCAGGCTTATTCTACTGTTGGTACACCTGACTATATTGCTCCAGAAGTTTTGTTAAAGAAAGGTTATGGAATGGAGTGCGATTGGTGAGTACAGTTGCAATTGTGCAATAATGCATCTTATGAAAATTCGACACTTGTATTGCTTTTGGATGGTGATTTTACATTTAAGAACAAAACAAATCAGTTAATGTGTATTGATACACCATAGAATATGGTGTATGGAATAGTGTGATATTGCTTTACTTTGCATGCTGTACTGACTAAGGTGATTTTGAGATCATTTGGATGATTGATGGTGCTTCATGTATATAGTATTAGTATCTTGTGCTGGAACTAAGAACCATGCCAATCCTAGGTGGTCACTTGGCGCTATTATGTACGAAATGCTTGTGGGATATCCACCTTTCTATTCAGATGATCCAATGACAACTTGTAGGAAGGTAAGTTAGACATACCTGATACTTTAATTAGTTACATAATGACGTGCCTGAATGGTAACTATAATATTGTTGACCATACTACTACTTTCAGTTTTATACTTAGTTTTCCCCTTTGGTCTAATGATCTAGCACTAGGATTATATATGGAAAGCATCCAATGCTGCATCTTAGAAAGCCATGTAAATACTAATGTTTTTCCCATCTATGCTGCCTCCAGTATATTTATGTCCGTCTCCATACAGAGCTGCATTTTCTGCAGTTAATATTGACCTATCCTGAACTGAATCTTAGCTCCGATATAGAGCTCCTGATTTATGTTTGTCCTCGATCCTGAGTTATGTTTGTGCATGATCAGTATCTGGAATGGTGGTCCATAGATTTTTGTCGATTGTTCTGGTTACATGTCATGCTTCATTGGTATAGTATGGTATAAGTAAAAGATATCTCTGAATTTACAACCGGTTATAGGTGGATTCCTCGTTCTTTGTTTCATGGTTATTGCAGACTGCTGTTTTTCAAATTGAACTTTAGAGATGCATAAAGTATATCTCTTACTTTAACTATTTGTTGTCTACCAGCAGACTTTAGCATCCGTTTTCGCTTAATTTAGAAAACAATTAAAAAATTCGAAATGAACTGCAAAAGAAAAATTCAAGTAATGTTTGAACTGACATTACTTTCCTTTGCTCCAGATTGTGAACTGGAGATCCCATTTGAAATTTCCAGAAGAAGCAAAATTATCACCTGAGGCAAAAGATCTCATCAATAAACTTTTATGTAATGTCAACCAGAGATTGGGATCAAAAGGAACGGATGAATTAAAGGTGGTGTATGGTGTGTCCTTTTCTGAATGCTTGGATTTGCTGGATAAGCAATTTGTTGATACAAAGAATTACCTTCCTGAGTTTCTCTTTTTCAGGCTCATACATGGTTTAATGGCACAGATTGGGATCATCTCTATCAGATGGAGGCTGCATTTATCCCTGAGGTGAATGATGAGTTGGATACTCAAAACTTTGAAAAGTTTGATGAGGTATTACATTTAAATTTGTGGTTGATTTCAGTGATACATATCTGCAATGGCTCATGTTTCTCATTACACTTGTTTTATGTCCTTCCTTTTGACTCCATAGTCTGAGCACCAGACTCTAACTTCATCAAAAGCTGGCCCATGGAGGAAGGTCAGTTTACAAATATTTTATGCTTGTGCAGCTGGCTGATTTTTGCATAGCATCATTTTATTGATTCTATTCAACCCACTGTAACCTTTAAACTGTGAAAGCGTGTGCATGGATTATATTATCTTTTCAATCTTAAAATATCACTGTGCAATATACTTTTCATCTTCTATAAATGGAATTTTAAGTAACTCAAATGATTTTCTCCATATTGTATTCCAGTTCTATTTTGTGGCTTGCTTGGTACTTGTGACGTTGGATTATTCCAAAACAAACAATTTCTTTTCCATGGTTTTCGTCATTAGCGTCTAGTGTTGCTAGGAACAAGTAAAATTAGAAGGTTGTGGTTCATTGTAAATGGATTATTTATCTGTGACCATTTCAATTGTTATGATGACTTTGGCTTTTTATTTGTTCAACGACTGTTGGTCATGCATGTTGTGAGGAAAAAGTTGAGTGGATAAGAATGGAACATTAGTTCCTGTCAATGTTAAATTTATAATACTCATGAAGAATAGCTGTTGAGAGTGGGTTTACTGAAACGGCGGGAATTCACGCTGGATTCTCCAGCATGAAAAGAAGTTAGAAGTTAATATGTTCTATCTAAATTTGTCTTTCCTGAAATATATTCGGCAAGATAATGGTAGATTTACAGTCATCTAAAGTACGAGATGGAACACTTGTCCTTGTCATTCTTAAATTTTCTTTGAAGAGCTTTCTGACTTGTGCCTGAATTCATAAACTAGCAATTTTGCTAGGAAAGTCTCTTCTGTGTGAATTTTGATTAGTTTTTAATACTCAAGGTCTATGAATTGTTTTGTGATACTAATTTGATTGATTATACAGCCTTATTCTTTTGAGATTCTTCAACAAGATTCCGGAGGACTACTACTCTTCTATTAGATTATCACTTTCTGTTGGATTATTCCCATTCTAATTCCCATATCTCTATTTTCAGATGCTCTCATCCAAGGACATAAATTTTGTGGGCTACACATACAAGAACTTCGAGATTGTAAATGATTACCAAGTTCCAGGGATGGGTAAATATCTTTCATAGATTATTGAACCTATAATATGTCATTTTGAATGGTTATACTATCTAAGGGTTTATCTTTTGTTTTCTGGCCAAATAGAGTATAAGGGGAAATAACCTAATCTCGGGCTACTTAAAGTTCCGAATTGTGCACAGAATGCATACAAACTTTCTTTTCACTCCAACGAAGGAATATGTTAGATTAATTTAATAATTATAAAGGTGTGACAATATTATTTGGGTTGATTCTAATATGATAATGACTATTGGACTTATAGATAATATTAGTCACTAGAGTTTTATTATAATTAATAAGAATTCTTCCATCTCCCTTCAATTAAGTGAACAGTTACTAAAAATAATAAAATATACGTTTTTGCACCATTGGAAAAGAACGAAGAAAAGAGGAGACAGAGGATAAATTCTTTGTTTGGAGAAGGTGTTTGCATCCAAAAGGAATAAAGATCTATCATTATAGACACATATTAAACATGGACTAAGGTTAGTATTTCTTTCTCTTTCTTATAATATGAATCCTAATTAAATGGGCTGAATTGATTGTGTTATAGATGATCTTAGGAGAATTTTAGGGTTGAAATATTATTTAAAATCTTATAGTTTATATCGAACTTCAAACTACAGATGCATAGGGAATAAATTCTATTTTCTTTCGTTCCAAATTGTTCTTAAGAGATTGCATTTCACTAAATTTATCCCTTTTCTGCGTTAGAAAGCATTTTTCTATCCTACTTCTCTCTAAATACTTTACTAATGTATCATTTCCGAGACAACTCTAACAATTCTTGTATCCTGTCATTGAATGTTTCTATTCCAATCACATAGAATGTGTCACCCATATCTTTCATGTCAAAGTAAACTATAAGATTCTAAACAATATTTCAAGTCTAGAGTTCTCCCAAAATCATCTATTCAACCCATTCAATTGGGATTAATACCATTAGAGAAAGAAAGAAATACTGACCTTAGTCTATATTTAATATGTGTATAGAATAATAAATCTTTATTCCTTTTGGATGCAAACACTTTCTCTATGCAAAGAATTTCTTGCTTTCTCCTCTTTTCTTCCTTATTTAGGTTTTTATTAATTATAATAAAACTCTAGTGAACATAATATTTTTTCACGAGCCCAATAATTATTATCTTGGGCCATTTTATATTAGAATCAACCCAAATAATACATAGGTCACATTTTTATGATTATTAAATTAATCTAAAAGAATCATCCTCTTTGCTTCAGCAATGATCCTGCGGTTCTCTTGATGAGCGAAACATGCAAATGCGTACGCATGTGCGCATGTGTAAGGGAGAGAAAGTTGAAGAGGGGGTTCAGAAGCAAAGAAACTAGTTCGCAATGAAATCCAGAGGGTGTACCTCGAATTATTGATGCTCAGACTTTAGCTTGTTTATAGCTTTTCTTCTTTTTTCTTTTTCTTTTTGTGTTAAACTGGTTTGATTCGTAAATTAGAAATCTTTTCCTATTTTCTGATCTCAATCTTTTTGGACAGCTGAATTGAAGAAGAACTCAAAATCAAAGAGGCCAACCATTAAGTCACTTTTTGGTAAGTTGATTGGAACATGTGCTTCCAATCTTCATGGTTGAATCAACTGCATTATCTTTATGTACATGGTTGCATTCCATCAAGTACAGTATTATTGCTCTCAACTAATCTTCATGGCTTCGCTTGTGCAGAAGGAGAGTCAGAGGCATCAGAATCATCAGATACTGCTAGCGCTGAGCAACCTGTTCAAGGGAGCTTCTTGAAGCTCTTACCTCCCGAATTAGAAGTTTATCAAACTGCAAAACGATAATCGTTAAGATCCAATTCAATTCATACCGTTAGATGGATAAGGAGCTCTACCTGTTAGCCACCTGCAATCTGACAGTTGTCATTGCCACTGAAGCACAAGAAGCTTCATATCTATTCCGAAGAAAGCGCAGGTGGGTTTTGAAGCAGCAATAGATATGCTGATGTATTCAATTAACCCGACAGTAAACACTAATTTATTCACCATTGTAACATGATTGAAATTTTTTCACCGATTGACTTGGAATTGTTGTACAGATACAGATAGGTTATATTATCTGTCATTCTGTGTACATGAACACTCGTTCTTTGGGCTGACACCCAATTAAAAAATATTAGGGACTGCACGAGTCAATTAACAGATAGGAAAGATTGCACTCTTTTTTTTTTTGGTCCCATGCTTTTGTCTCTTTTGTGGAGAAGATTTAAGAACTTACTGAATTTTTGGTTTGTAAATATCCAATGTTTTAAATTTTCAATTATAAGCTAAATTATTAAAACAAAAAATTTAAAATTTAAAAAGTTCAATTAATATTAAACTATTATAAAACAGTTAAAAATTAAATAATTTTAAAATTTTAAAAATATGATTAAAAGAAATTTTTTTACCATGAAAATATTGGAAGTTTAATTAAAAAATGTTGTTAAATAAAAATTAATTAAAAAATGTTGATAAATTTATAAAAATTAACTACAATTAATAAATTAATTAATGTTTTATAATAATAATAATTAAAATAAATACCAAAATGTTGATGGATTCAAATTTTTTCCCGTTGAATTAACAAAATCAATCGACTAGAGCAAAAAGTGTATGTCTTTGCTTTTGCACCCAAATGTTTCAACTTAAACTAAAATCAGATAAGCAAAATTAACTATTTTCTTCAAATAAAAAACTATTTGTTTCAAATAAAATATTTATTTAGATTTGGTTTTAATCGAACCTAAATCAGATGAAATTAATATTAACACGTCCATTTTATTTTTAGCATTATTAATTTCATTTTTATATAAATTATTTTCACTCAAAAAATATAAATATCAAGAATACTATGTTTCAAAACAATATCATATTTCAACTTAATTTTTTATTTTGTTAATTTTCATTAAATTTACTTTCTCTTTATTAAAATAGATAAATCAATTTATATGATTCAGTTTTCCTGAGCTTCCAATTTCAATATTAATACTTAAAAAAGGGGTTGTCTCAATGTACAAGACTCCCTACTTTGCTTATTTTTCAATTATACGCAGTCTTTCTTTTATATTTTACAAAGAAGTTGTTTCTGTAACTTTATAAAGAGGCTATTTCTGTGACTCAAACCTGTAATCTTTCAGTCACAAGTCACAACAGAGTAATTTTACTAATTGCTTCAAAGCTCACCCTATTCAATATTAATACTTAACAAATATTTAAAATAGCATTAAACTTAAGGATGTCAATGGGCCGGGGCCCGGCCGAAAAGACAGCGGGCCACGGGCCAGCTCGTGGCCCGGGCGGGCCGGATAGCCCGTGGTCGGCCCGTCGGTAATTTTTTAATTTTAAAAAATACAAAACGGCGTTGTTTTGAACAAAACGACGCCGTTTTGTCGGCCCGTGGCCCGGCCTAAGCGGACCATGATCGGCCCGTGGCCCGCCCATGGCTCGCCAAACTCCGGCTAAAAACGGGCAGGCCGGGCCAGAATTGCCATCCCTAATTAAACTTTGCTTGTTTTTCAATATTATATATCTTATAATTATTAGTCCTATTTAAAATAAATTCAATTAGATGATTATATTTAGTACAATAAAAAATATTCAACTATTTTCAATTTTAAAAATAAAATTTAAAATAAAGAGTATTATTAGTATAAATTTTCATATTTATTTATTTATGAAATTAATATTTTTATCATACTAAATATAAAAATATTATAATTTATTTAAACTAACCACTTAGTTGAAATTTTTTATTTTTAATAAATATTTGTCAAAAATCGCATGGATGTTGTTGTCTCATATATTAAAATATTATAATAGTATAATTTAGAAGAGATAGTTAATTACAAGTCTAAAAATATTAAAACTGATCTAAACCACTTGAATCAAACTATTGTTTGGATAGGTTTGATTTAGCTTAAATTTCTATATAATTTGGTTTAGTTTAAATAATAATCATTATATAAATGAGTTGGTTTAAAATTTTAATACAAATTAATCTAAATGGTTTAGATTGATTTTAAAATAAATAGTTAAATATTTTTTATTGTATTAAATATAATATTGTAAATGACTACATTTTTTAATGTGGTAAGTTTCTCCTTCCATTATTAAAAGTTAACTTAAGATGATTGATAGAATTATAATTTGAGGACTAAATTAAATAAAGGTAAGCTCCGTTAATTAGTTCATGCAATATCGAATAAGGAGAAGAGGTATTGCATAAGTATTGTATACTGTCCCAAATGACTAAAGTGAAAGTGAATTCAAAGAAAAGATGTTTTAGTGATTCCGTGCTCGGTTTACTTTTAAGTGATATTAAAAAATAAAAGCTTATTTGAACCAAATCAACTTATTCCATTCAACTTTTGGCCTTAAGTCTCTTAAGATTTATCTATAGGAGTTGTTTTGAATCCACTTTAGGAATGGTTGCTTCAAATAATGTTGTCCTTCCTGTTTAGGTTTAATGTGACACTAAGGATTTGGTTAGTAATGTGGGAACTAAGCGGAAATTGTAAATGACTTAAAGCCAAGTTAAGAGCCTCATTAACCAATGTCAGCTTTGGTGTGATTCCTCTGAGTATATGCAGTCCATTAACTATGATAATTGATAAGTATGAATTGCATCATGTTTTAGGGCTTAGTTTGTTATGTATTTAAGTTTTAACTTAATCGTTCAGTATGTGTTTAGGTTAGAATTGTGTTAGTTTGTTAATTAATTGTGTTTAAGTATTTTTATGGGTTAGTGAAGTATTTGAGCTTAATTATTATGTCTTTGAGGTACCTTGATATGTTTGTTAGTGTTTTAGGGGCAACATCGAAGAATGAAGAAGTTTTGGAGACACTCGGGCCGAAACAACAGCCCACGATCATGGCATAATAGGCCACGATCATGACAGAAGCATTGGAGTCATCCCACGATCGTGGCCTATATGCCACGACCATGACAGAAGCCCAAGACATAGCCCAATGGCCACGATCGTGACAGAAGGCTCAGATGTGCCCCACGATCGTGGCATACAGGGCCACAATCATGCCCTGCGTCGGGTAGATGTGCATACACTAAGCAAAGTCAAGTTTCGAGGGGCGTTTGTGGACCCTTCAGATGTCGAAAAAACCCTAGGGCTGTCCAGATCACAAAAGGTATATTAAGAATGAGATAAAGAAGATGAAGGAGCTTTTGCATCAATCACCATTGAGAAACCCTAAAGAGAGTTCATCTAGAGATTGAGAAAGAGAAGAAGGAAGAGAGACGTGGAGAAGAAGCCTATGCAAAGTACTTCCCAAAATAGGAGATTTTCCGACCTTGCTACCTCCATCACCCGTTTAGATTTTGTTTTCGGTTTATTTTCAATTTTATTAATGTATAGAATTGGAATAGCTCTTGATGATAGGATTGTGTGAATGTTGAGGATGTCTAAACTTACCTTCGGGTTGTTTTATCTTTGATTTAATGAGATTTGATTGTTTGTATTTTTATTGAATTTATCGTGATTTAATTTCTCCAATTGCATAACTTAGTGATAAACTGAGAGGGTGAATTGAGTGAAAATAATTAAATTGGGCTAACGAGAGTTAGGTAATTTAATAGAAAAAGAATTAAATGAAATCGGTAATTGTGTGAAGAGAGATCTCACATAAGTTCCCGGTAGTCTATTGGAAAACTTAAGATCTAATTAGGGTTTGGACTGATTGTTAATTAAGAGATTGCAATTTTCCATAATCTAATTAGGGTTAATGGCTATAACTCGAGAGAGAGTAATCAACCCTATGATCGTTTAGGACCAATGATTTAATAATTCATAATCGATTAGGTTAGTGTTAAAGATAGGTAAAAATTTCTCTTTCTCTCAATTGTTAGTTCTTTAGGTCAATTCTTGAATGTCTGCGTTGCAACTGCTATTTTGTTAGTATTTTTGTAGTTGATTCTTGAACTGAATTACTTGATTGAATTACATTTTTGTTTTAGCTTTGTTACATTTTGAATTACTGCATCTTGTTTTAGCCTTAGATTTTAGGATTAGATTAACTCTCCTCGTGGGATCAACACCTTACGTACTACGAGAACAACCAGTATGCTTGTGGATTATCAAGGTTAAATATTAAAACTTATACACATCAAAAAACTGCGATCAAGTTTTTGGCGTCATTGCCAAGGAGGCGATTAGTTTAGTTCTTTAGTCTAAGACTTTTTCACTATCTTTTGTTTAAAAGAAAATAGAGAAAGAAGTTTGGGGCGTAAAGTAGAGACACAACAAGATGTCTTAGAATGAGAAATGAGACATTTGAAGAGCTAGATGCCAATAAGAAATGGAAAGAACAATGATGGAAGATAGATATTATAGCGAACTACAATAAGGCATATGGTACTGCTGTCGGCTGCAACCAAATATAAAAGAAATTACTTCCGTTAAAACAAATTAATGTAGTAGCGGTAAGCGGATATCGTTCCCACGAGGAATTTTTAACGGTAAAGGTTA
>JAOQMS010000009.1:12649425-12675460 GCA_027563885.1 Erythroxylum longipes
ATGTAGATCACAAATAACTTATGTCTAATGTTCATTTATCTTATGTCATATAAGTGTCTCACAAATAATTGTTCTAGTCGTATATGTAACGGGATGTTACAAGTAATGATCCTTATTGAAACATGTACACTCCGGGTGGCAGAACCACCCAAATTTCTATTGGTCCAACAATGTAAGTACTCACGTGGGACATCAAGACCTATTTGAATTTTAGTAAGATGAGTTCAGTTCATGGGATTACAAATTGGAAAAAAATCATGGATAAGCTAACAGACATGGAAGAGAACCAGAAGAGACTGGAAGAGCAATTTGATCAAGTAACGAAAAATCATGCTGCTTTTATTCACAACCTGGAGACTTAAGTAAGACAGCTTTCCTGTGAATTTTGTAAGAGAAGTGTGGAAGACTCTTTGAGAAGTATGGAATTATATCAATGAGAGCAATATGAGGCTATCACACTTAGAAATGGGGAAGAAAAGAAGAATCAGTAGAAGACACGCTAAACCCTACCATATAGAAGACCAAGAAATCAAGAAAGAGGATGAAGAAAAGAATGCCAATCCTTCCTTTTATTCACCAATTCTTGACATACCATATGTGAACATCGAAAATTCTTGGGTAGATTTTCATGAAAAGAACCTTATCCTTCCCATTAATGATGACCAAGTGACATTCAACATGAATGATGTATTAAAGAATCTGAAGGATAGTAACTCATTCATGATAATTGATGTGTTCGAATCTTCTAAAGAACAAAAGGACAAAGAACAGATAACAACAGATATTGATTTTGAAGAAGCTATGAAAGTCTCTGTTCGTGAAATAGAAGAAGCAAAGGAGAAGAAGGTGATTAAGGAAGAAAGAGAGCAACTCACCTTCGTACAGGACAAACTGTTGGATTCAATGGAAGATTCAGAGAGTTTTGTTATTCCTTGTTATGTTGACAGTTCATTTGACAAAAGGATATTATTGAGCTTAATTGGTTTTCATAATATTATCAATATTGTCCTTTTGACTATTTTTCAAGTTGTAGCTCATTTAGAGGCTACAAAATTGATGTTGAATGAAAAAGGTAGAAGCAAGCTACTCATAATTGATTTTGGTTGAGTTTCCAAGGATAGAGCGTCAAGCTACCGACATTAAAAGAAGCGCTGCATAGGAAGCAACCCATGGAATTTTATATTGGGTTAGCCATGGTTGCATGCATCACATGCACGCATATGCAGTGGAAGTGTCAGAATCAAGATTCTGACTCCATGGCAACCCGGAAACCATACAATCACACATGCATGTGAGGATATGTATTTAAGAACATAAAATATAAACTTTTTACCTTGTGTATCTCCTCCTTTCTTGATTCTTCTCCTTGTTTGGGTTATTGCAAATACCAAATTCTTCCTTGATCACCTACGAACACGCAAAGAAGATGAAGAAACAATGTATAAGGGTGTTTTGAGTACCAAACTAGATGAGTTCTATTAGATACTCAAGATGATGGAAGATAGGTTAAGAATCTTGTTGCATGCACGTTGATTCATGCAACAACTGCAATTGCAACAACTGCATGAAATTGCAACAACAAGACTCAAAACATGTCACTCTTACTCCAAAACTCTTCTAGAGCCCTTATGCTAACATTTGTGTGTCTAAGAAGTGGAAGAAACTCGTGTACATAAGTGAAGAACTCACTTATGTACCCATTCGTGCCCTCTGTCACGATCGTGGTTAATTAAGCCACGAGTCGTGGCTTAGGCTTGCTTTCGACCATGATCGTGGCCTATGAGTCACAATTGTAGCCTACTTAAATTTGGCTATACACACTATGTTTTTCATCTGATCTTTTATGCGTGTGAACCTTAGGTCTTCGGTTATTTTAGGAACTTCAATTAACTCTTAATTCAATCAAATTATGAAGCATATGATGATAATTTACTGGAATATAAGTGGATTAACTCACGAACTCTTCAATAGTTAATTATCTAACTTATGAACCTTTCCATGGACTATGTGTCATCTCCCATACTATACCCCTCTTATTCGGAGTATGGGCTATGTGTCATCTCCCACTAGACTGACTGCATCACATCTAGTCCAAGTGATGTTAGTTCTTGTTCTAGGATCTCATTACTCTTATGTGCGATTGAATACTTTTTTTATGACACATAACTGCTCTAGCCAGAGACTCCCGAGTAATGACCCCGATAAGAGGCCATGGGTATCATCTCCTTCTATCAGGAGTGGTGAATTCTTTATTGGTTACCCAATTAGCTTCGAATACCAATAGTTGTACCTAATCACCACCCTAAGAGCAACCTCGTCTTGAGGGAACAAGGAATGATGTCAAAGCACAGGATTAATATTCAAGACACCCTTGAGTACCTTAAGTCGAAAGATATTTGCACCATTGTTATGATGAGATTAATCATTGACATTCGATAGATCATCCATATGATAACCTTATAGTGGGTCATTCGATGTACTTACTACTCTTAGTAAGCATCTACATGTTAACTCTAAACAACTCATGCTTACAGTTTGTGAGATCCACTGCTTAATCAAATCAAGGAGTATAACATGTGTTATTCTATCTGGATTAATAATTTCATGTCTTATTAATCCTATAAATAGGGATTATTTAGATACTAACATAATTGCACATGATAGGAATCTCATTATCATAATCTCATCATGATTTCTTTCATGCTATGTTTTGTATCATGGACTTCATTAATTCGATTTAAGATCAATATCAATTCATATATAAACTTTTCATTAATTTGATTTAATATCAATATCAATTCATATATAAATGAATATCAAATTAATGAAAAATGCTTTTTGCTTTATTAATCAAAATAAAGTTTATACAAAAGTGCTAAAGGTGATTGCCTTTAGAGCACTAGTCTAACATTTTATTTCCTTTGATTTTTTTAGAAAGTTTGAATTCTGTAGTTAGGATTATTTCATTTCCAAATAAAATCGGGAAGGCATAGGACTTTGATATAAATTTGATAATCGATGAAGTAAGCAAGGAGAGGTGAAAGGGCCATAAATAGTTAAGAAGTGACTTCGGAAAGTGAAGAAGAACAAAAGGAAAATAATAAAAAATAAAATTGGTTTAAAATTGCAGGCCATAATCGTGGCCTGCGATAGGGTCAAAAGGGGATATGTGTTTTTTTAAAGTCAAAATTTACCATTTTACCCTCCAATCACTTTATATTCATTTCTAATTTCATTTTTTCACTTACTTTCATTTTTACTTTATCTTTCTAGATTTGAAACCTCCAAACACTCTCACTTCTTTCTACCTAAATTTTAAACCTCCAAATTTCTTCCAACTTCTACCTACTCATAAACTAGTATGTCACACATGAAGCAATCAGCTAAGAGGGATCAATCATCGGGATGAAACCAGACGAGGGAGAAGGAACATAATAGCGGACTTCAGAGCACCCTTCCTAATCTACACAGAGGAGGAAGGTATTCGTTTTCAATCCCTCAATGCTAAACAAAATGTAGTCCTTAAATATTTTGATTTTGATGCACGTAATAGGCTAAAACTACGCAACAGGTTAGAGAACTTATTAGAAAGAATTCAGTGGGCAAAATTCATACACTTCCAATTTTCTGTTTACCAGGATCTCAGTCTAGAATTCTTTGCTTCCCTTTCCTATGAACCTAGGACCCTAAAGAAATGTGATTTACGTTATAGAGATGAGCTTATGAACTAAACATCGAAATCATGTGTGATATGTGTGTGTTCCCCGAATCTTCCATTATCAATCAGCATGATTATTTTTGTGCTTCTCGCTAGTAGAATGAGCTGACTGGGTTAGAGCAATTCGATGTCAAAAATACTCACAACAACATCATAAGGACCCATGAGCACTTGTTATTGCACAAATTCATGTGTCAATTGGTCTATGATAAATCAGAAACCAACAAGTGTTCAACAAAAGATCTCTTCATGTTGTGGTGCATGGATTATAACATTCCAGTATGCACCTCCACATACGTGCTAAACATTATAGCGTGGACTGTAGTGGTTTAACCGTCCATCTCCTAGACTTCCTAAATCATCATCATCTATGGCGTGTTGAAGTCCTTAAGTCTCATAACATAAAACTCCGAGATATCAGTCAAAAGACTCATATTAAGATCGGGGCTAGTCAGGTGAGTTTGAGTACAGTGCCGCCTCAGTAAGCAGAAGAGGACTTAACTAGTAAAGAATTCGAGGAGAAAGAAGAAATAGAAGAACTGGGATGGAAGAAACTACTCGATACAATCTCCGCAAACAACAAGGTAATGACAAATACACTTGCGGAGAACTTCAGAAGGATGAAGGAGATGGATCGAACTCAATGACGTCAAAGCTAGGACATACATTGTATACTTCATTATTTCGAGGCTCAGGGCATTCAATTTCCACCTCCAACACCATCCTTGTAGTGCCTCACTCCCGCTCGACATGTACACGTACGCTTGTTAGACATCAGTGCATGCGCCCGACAGAAGCGGTGCGCTAACTATGTCACTTTCACTAAATCATGGCATCATAATTTAAAACATAAATCTTATAATTTCTAAAACATCAATTTTTTCATTTCATTTCATAAACATTACATACATTGTAGCATTACAACATCATCCATATATATATATACATTATCAAATCAAATCAAAGTTTATAGCTCTGTTTACAAAAGTATGCTACATGTATGAGGAAATATACAAAACTTTATCTAAATCCTTCAATCTCAGTTGACTGACCTTTAAGGTATGTCTTCAATCCAAAAGTAGTACTGGTTGACTTAGAAGCTAAATCATCTCTCTCGGACCTGAAATGTCAATGTGCAATTTTGGGTGAGTTTTGCGAATTCCTTGAGATAACCATCATCGATGGCTCATTCAATTCATGACATCAACATATGTAACATATAATTCACATCTTGGAACTTTGCATGGAGCATCACAAATCACATTCTCATTCAAATACAAGATACCAATACATTTTAATCAATCAAACACATGTATTAAAATGTATATGCAATGCTCATGAGACTCACTTTCACTTATTATTGTTGTTGTTGTGACTGAGTGCCTTTTGACTAGCCCATATCCCTCGTGGATATCGAGCTTTATCAGATAATTTCCTATATCCCTTAGTGGATACCGGGTATATTCATAACTAAATCTGAGGCTCTGATTACAGTATGAGCTTTAAGCTTTTTATACTAGCTACTACGGTCACAACTACTTTTATCTTTCATACATTCATGTAATGGAATGATTCACATTTTCATATTCTCAATCAATCACATGAATTAACATTCACATTCAGAACACATTTATCATTGGACCCTAGTCCGGCATTCAACAAAATTGTTAAGTAACATTTATTTCATCTAATTCACATACAAGGAGCACTTCAATTATCTCATTGATGAATCAAAACCTCGAACCTTCAATGTCCAGAGTCAAACAATAAATCACACATTCATAAGATAATTCAAAGCATAATCAAAACAAACAATTAATTGAGTGAGACAGTCTTGGTTACTCACAGTTTGCTTTAGATAGCTTATTGCCTCGATGTCCCGGCAATGTCTGGATGCACACGATCTATTTACTCCTCTATATCATATAACACACATTTACACACATTACAACGTTGCATAATTATATAAGTACTAATTTATGAACATATATATATATATATATATGGATTATGTACAATGCTTGTTTAGTGACAATCTCAGGTACATTTCCTTAATATACGTCTCAAAATCAATTAACATCATCTTTCAATAATCCTTTAATACCTAATATACTTTCCTTACTTCAATCATTACATTCATCATCTACATGGCTCATTCAAGATCTCATTCAAGCCTAATTACATCATAAGGAAGTATTGACAAGTTAATAAGTTATCTATGTACATGATTTGGGACAATAGGCATAACTTTCTCTATGGATGTCAAATTAAGGTCATTATGGTATGGTTTCAAAGGTAACTTTGAGTTATACAACTTCTATTCAGAACCCCAAGTGAGATTTTGCCATTAAAAGGGTGAAAATCACAAGTTACTGTAGCTATACTAGAAAATTCTAGATTTTTAGCTCCTACAATCACATCTAACAAATCCTATGCATATCCTCTCATTCCTACTTCAAATTCTCTTCATTATCGCCTCCATTATAATTCAAAACATCCACAAAACACATAATACAAGATTATTGATCACAATCAACAAAACAAACATTCATACTTAAACATTCATCCTCAATTTTCTGCACATGTTCAAATTAGATATCATCTTTCTTTCACTTCTAATTGATCAACTTAACTTAATTTCATCATTCATGAAATCCTATCTCTTTCCATAGTATATCTCAATTTCAATTCAATATCTGCTATACTCATTCAACATCCATGTTTAATCATAAACACCAAAAACAAGACATATTTCTATACACTTCCAAACTTCAAATTTTCTGCACATCTTTCTACTTCATTTACACCTTCTTTTCATTCCTAACTATAATTCTAATTTTCTTCATTTCAAGACATCATAATACTTTTTATTATAAGCTCTAAACTCATGTTAATTCATCTCTAAACAATCAAAGCAATCCACATTAATATAAGGAAAAATAGAGCATAAAACTGACCATTCACTAATCAATTTTTCTGCACTTCTTTATACACCATTTTCATAATCTCATTATCATAATTGGTTTATCTCCCAAACAATTCATGAATAACATTGACACCTTACAATTTTGAACATGATGTCTTTATCATTAATCCACCCACATATCATAGATATAAAATTCCATAATAAAATCATCAATCTCAAATTACTCATCAAATCAGTTAGATTTAACATTACCCATAAGGATTAAAGCATAACTTAATTGATTTAGCTTCAAAATCCTCAAGATTTCACTTAGCCTTAACTCTCCACATAACCCACGTATATCATCATCCAAGAGTGATAAGGTTGGGTCTTTAGTGAGAATGAAAGAGAGAGCAAGTTAAGAGTAGCAAGTGAAAGATGGGAGGGTTTGGTTTAACATGTATGGAAGTTGGAGAAGCGAAATAGTGAAAAGAAAAAAAGAGGAAGAAGGTGATGAAGCTTACGAAGAGAGGGAGAGAAAAGCAAGATGAAAGCACTTAAATTGGTCTTTCAATTAAAGAGTGAATAATAAGTGAAAGACCAATTAAAAATGAAGTAGTCTTTCATTTGGTGAAAGTAACATGAATGAAGACATGGTATGGCAAGTGATGCTTTTCACTTGCCACATGTCCAATTTCTATGGGTTCTCACATGGTCCTCTTATTGAACTAGTCCATTTAACTCCAATTTCTACTCCAATTGTCTCCCAATTTTCAATGACATATGTTATTAAATCCAATTGACATTCATGAAAATTTACATTGCCATTTGACATTTAATTCTACTGCCATTTATTAGTTGTCCTGCCACTTGGTATTTTTCCTAGTATAAAAATACCTAAAATTTCGAAAAATTCCTAAATTTCACAAAATTTCTAAATTAATACTCATGCTCACCAATTCAATTTTTAAGGCATATAATCCATAATTCACGTCATAATCACTTTAAATATCAATTATACCTGGAAAATGTCAATGAATGCATGTACAATCATTTTAATCTGTGCAAAAATTAATATTCATATGTGTGTGTGTATGCTATGTTATGCATGAGCATGAAATGCACTTTCTAACTTCTCAGTAATCTCTCTTGTACAAAATTCTAGGGTTCTAACCCTTAACATGAGATAACTGGATGTTACAACTCTCCCCTCCTTAACAAATTTTGTCCTCTCAATTCTTACCTGATTGTCGGAACAGGTGGGGATATTGTCTCCTCATGTGCTCTTCCATTTCCAAGTCGCTTCCTCACTCGAGTGATTCTTCCAAATGACTTTCACCAATGGAATTACTCAGGTTCGCAGCTATTTTGTTTGATATCCCATTATCTTGATCGGCTCCTCAACATAACTTAGTTTACTAGCAACCTCAATTTCTTGAGCCGATAATACATGTGTCAAATTAGATCGGTATCTTCGGAGCATACTCACATGGAACAAATTATGTAATTGAGACATTTCATTCGATAAAGCTAACTTATATGCCAACAGTCCTATCCTCTCAATGATCTCATAAGGACCAATGTACCTAGGGCTTAGCTTGCCCTTTTTACCAAACTTCAGCACTCCTCGCCAAGGCGATACTCTCAGAAACACTTTATCTCCTACACTGTATTCCATATCCCTTCAATGCTGATCCAAATAACTCTTCTTTCTATCTTGAGTCGTTATAATTCAACTTCGAATCAGTTTCAACCTATCTACAGTATCTTGTATCAATTCTAGGCCTTTAACCATTCTCAAGCCCTCTTTGTCCCAATATAGAGGCGATTAACACTTTCTACCATACAATACGTCATACGGTGCCATTCTGATACTACTGTGGTAATGGTTGTTGTATGAAAACTCAATCAAAGCTATGTACTGATCCTAAGCTCTTTGAAACTCCAATACATAAGCTCTGAGCGTATGCTCAACAGTCTTGATTGTCCTCTCACTATGTTCATTTGTTTGAGGACGGAATGGAGTACTGAAGTTCAACTTCGTGCCCATAGTTGACCGCAAGCTCTTCCAAAATCTCGAGATAAATCTAGGATCCCTGTCTTACCACCTCATTCACATACCTCCGGGCTAGCTGGTTTAGTGAGTTATTCTCTCTCACTAGTAAGAAATGGGTCGACTTAGTCAATTGGTCCACTACAACCCATATAGCATCATTCTGCCTCAGAGTCTGAGGCAATCCCATAATAAAATCCATGGTAATTCGTTCCCATTTCCACTCTGGAATAGGGAACGAATGTAACTTTCTAACTGGAGCCTGATGCTCAGCCTTAACCTACTGGCATGTTATACATTTAGAAACATACTCCGTTACTTGCTTCTTCATCCCAGGCCACCAGAAATGCTGTTTTAGCGTGTTATACATCTTGGTGGTACCAGGATGCATAGTATAAGTGGCCATATGAGCTTCCTCTAGAATTTCCTTCCTCAAATCTTCCACATTAGGTACACATAACCTCTGCTTCAACTATAATGTCTCCTGCCTCAATTCAAACTCAGAATTTGGATTCACCTTCACTTTCTTAATAAGCTTCACCATATCGGGATCTTTGTTCTATACTTTTCTTATTCTATCATGTAGCGTCAGCCTCATCTTTAATGTAGCTATCAATGCTCCATTATGCTCTAGGTTCAACTTCAAATTCAAAGCTCTCAATTGAACCAAGTTTGGTAACTTCGATCCCTGTATTTGAACTACACTGATATTAGACTTCCTACTCGAAGTATCAGCCACCATATTAGCCTTCCCCGGATGATACTCAATTGTGCAATCATAATCCTTCAATAACTCTATCCATCTCCTCTGTCTCATGTTTAATTCTTTCTGACTCAACAGATATCTCAAACTCTTTATGATCAGTGTATATTTGGAAAGTCTCTCCATACAAATAATGTCTCCATATCTTTAGGGCAAAGACAACTGTAGCAAGCTCTAAATCATGTACCGAATAATTAATCTCATGAGACCTTAGTTGTCTCGATGCATAGGCTATCACCTTGCCATACTGCATCAACACATATCCCAAACCTTGATGCGAAGCATCACTGTATACTACATATCCTCCAGTTCCCGATCGAATAGTTAACACTGGTGCCGTAGTCAACCGATGCTTCAACTCCTCAAAACTTTTCTATCATTCCTCATTCCATCTAAACACTACATTCTTCATCAGAAGTTTTATCAAAGGGGCTGAAATCAATGAGAACCTAATATCCGACCAATCCTAGGAAATTTCGAATTTCAGATACATTCCTTAGAGCTTCCCACTTCATTACTACCTCTATCTTTTTTGGATCCACTTATATGCCTTGTCTAGTCACTATATAACCCAAAAACACTACTTGATCCAGCCAAAATTTACACTTACTGAATTTGGCATACAGCTATTTCTACCTCATTATTTGTAGAACCACTCTCAAATGCTTGGCATGCTCTTCTCTATTCTTTGAATATAACAAAATGTCATCGATAAACACTATCACAAAGCGATCCAGGTAAGACTGAAACACCTTGTTCATCAAAGCCATAAATGCTGCTGGGGCATTAGTTGACCCAAACAGCATTACTAAGAACTCAAAATGCCCATACTTGCTCCTGAATGCACTTTTTAGTACATCAGACTCTGCTATCTTCAACTGATAGTACCCAGACCTCAAGTCCAACTTAGTGAACACCTGAGCTCCTTGCAACTGATCAAGCAAATCATCAATTCTAGGCAACGGGTACTTATTCTTCACCGTCACCCGATTCAGTTGCCTATAATCGATGCATAACCTTAACGTTCCATCTTTTTTCTTTACAAATAATATTGGAGCTCGCCAAGGTGAAACGTCTAATGAAACTCTTTTCCAGCAACTCCTGTAGCTGAGTCTTTTACTCTTTTAGTTCTTTAGGTGCCATCTTATATAGAGGAATGGATATAGGAGCAGCACCTGGAACTAAGTCAATTGTAAACTCTGTTTCCCAATCTGAAGGTAAACCCAGTAATTCGGAGGGAAACACATCTAGGAATTCCCTAACCATAGGAATATCCTGCACATTCTGCTCAGCTTGAGTATCAATGACGTGGGCCAGATAGGCCTCACATCCACCTTACATCAACCTTAATGCACTCATAAATGATATCAACCAAGCTGGCACTGCTTGACTAATTCCTCTGAAAACTACTCTTGGCTGGTTAGGAGATTATAATACCACCTCCTTAGTATAGTAGTTCATAATAACCCTATGAGTAGTGAGCCAATCCATGCCTAGGATAATATCTATCTCCCTCAACTATAATATAATCAAGTCTGCCTCTAATTATGCCTGTTCAATTCTAATCAAGCATCTTATGCAGACTTCTCCTATAATTGTAGTATTACCTATCGGTGTACTCACCTCTGACATATATTGTAATAACTCTCTATCACAATGCAACCTAGATGCTAGATGCGGTGCAATAAATGAATGCATAGATCCTATATCTAGCAATGCAAATGCTTCATGATCATAAATAAGTAGCACACCTACAACGACATCCGGAGAGTCCTGAGCCTCTTGTCTAGTTATGGCATACACTCTGGCTTGAGACTGCAGTTGGCTACTCAGTACCTCAGTCCTATGACTTCTCTTTCCAAAACCACTATCTCGGCTTTGCTGGACAGTAACTTCACTTATAGACCCCCTCTCATACCAAACTAGGCTCCAGCAATGATGGGGCAATCTCTAATTCTGTGCTCTAGAGAGCCACATCGAAAACATACTCCTAATAAAGTCCAGCACTCACTACCGTGCTTCTTCCTACAATGCTCACACGGGGGTAACTGACTCTGCATTGTACCTCTTCCACTGGTAGACTGTACAAAGCCTCCCCTCTGTTTAAATCTCAACTGTCTTGATCCAGCTGGTGATCTGAAAGTTTGGTTATGATGCTTGCTAAATCTTCTGCCAGAACCACTATGAATTTCATTGGGTCTTTGCATTCTAGACCTTTGCCCCGACTCTACGTGTCCTTCTCTCAGTAACTGCTCAATTCTGATCAAGGTAGCCCTCAACTCATTAAAACTGCTCAGGTTAGTGATTGCTAACCTTGTTCTAATCTCCATATTCAACCCATCTTCAAATATCCTATACTTGTCTTCTTCTGTAGGAACCAAGGCAGTAACATACCCCAACAATTCATTGAACCTGATCTCATGCTCTGCTATAGACATTCTGCCCTGTTTCAGATCTAGGAACTCCTTCATCTTTCTGTCTAAGTAAATCTTGGGCATATAGTTCTCTTTGAAGACCATCAGAAAGTCTTCCCATTTTAAATTGCCAGGCCTGGTGGTACTGCCTGGATCAGTCTTCCACCATTAATAGGTTGGGCCTTGTAGTACTGAAACTGCATAGTCGAACTTCTCGTCTGGCTCATAGTCCATCTGATTGAAAATCCTCTCTGTTCTCTCTAGCCATCCCTCAGCATCTGTAAGGTCTGTACTTTAGTAGAAGTCCACAGCCCCCTACTTTCCTTTTTCTCGGGAATTCTTGGAGGCATTCTCTCTGGTCAAGACACAAAAGACTCCCTACTAGCTCCTACTGACTCTAGGTTGTTTATGTCAGCTGACCTTCCCACTTGATCACCTATAGCGGATGACCTATAATAGACAGTAACTTCGATTACTATCCGCATTTCTCATGATAATTCATGCCTAACATTCCTAGATATCCCTATAGATGCCAAGCATGCTCTGATACCAACGAACTGTAGTGCCCCACTCCCACCAGACACGTACATATACGCCTGTCAGACGTCCATGCATGTGCCCGACAGAAGTGGCGCGCTAACTATGTCACTTTCACTAACTCATGGCATCATAATTAAAAACATAAATATCATAATTCAAAACATAAATCTCATAATCTCCAAAGCACCAATTTCCTCATTTCATTTCATAAACATTATATACATTGTAGCATTACAACATCATCCATATATATATACATTATCAACTCAAATCAGAGTTTACAGCTCTGTTTACAAAAGTATGTTACATGTATGAGGAAATATACGAAACTCTATCTAAATCCTTTAATCTCAGCTGACCGACCTTTGAGCTAAGTCTTCAATCCAAAAGTACTACTGATTCTCTTCTAACTTGACTTAGAAGCTAAATCGTCTCTCTCAGACCTAAAATGTCAATGTGCAATTTTGGGTGAGTTTTGCAAACTCCTTGAGATAACCATCATCAATGGCTCACTTAATTCATGCAACACATCAACACGCGTAACATATAATTCACATCTTGGCACTTTGCATGGAGCATCACATATCACATTCTCATTAAAATACAAGATACCAATACATTTTAATCAATCAAACACACGTATTAAAATGTATATGCAATGCTTATGAGACTCACTTTCACTTATTATTGTTGTTGTTGTGATTGAGTGCCTTTTTACTAGCCCATATCCCTCGTGCATAGCGAGTTGTATCAGATAATGTCCCATATCCTTTAGTGGATACCGGGTATATTCACAACTGAGTCTGAGGCTCTGATCACAGTATGAGCTTTAAACTCTTTATACTGGCAACTTCGGTCACAACTACTTTTATCTTTCATGCATTCATATAATGGAATGATTCACATTTTCATATTCTCAATCAATCACATGATTTCATATTCACATTCAGAATATATTTATCATCGGACCATGGTCTGACATTCAACAAAATTGTTGAGTAACATTTATTTCATCCAATTCACATACAAGGAGCACTTCAATTATCTCATTCATGAATCAAAAGCTCAAACCTTCAATGTTCGGAGTCAAACAATAAATCACACATTCATAAGATAATTTAAAGCATAATTAAATCAAACAATTAATTGAGTGAGACAGTCTTGGTTACTCACAGTTTGCTCTAGATAGCTTATTGCCTCAATTTCTCGGCAATGTATGGATGCACACGATCTATTTGCCCCTCTATATCATACAACACACATTTACACATATTACAACATTGCACAATTATATAAGTACTCATTTATGCACATATATATGTGGATTATGTACAATGCATCTTCAATGACAATCCCGGGTACATATCCTTAATATGTGTCTCAAAATCAGTTAACATCATCTTTCAATCATCTCTTAATACCTAATACACTTTCCTTACTTCAATCGCTTCATTCATAATCTACATGGCTCATTCAAGATCTCATTCAATCCTAATTACATCATAGGAAAGCATTGACAAGTTAATAAGTTATGTATGTACATGATTTGGGATAATAGGCATAAATTTGAATATGGATGTCAAATTAAGGTCATTATAGTACGGTTTCAAAGAGAACTTTGAGTTCTACAACTTCTATGAAGACCCCAAAGTGATATTTTTCCATTAAAAGGGTCAAAATCATAAGTTACCATAGTTGTCTCAAGAATGTCTGTTGAGCGGACATGTATGTCCCTCCAAACGGACATGAACAGAGTTGGAACATTGAAAGTCCCCAGAAGGTCTGCCTAGCGGACACGTATGTCCCTCCAAATGGACATTTACTGGAAAATTCCAGATTTTCAGCTCCTACAATCACATCTAACAAATCCTATGCATATCCTCTCATTCCTACTTCAACTTCTCTTCATTATGGCCTCCATTCCAATTCAAAACATCCATAAAACATAACATCCACAAAACACATCATACAAGATTATTGATAACAATCAACAAAACAAACATTCATACTTAAACATTCATCCTCAGTTTTCTGCACATGTTCAACTTAGATATCATCTTTCTTTCACTTCCAATTGATCAACTTAATTTAATTTCATCATTCATGAAATCCTATCTCTTTCCATAGTATATCTTAATTTCAATTCAATATCATCTATACTTAATCAACATCCATGTTTAATCATAAACACCAAAAACAAGACATATTTCTATACACTTCCAAACTTCAAATTTTTTGCACATCTTTCTTCTTCATTTACACCTTCTTTTCATTCCTAACTATAATTCTAATTTACTTCATTTTAAGACATCATAATACTCTTTCTTATAAGCTCTAAACTCACGTTAATTCATCTCTAAATAATCAAAGCAATCCACATTAATTTAAGGAAAAATAGAGCATAAAACTGACCATTCACTAATCAAATTTTCTGCACTTCTTTATACACCATTTTCATAATCTCATTATCATAATTGGTTTATCTCCCAAACAATTCATGAGTAACATTGACACCCTACAATTTAGAACATGATGTCTTTATCATTAATCCACCCACATATCATACACATAAAATTCCATAATAAAATCATCAATCTCAAATTACTAATCAAATCAGTTAGATTTAATATTACCCATAAGGATTAAAGCATAACTTACTTTATTTAGCTTCAAAATCCTCAAGATTTCACTTAGCCCTATCTCTCCACATAACCCACGTATATCATCATCCAAGAGTGATAAGGTTGGGTCTTTAGTGAGAATGAAAGAGAGAGCAAGTTAAGAGTAGTAAGTGAAAGATGGGAGGGTTTGGTTCAACATGTATGGAAGTTAGAGAAACAAAATCATGAAGAAAAAAGGAGAGGAAGAAGGTGATGAACCTTATGAAGAGAGGGAGAGAAAAGCAAGATGAAAACACTTAAATTGGTCTTTCAATTAAAGAGTGAATAATAAGTGAAAGATCAATTAACAATAAAGTAGTCTTTCATTTGGTGAAAGTAACATGAAGGAAACCATGGTCTGCCACATGTCCAATTTCTATGGATCTCACATGGTCTTCTTATTGAACTAGTCCATTTAACTCCAATTTCTACTCCAATTGTCTCCCAATTTTCAATGACACATGTCATTAAATCCAATTGGCAGTTATAAAAATTTACATTGCCATTTGACATTTAATTCTACTGCCATTTATCAATTGTCCTGCCACTTGGTATTTTTCCTAGTATAAAAATACCCAAATTTTCGGAAATTTCCTAAATTTCACAAAAATTTCTAAATTAATACTCATACTCACCAATTCAATTTTCAAGGCATATACTCCACAATTCACATCATAATCACTTCAAATATCAATTATACCCAGCAAATGTCAGTGAATGGGTGTACAATTATTTTAATGTGTGCAGAAATTAATATTCATATATGTGTGTGTATGTTATATTATGCATGAGTATGAAATGCACTTTCTAACTTCTCAATAAACTCTCTTGTATAGAATTTTAGGGTCCTAACCCTTAACATGGGATAATGGGATGTTGCAATCCTCGCCTCCATCACTATGAGACTTTATCTAACCCCTTTCTTTTTAATTTAGTCTTCATTTTTATTTTTTGTTTTTCTTTAATTTATGTTTCTTCTTTCCTTATGTGATTGTTTATCCCTTTCTCACCTTGAGGACAATGTGTTGTTCAAGTGTGGGGAGGGTTATGTGCTTTGCTTTGAATGTGAATTTTGCATATTATATGATGGTTATTAGGTTGCATTTTATGAATTGTGTGAATGTGTTAGTGGCTTAGATGGATTGGAATTGATTTAATTTTGAACATAGTTTATTAGATTATGAAGAATCATTAGCTCGCAAAATTAGTGAATTAGGGTCTTTGGCTAGATATGCAGCTTAATTAGGATTTAGTGTGAGTTTGTCACCCTCGAAATTGTCACATTTATTCATAATTTGAGGCCTTTCGACTTAAGTAGCTTTACTAGTATTTTTCATGGAGACGAGTAGCTAAAGTAACAAGGTAGGAAATAAAAAATTAAATTAAAAAATTAAAATAATAAATAATAAATAACTATTTCACTGGCCTTCGGTTTATGAATAGAGCTAGTAGCTAGTTGAGAACGTGATATAGCCGAGTAACCGGATCGACACGCATCACAAATATGTGCCTTCGAGTAAAAAGGCTATAATAACATTCCAACTAAGTAGCTTAATAAAAAGCATGACTTAGATGAGTAACCGGATCGATATTCATTACCAATGTTTGTCTCCACGTAAAAAGACTAAATCCATGTTCACAAAAAAAAATTAAAAAAGCTTTTTAGAATAAAAACCTATCGAACTTGTAATAGTTTATTTTTCATGAAAACATACTTAGGAGTAGTTATAGAGTCTGAATGACCAAAGAATTATTAATGGATGTGTGCAATTGAAAAGGGTAAACAAATTAACATTTGATTTTGGATTAATATATATATGTAGTTCAAAGGCCCAAGACGATTGAAATGACTTGAATGATTGTATTTAAAATTAAGTTGATTTCATGAAGTTGAAGCCAATGTCTCATTACTGCATTGTGTGTTATGTGTTTGTCGTTTTGTTTGCTTGAGGAGAAGCAAATGTTTAAGTGTGGGGATGTTGATAAGTGTGAATTGCATCATGTTTTAGGGCTTAGGTTGTTATGTATTTAAGTGTTAACTTAATCGTTTAGTATATCTTTAGGTTAGAATTGTGTTAATTTGTTAACTAATTGTTTTTAAATGTTTTTTTAGGTTAGTCAAGTCTTTGAGCTTAATTATTATGTCTTTAAGGTACCTTATTGTGTTTCAGGGTCAACATCGAAGAATGGAGAGGTTTTGGAGACACTCGGGTTGAAACATTGGCTTACGATCATGGTACAATAGGCCACAATCGTGACAGAAGCATTGTAGACAGCCCACGATCGTGGCCCATATTCCATGATCGTGATAAAAGCCTAGGACACAACCCACGATCATAGCCTGATTTTCTCTATCGTGACAGAAGGCTTAGATATGGCCCACGATCGTAGCATGCAGGGCCACGATCGTGGTCCTGCATGCCATGATTGGGTCCACATCTAAGCCTTCTGTCACGATTGTAAACTGTATCGAGCAGACGCACAAACACTTAGAAAATTCAAGTTTCGAAGTAGTTATTGGACCTTTCAAACCTCGGAAAAACCCTAGGACTGGCCAGAACACAAAAAGGTATATAAAGAATGAGACAAAGAAGATGAAGGAGCTTTTGCATTAGCCACCATTGAGAAACCCTAGAGAGAGTTCATTGAGTGATTGAGAAAGAGAAGAAGGAAGAAAGATGTGGAGAAGAAGCCAACGTGAAGTACTTCCCGATACAGGAGGTTTTTTGACGTTGTTGCCTCCATCACTCGTTCAGATCTTGTTTCTGGTTTATTTTCAATTTTATTAATGTATAGAATTAGAATAACTACTGATGATAGGATTGTAAGGATGTCTAAACTCACCTTTGGGTTGTTTTATCTTTGATTTAATGAAATTTGATTGTTTAGGTTTTTACTAGATTTATTGTGATTTAATTTCTGCAATTTCATAACTTGGTGATAACTAAGAGGGTGAATTAAGTAAAAAATAATTAAATTGGGATAACAAAAGTTAGTTAATTTAATAGAACTAGAATTAAATCAAATCAGTAATTATGTGAAGAGAGATCTCACATAGGTTTCTGGTAGTCTATTGGAAAACTTCATATCTAATTAGGGTTTAGATAGGTTATCAATTGAGATATTGCATTTTTCCATAATCTAATTACGGTTTATAATTTAGGGTTAATGGTTATAACTCAAGAGAGATTAATTAACCATAGGATCGTCTAGAACCAATGATCCAATAATTCATAATCGATTAAGTTAGCATTAAAGATAGGTAAAAATTTCCCTTTCTCTCAATTGGTAGTTCTTTAGGTCAATTCTTCAATATGTTCATTGCAACTGCTATTTTGTTAATATTTTCATAATTGATTCTTGATCTAAATTACTTGATTGAATTACATTCCTGTTTTAGCTTTGTTGCATTTTGAATTACTGCATATTGTTTTGGCCTTAGATTTTAGGATTAGATTAACCCTCCTCATTGGATCGACACCTTAGGTACTACATGAACGACCCGTACGCTTACGGATTATCGAGGTTAAATATTAAAACTTACACAAATCGGAAAACCGTGATCAATAATAGGGCCCCTTGAAACCAATTACCGTGTGAAAAGGATGTGGATAGTCTATTGCCAATGTGGTAATGAAATTCTAGCTTGACAACTTCCCTTAGCTTGAGAATATTTATCATAGTCCATGAAGAATTGTATTTAGGCTCCATCAACCAAAACTTAGCATTTAAAAGATAGTTAGCATGGATTCATTTCACCCACAAAGCCTACTTATCAGTCAGTATCCTCTATATCGTCTTTATCATGAGCATTTTACTTGTAACTTTGATTGATAATATACCTAGGCCCCCTTAATCTTTAGTTATACATAACTACTTCCTCTTTACTTTAGCTAATGTTTGTATTACATCACTCTTGGACTAAAGGAAGCTTTTTTTTAATTGATTTAACAATTTTCGAGAGAATTTTGACATATGGTGACCAATATGTGTGGTGGATATTAATTATTAAATTGATCAATTAAAGCTTACCTGCCATTATAAGGATCTTATTGTAGATAGTATTTTTTTGTATCTTTTCAATCAATATAGTGAACTCTGCTTATATAGGTCCTTTGGAGGAAATTGGAATACTTAGATACGTTAAAAGGGCCTCATATATTTCAAACTAGTGAAGCTGGAAAGCCTTGAAGCTTTATGTTGAGCACTAAATGCAATATAAAAATAGCTTTTATTTTGTTCATAGATAGTCATGACATCAATCTAAATAAGTCTAAACCTGAAGTGAGTGCATTAATAGAGTTAGCATATGCTTTGGAGAATAAAATGAGATCATTAACAAAAGCTAAATTACATAATCTCAAAGACTTCCATTTATAATGGAACTTAAACTCATGACCTTGAGAGATAACCATATTAACCAATCTAGTAAACACTTCCATACTTAAGGTAAAGAGATAAGGAGATAGAGAGAGGATCTCTCTGTCTGAAACCTCTAACATCCTTGGTTACCTTAGTAGGTTCTCCATTCATTAAAATGTAAGAAGCAGTATAAGTTATACATTATTTAATATAACCCATAAATATATCATGAAAACTAAATGTTTTTAGATTGTTTAGAATAAAGCTTAAATAAATAGAGTTAAAAGCTTTATGAAAATCTATCTTGACGGCAAGATCCTCACTTAATTGTTTTTTGCTAAAATTCTTGAAGGGTTTGGCATCCCTAATTTACCTCCTCTTTATAGAAGCTCCTTGAGAGGAATCAAAGAGACAAGATAGAGAATCTTTGAGTCTTCAAGCTAACAACTTTAAAATAATTGTATACATGCATTGCATCATGAAATAGCCTAAAATCTTTTAGAGAAGTGGAAGAAGGTACCTTGGGGATAAGTGTATGAAGGTTGTCAAGTTCCCTTAGCATTCTTCCATTTCGAAAGAACTCAAACATTATTTTTATGATAATGGTCTTAGTACCTGGCCACATTTTTTTGGGAAAAAAACATATTAAGATCATCAAGGCTTGAAGCTTTATTTAGATTTAGAGAATAAAGAGAAGCTTCAAAATCATTTCCATTTAAAGGTCTTGAAAGCAAGTCTACAGCTTGTGGTGAACATATTGGATTAATTAAGTGGTGGAAAATTAGTTAACAGGAGGGACAAAGGTGTTAGAGAAACAGTTGGAAACTTCTTGCTTAATCTCATATTATGAATCAATCACTATGACGTACTCCCTTATGATAGATGTAATCCTGTTATAATTTTTCCTTACCAGCATTAAATTTATGAAAGAAGGAAGTGTTTTTATCACCATTTTAAGCCATTGATTCTTTGATCTCTATATCATATGTGAAAGATTGATGTTTAGGGCCTAGTTATATCTAATTAGAGTTGCTTTCTCCTCATAATAAAGATAAATATCATTAGACTGCATATAAAGGGAATATTGGATCTTACTTAAATTGTTCCCAATATCAACCATTACTTTAAAGGTGTTACTAAATCTTTTCTTATTAAAAATTTACCTCAAAACTTTCAACCTTCACTAGGAATTTATTAAATCTGTAATGGAAGCTTCTCCTCTCATAAATAATCAAGTTTTGGATAAAAATTGGAGTAAGTTTTGAAACTAATTGGTTGTTAAAAGAAACTCTACTATTTGGGAATGAAGAGATCTAGTGTGAATTCACTAAAGCTCTATCAATTGTCTTCCTCAATAGCCATTGTGCCTTTTTTTAATGCTCTATATGAAAAATGAACCTCAATTTTGAGATTAGTGACCTAAGTAGAGCTAATGTAATCCCAGGAATCTTTCGAGTAATTTTGGGGCAAGCATTTTCTTAGAGATGACAACTGGACCCGACCTAAGGCACCACCTTTATATACAAAACAACATCATTTTTTTAAATGACATCATTTTGACATTTTAAATTGAAAAAAAATTGAGGCAGCAAGGCTTTAGTCTAGCAAGGCTTCAACCCATTGCCATCTCTACTTTTAAAAGAAATAATTAGTTGTTGAAATTCCTTAGAATAATCTAAGGCTAAATCTTAGTTTTCCTAATTTCATTTAGTTTATTCCATAAAGGAATTCTCTAGCAAGCGAGGTCGAAAGCATATATAAAAGCAACTTGAAAATGAATATTTTTTTGTTTCATCTTAAGATATAAATAAACCATTTGATCAGTTATAATTGTATGATAAGCTTCCAATTTTTAAGGATCAAAAGAGATCACAATCTTACCACTATAGTGGTAGTTTATAATGACTGGCTAGTGATTTTCACAAAGTTTAATTTGTTACAATGATTCTTTTTAATTTTAGTTTCTAAAATACCAATGAACATTGGTTTATTATCCTAAATATAATTTAGCAAAACTTATTGTTTGATAGGGCTATTAAGCCTTCTAATGTTCCAAAAAAGAATTAACATTAGGAAGGAGAACTTATCTTACCTTTCTGCTTTCTTTTAGACTTCCTCTTGGTTATACTATTAAAGTCTTTATCCATCATAGATTCTTCCATTGTTTTGTCAGTAGAGGAGCAAGCAGAACTCCTACCAATAGGATAAGCTATCTTTAAAGGAGTTATAAAAGTTTTTTAAGGTAATAATTGAAGTTACATGGTCATAATTCTCCTTACCTTACTATAATCCTAGTTGTTCAGCTTATTATTAGTTTCAGTTTGGTATAGAAGAATTTGGTGTTTTTTTCACTAAGTTATCATTAGGTTGAGGATTAACACAAGAAACTTCAGTTGCCTCTTCAACATAATTGAATCCCTTAAGGCTAACTTCTACATTAGTCATATTAATCCTTTTCCCCTCTTTAGTTACCTCTTCAATATGATTGACTCCCTTAAGATAGTCTTCTACTTTAGTCAGTCAGTCATGTTCCCCTCTTTAGTCATTTCAGCACCATTCCTTTCCTTCCTACTATCATTGCTTTTATCTTCCATTTGCATTAGCTCCTCTTATTCTCCTGTTTTAAATAACTTACCATTAAGGCACCATTCCTCATTGCGTTGAGCAATATTACGTCTATAAGAATAAATGACTGAAACTTCATCCTTAACAAGGTTATCATTTTCATCTATTCTCATCAAAGCGTTAATATTAGGAAGACATTGTTAGTTATCCACAATAGCATAAATCCTAGCATAATTTAGTTACGAGATACATTAAAGTTCACTATAAGTTCCCAAAATGGAAAATACAAATAAAGATTAAAAAAAAAGTAGAGGGAGGGGGTCAAACTTTCATGTAATTTTGAATTTATAAAAATAATTCAAATAAATGTTTTTCATTCTAGCTATGATTTTGTCAAGACATATATGTTTTCTAATAAAGATGGGAGGATGACTCAATTACTTTTATGGTCCAATATTTCATGAGAATGTTATAAATGTTAATCTATAAAGGAATCTAGCTTTATTTGAGGTTTTGTGGCTTAAAACATGGTCTCCATTTTTGCAGGAACACTAATTTACTATTAAAATGTCATGGACTTGGTTCTAGGATCCTTTGAGCTTGATATGGAGAATCAAATTTAGAGAGGAATATGTTGTCTTTATTAATTATAACTTCGATAAGGCCATGCTTATTCAACTAATTTTGAGCCAAAGAGTTTGTAAAAGTGAATGGTGGCCTTCTTTCTAGAAAAATCAATCAATGTGGGTTCCCATTTGCTAACTAATTCTTTCAAAATGTTCATGTTAGGGGCAACTACAAGTTTTTCATTTGAAAAAGAGTCTCTTAACACTTGGAGCCATAATTTTTAGATAAGAGGTTTTCTAAGAGACTAATTAGAAAGGATATCCTAAGGTGAGAGAATAATATAAGCTTAGATAAGAAGGATAAAGTCATGCAGGGGTTATTTAGGAAGAGGTGAAGTAAAGGGAGTCAAAAGCTTCTAAAAAAATGGGTGCATTGGTTGAAATTTTCTAGTAAGGGAAACAATGATAGTTCTGCAAAATGGAGGGAAAAGGCCTAGAAAGAACTAAACCAGAAATAAGTTAAGAAAATGAAGGAATCAATATACAAATCTAGAAAGCCAGGGACATTCTAATAAGGAGAGTTGGACACTCTAGTAAGGAGAGTTGGATTGAAGATGTAACATAAGGGAAAGGGGAATCGAAGTGTATGGTAGAGTGAGAGGAAGAGGATGGTAAAAGAGAGAACGAAAACAGGTTCTCCGAAGTTTAAAATGTCATTTTTTATTTTTAATTAAATTTTTTTTTGGTCAAACCAAATCAACCGAGCTTAGTTCTGGGTGGGCCTAACCTGATCCGACCAAACGATGTCATTTTTACTTTTAGTTAAAAATTAAATTTTTTTTGAATATATCCAGATCAAATTGAGCTTGACCTTTGGTAAGCCCAACCTACTGTCATCCCTAAGTTTGAGAAGAAGAACACATGAAGCTGAAGATGAAGTAACAAAGAAGAGAAAGAAAACTAAGGAACTATGTAAAATTATACACCAAATATGAAGAATTTCAAGTATAACATTAACAACGTGATACAAAAATAAGATTTTTCCAATACTCAGTTTTGTTAAAATTTAACATATTAAATACTAGGGAGAAAAAAATAATAGATCCTTTCTAGTAGTTATATTTATAATCTTTTATGTAAGATTTTTTTAAAGAAAGACGTATCATTGAAAATATAAAGTTTCTGAAATAATAAAAATCATGAGATGAATAACTTTTGAATTATTTTTAATAAGATGTTTTTTCATATTCCTTTTATAAATCAAACATTTATATAATTGTAATTAAGATAATACGATGGAGTTAGAAAAAATTTGAGAAAACGAGTTTCAAGTTAAATTTGCTGTTTTATTTTGATTTCTCTTATTTTTAAAAAATTGAAAATAATTAAATTTAAAATTCATTTATTGTAAAGGGACTTATTTTTGAGTGTAGAGCATAATATAGTGAACGACAATTCTACAAAGTTAACATGAGTATTTAGATATTATAAGCTAGACGAAATAAACAAGTTTTATGAAAACTCTCTTTTATCCATAAATCGACTGCCTCTAAAACCCCACTAATTAGCTAAAAGATTGGAATCTAACACCAATTATTAACTAAATGATAGGAATCTTTTCCAAATTCCTGTACCGCATCAATCTAAATTCTCTGCGCTTGCCTCTCTTGTCCGACGATGGCTTTGCCAAGTCTTACACATGATAAAGCGTCTCCATACAAGTGCCATATGTCAGACGTTACGGCCATCAGGTGTCCATGTCACCCAGCTCAATCAGCAACGTAATAAAATTTTGTTTTATCCTATAATTCATTAATTTGTAACACCGTCTTGGGCCCCTCGTTGCCCATAAACGTTTGACTAGTCGTTGCGCTTTTAAATTACTTCTTTCCCTCTTTCTTACATTGCACTAAGGACAGTTCAAAAGACATGAAACTAAACAAAACCGGTTAAGTTACATAGACATAAATCAAAATTTCAATAACGTCATGACATTTACTTCTCAAGACGTTTGAAGTTACCTAGGTTTTCTTCATGTTACAAAGCGACACAATTAAGCAGTTGTTTACTTTATTATAATAAAAAGAAAGGAGATGTTATTAATGTTTTGTTTGTGGGTGGATAGCTTTGATCATTGAATTGGTTGGAGATGAAGACTCGGTACACCTTGACATTGTTTAGTTTACGCATTTCTCAAGTGCGATGATAATAAGTATACTGTGATGATTTACAAGATACTGTTCAACTAGGAAAAAGGAAATCTACATTTTTATTGGTTTCAAATTGGACCTCCACAGCAATTTGACTGCACTTTCATTGGTTCCAATGTAGAATTTTATGCAGATAATTAGACCTGATAAACAGAAAAACAAACTAAAGCACATTCCATTAAAATCTCCATATACAATCAGAAAGTATATCCCTTTAACCAAAAAAGACACAATAGAAAGTTTATTTTGAGAAGGTCTACAACTAGATACGTACTAAGGAAACGTTTTGGCAAACAACACGCATAGATATAATATTTTGGGCAAATTGAGACCTTTAATGCAATTACTTTTATAAGAGGAAAAGAAAAACATCTATAGCAGGCGGAGACTCCAGGATTGGACGAAGCTTGGTCTATGATTTGAAGAACTTTGTACCTCTTGGAGAGTTGCTGTTGTTGCTTACTAGTTTGTTCTGACTGAAGAGAATGTCTTCAAGTTCATATCTTTTTGACAGGTTGTGTATATATGTTACTCTTTGATTACTTTCTTGGCTCAATCCTTTTGCCATATTTTGTCAAGCAATTTTCTTACAAATTTACTGACTAGCATGTTATAATCTAGAATCCAATTAGCCATCACTACAAGAAAAATCGCAAATAGGGACGGAATTTGGGACCGAAATAGGTTAAAAAACAAAATCGTCTCCAAATCCGTCCCCAAAGTTCGCTACATCTACACCAACCAAACTTTTCATCCCAAAATCGGTTGCAAAGTTTGGCGCCAAAGCCTGCGAAGTAAAGTTCATAAGAATCCGTCCCTAATTCCGAACCAAATTTATGAACGAAAAAAAACGGTCCCCAAATTCGGTACTAATTTGCGATTGTTCATATTGGGACGGATTTAGAGACGGAATATTAAGGACGGAATTTTTCGGTCCCAAATATTGGACGAAATTTGTAACCAATTTCTTTGAGAATTTTTTCCGTCCCTAAAATCGTAACAACGATGTTGGGACCAAATATTCCGTCGCTATTTTCGTACCTAAGTCCGTCCCAAATTCTGTCCGTAAATCGGTCCCTATTTTGGTACCTAAATCTGTCCCAATTTTTGTCCATTTAATTTCCCCACTTCTCCAGCAAGTAAAACGGTGCGTTTTTCTTTGAGCCCTTTTATTTATACCCAGAGGTCGAGAATCAGAGGGTATTGGCTGCTCTTTTTTGCATCTTCTTCAAAAGGTTGTAAAAATCTTGAGATTTTCTCTTAAAGGTGGAGTTGCTTG
>JAOQMS010000009.1:12683765-12711664 GCA_027563885.1 Erythroxylum longipes
TTTGGTTTACCGACGGTATAGTTGTTTTTTCCGTCGGTAATTTCCGTCTGTAATTCACTATTTTCTTGTAGTGTTTTAAAAACTGCAGAAACAGTTTCACTCATCCTAATCATTTCATTACCTCTTAACTTTCTCTTGTTTGTACACAATTCCTTAAGGAATTTCACATACATTGGCACTTGCATGACTGCTTCTAACAGTGGGATGTTGACCTCAACCTTTTGAAAGATCTCCCAGATCTCTTTATCCTTATCCTCCTTATTTAACTTTGCTAAATTGCTAGGAAAAGGAGGATTAGTCTTTTCAACAATTGGGAATTCATCATTTCCTTTTGAGCTTGATGGCATATCCCTTTCTTCTTCAAGCTGCCTTTCAATATCATTTTCATTATCCATCTTTTTGAGTAATTTTTTCAAGGCCTTAAGCTTCCTACCACTCCTCAAGGTGATTACATTATTGTTCTTTATATTCGTCTCTGGTCATGATGGCAATTGTCCTTCACTTTGTGACTCTAAATAGTTGATCTTTATTATCATCTGATCTATTTGGCATTCTAAGTTTTGGAATCTTAATTTTACTTCCTGTTGAAATTGTAGATTGTTATTAATAATGGAATTAATCAATTATTCCAAAAATATACCTAAATCTAAGAAAGAAGCTTATGGTCTTAGTTGGAATTGCTGCGTTCCTTGTGGTAAGTTCGGGAAGTAGTTTTACTTCCCATTCCCCCTGTAATTCAAGTTGGCATGATCCCTCTAAACTGGGTTATACGTTTGGGAGTATGAGTTATAATAGTTAGGAAAAGTTTTCTAATAAAATACATTATCTCATCTAAATGATGTTTGAGGGATGAAGTACTTACCTCGTTTACATGATGAACATCATTGCGAGTGCCAAATTGTTGATTGTTAGCAGCCAGTCGCTCAATCCAAATTCGAGCCTCTATAGGAGTCTTTTCACACAATGTTCCACCTCTTACTGCATCAACCAAAATGCTCTCTGTAGGTAACAATCTCTCGTAGAAATATTGAATAAGAAGTTGCTTTAGAATGTTATGGTGCAGACAACTAGCACATAGCCTCTTAAAGCACTCATAATACTTATAAAGGGACTCCCCATTATGTTGCTTTATGCCAAATATTTCCTTTAAAATACTCTTTATCTTTGAAGCAGGAAAATATTTTTCCAAAAATAGTAGCTTCATCTTTATCCACATATTCACACTCCTAGCAAGTAGATCAAACAACCAATCCTTTACTGCATCTTTTTGTGAGAATGGGAAAGCCCCAAACATGATCTACTGGTCTATCACCCCTGGAGGCTTCATGTTTAGACAAACCACATCGAGTTCCTTGAGATCTTTATACATATTCTCACCTGCAAGAACATGAAAATTAAGCAACAAATGTATTAACCCAGACTTAAGTTTAAAGGTAACATGCTTATCAAATTTAGGAAACATAATGTCTAAAGGCCTTTGGTTTAAGTTGGGTGCAGCTAACTCCTTTAGCATTCTCAGATTTGCAATTGGTTTTTTGAAATCAAGTTCTAGTTCTACTTTTGATGATGTTCTTATTTCTCTTCTTAATCTTCGCAATGTCCTATATATCTCGGGATCAAATTAGGCAAGTTCTTTATGAGGAGATTTGATAACTACCTTAAACCAACACTAAAAAATGTTGAAAGATTAAAAATAACTAAAAATGATTATAAACAATATGTACACAAAACACCAACTAAAATAAAAAATGAAAATTGAATCACCATACTCCCTAATAACGACGCCAAAATTTGATAGCGCGTTTCTGGTTCACTGCAAAATTTTCCTAATTCTAGACACTAAAAATCTGTAGTTATGGTGAGTTAGGATCGTATCTACAAGAAATATTTGGTTAATTCTTGTAATGAAAATAATTGATAAAGGGGGGGTTTTGAGTTCATGCAATCGACAAAACAAAATAAAAATTAAACTAATGTAAATAATTTATCAAAAATAGCCAAAGATTATCAGAGTGATGAATATGTTTAAAATTCGATTCTCGAATGAATCTTAGCTTACACATGATCAAACATCTTTCACTGTGATAATGCTTTCACACCTCTCCTTGAACTATTGGTCGTAGATTATCAATAAACCCACTAATCCCAGTTTTCCTTTAGGTCATATTTAATTAAGAGACCATTGTTAATTAAACCTAACTACTGAATAACCTAGAATACGCTCTTTAGATTTAATTGGGTAGCCACATTACAAAATGGAAAAAAGACCAATCTAAGCAACAAACACATAAGCTCAGTTTATTTAACCTAAGCTAAGTTATCCCTAATGATTTAACATCATTAGTTTCCATAAATGAATCCAAATATAATGATTACGAATTATATTAACGATTCTAGCAATGGGTTCACAATATAAACAATTTAACGATAACGAGAATACGATTGTCCATATATGAATCCCCAAATTGATTAATCAAAGGATAACCCAAACAATTTTGAGAGAGCGATTTAACATTAAACAAAGATAAGATAAACTTGACTGTGCACGCTAGGTGTCAATTTTAGCTTCAAACAGGTGTTGGGAAGTTGAACTTCCATTTTCTCCATTGATCTCTAAGGGATGAGCTTCTGTTAGCCCTTTATTTCTCCCAAAACCTAGAAATGATGAAGAATAAAATGAAGGATGTTCTCTACTGTCACATAATATTCTATTTATAGTGAAAAGTAGGTTTTCGGGACAAGTGGAAAAGGAATCATGGGTGTGCATGAAATGTCTCATGGTTGTGCATAGCTTCTCATAGTTATGAACATTGTTGCATTGGCGTGAGAAGGAGTGTCACACTTATGCAACATGTGTCATGGGTGTAAGATGTGTCTCATGACCATAACAAATTATGCATGGCCATGAATGACTTTTCTCTTTCCTCATCTTCATGTTTCTATCATATACTCTCATCTTCCTTAACATTTTCTTATTTTCTCTTGCTCTAATCCTTCTCCTTATTGCTCTATGAAGATAATAGAGTATGAATCTGAAGAAGATGGCTCAACGAGTATGCTTTCGACTCACTTTAGCTATTATACTTCCAAATTATATCTAAAATCAAATATGAACTAAAGTGAGTGTCTTAAGCATTTTCAGGCATTAATCACTAAGTTTAATGGATTAAATGTGCCAACAATTAAGCACATATCAGCAACTTGAGCATTTACTTTTACTCTTGTAATTGGTTAATGTGCATTATCTTTAGAAGAGTTGTGACTAGTGGTAGACACAAGATAGTGAGATTTTGAGCCTTTATAAACTGATACATCTAAATCAATCTCATTGTCTTTTTTTTATGTGTGACCTTCATGACATGTACATCCTGACTTTGCTTTGATTTTCTATTCAAGACCACATATTTTTCATATGCATTGACATGGAAATGATATTGGCATTCTTTGTTTCATAAGTTACATTAGCCAAATAACCTACCTATTGATATGTTTTTTCCTTTATTATGCCCCCCTTAAGCTTTAATTGCCTTTTCTTTTTGTAATAACCATATTACTTGCTTTAAATTTAATCAAATATCCTACCCAAGCCTTAAATCTAATGGAGCATTTCTTGATTGTTGATGGTTGTGGATGTACAAGAGTATAAGTGTGGGGAGTGCATATATATGGGATGGTTATAATTATTAGGATGCTATTTTATATCATATCAACAAAATTCCCATGTTGATGTAGCTACTTTCAATTTTTATTTTAAAAAAAGAAAAAGAAAAAGAAAAAGAAAAAGAAAAAGAAAAAGAAAAAGAAAAGGAAAAAGAATGTTAAATAAAATTATCAAGAAGGAAATACAGTTGTTTTGAAAAGTTATTCATGATTGGTTTCTCCTCCTAAAGTTGTATGGAATGGGTAACTTGAGTATAATGCATATGAGATAGATGTTGCTTTAAAGGATCACTCCTTATAGTTTCAATGTATTGTCATCATCAATTTTTATTAGTGATCCTTTTTAATTGGATATTCTTCATATGCTTTATGGTGTGAGTGATGTAGCGCATCGTAACATTACTCAAAATAACTAGACCTACAACTATAACAGTGGTGAGTCTAGGTTGATCCTACAGAGAGTGTTCAGTTAGCTCTTGTTATGAAAAGAATTGGTGTTTAGTTTATGGGGTGGTTTTGGTTTGATTTTCAAATAAAAAATAAAATGAAATTAAGCTAACAAATACAAATTAAAGAAAACATTCAAAAATGAGAAAAGTGATGGATACGTTAGGGACTCGAGCAAAGGTTTTTACTCCTCAACCTTTAACGAGTGAAATCGAAGCAAACTTGGCATTCTATTCACCTAACATCACAGTGGACACATTTTTTGGCTTCCTCTTTTATTTAAATTTCCAAATCCAATGCACTCCCGGCTACGTGTGGACCTTCGCCTGCTTAGAAGTGGATTCGAACCATTGACACAAGGATTTTCAGTCCTCATTTTAATCTCAGCCTACACACAGTTGAACATACTTCATTGAATTGTTATTCTCATACCTCTCTTAGAAACTATTAATCGTAGGTTAACAATAAGCTCTGTTAACCTTGGTTTTCCCTTAGGTCATGTTTAATTAAGGAGAGCTCGTTAATTAAACCTAGCTATCAAACAATTTAGAACAAGCTCTCTAAATTTAATTGGACAACTGCATTATGAGTTAGGAAAACAGATTAATCAATGCAATAACCACAGAAGCTCAATTCATTTAACTTAGGTTATGTTATTCCTAATGATTAAAAAGCATTAATTGCCACAAATAAATCTCATCATAAAAATTATAGATTATATTGAAATTCTAATAATGGGTTCATAAATAAAAACAACCAAATAGAGAATTCAATCATTATTACACAACACCCAAACAATAGATACAGGATAACATAATGAATCCCTAAGAGAGAAAGAACAACAAATGAGAGAAATGCTTAACCGAGTTCTTCGGTGTCAATACCACCTCTGAATTGGCATCGGGAAGCTTAACTCTTCAAGGGTCTCCCAAATATGATATACATCGCCCCTCTTTTTAAAAAATAGAGAGCTTACACCCTTAAAACGATTTCACTCAATGAAACATGACATTGCTACCATCATATGTTTATTTATATTAAAAACTAAGGTTTCGGGTAGCATTTGTGTGAAAGCCACGACTATGACATGTTGAGTTATGAGCATGACTGCTTAAATCACGATCATGCAAGGTAAGTAACGGTCATGATATGTTTTGTCATGGTTGTGCATCATTATTCATGTCCATTACACAAATTGCATTCTCATGAATTCCCTTGATTTTCTGTAATGTATGTCATGTCCATTACGCAAATTGCATCCTCATGAATTCACTTAATTTTCTGTAATATATACTCTTCATCGTCATGCATTTTCTTGTCTTCTCTTATTTTAATCCTTATTCCTCTTGTTCAAACAAGTGAGGGTGAATCTCAAAAGATAGCTCAAAGATTGTGCTTTCGACTCACTTTAGTTCTTTCACTTCTAAATTATACCTAAAACCAAATATGAACTAAAGTCAATGTCTTAAGAATTTCATAGCAATAATCACTAAGTGTTATAGAATAAATGTATATTCAATTAATAAATTTATATTCAATGAAGCATGTATCAATTTCCTCCACACTTAGCTTTTGACTGTTCTCGATTAAAACATCTAAATTAAAGTTACAAACCTAAAACACTTACTCATTTTCTATATGTTCTAAGAATGGATAGTCATAAGTAAAGAGAAACAACTTACAAAACCATAACAAGAACTTCACATTCAACACTTTTACTCATGACTAATCAACATTCATCACCTTTAGAAACTAAGTAATCTAGAGGTAAACTTGGTCAAAATGTGTTTAAATAAGAGATATCCATAGGTACATGAAAAAACCATTCATGATCATGACATTCCATAAATTTGCAAATCATTTTAATGGTGGGTTCACATGCATAATCTTGAATTGAAGGACTTGTTAGGGTTGTAATGTAGGCAAGGGTTAAGGTGAGATGTATTTTGGTAATGTAGTTTAAAAGCGATCAAAGCTAGCGAAATGAGAAAAACCCTCAATGTAACATCAAATGGAAAAACCAACATTCACTCACAATTGTGTATACCAACTATGATGAATGAAAAAGCTATGTTTCCTCGCTCAAATTCAAACTTTCACACCACAAACCACATTATGCATAACCAAATAAAAGGAATCACTCATACAATTGATGAAAATACATGGAAACTATAAGGAGTGATCCTTCAAAGCCACATCTAACTCACATGCATCATATTCAAATTACCTATTTAATATAACTTTAGGAAAAAAATAAAAATAATTAGTTTCTCCTCCTAAAGTTGTATGGAATGGATAACTTGAGTATGATGTATATAAGGTAGATGTTGCTTTGAAGGATCATTGCTTATAGTTTCAATGTATTGTTATCATCATTTTTTATGAGTGATCACTTCTAATTGTTTATGCTTAATGTTGTTTATTGTGTGAGTGATGTAGCATATCATAACACTACTCAAAATAACTAGACCAATAACTATAGTAGTGGTGAGCCTAGGTCGCTCTCATAGAGAGTGTTTGGTTAGCTTTTATTATGAAAAGAATTGGTGGTTAGGTTATGGGGGTTTGGTTTGAAATAAGAAAATAAAATGAAACTAAGCTGACGAAGACATATTAATGAAAACATTAAAAATGAGAAAAGTGATGAATACGTTAGGGACCCTGTCATCGGTGCAATTTTAGCCTACACATAGTTAAACATACCTCATTGAATTGTTATTTTGATACCTCTCTTAGGAACTATTATTCGTAAGTTAACAATAAGTTTTATTAACCCTAGTGTTCCCTTCTTCTAATATAATGATATCACATCTGAACTAGTGTTGGGAATCTCAAGCCTCCATGGATCTCTCAAATATGAGGTCTATCGCCCCTCTTCTTCAAAAACCAAGAGCTCATACTCTTAAAATGATTTCCCCCAATGAAACATGAAATTTCTGCAATCAAATGTATATTTATATTTAAAAAATTAGGTTTCATGTAGAATATGTGTGAAAGTCAAGGCTATGACATGTTGAGTCATGGGTGTGACTTTAAGTCAGTTGTGGTCGTGCATCATTAGTCACATCCATGATACTTTATGTCATGACTATGACTTGCACTCTCATGACTTCACTTAATTTTCTGTAATGTATACTCTTTATCTTCATACATTTCTTATCTCCACTTGCTCTAATTCTTGTTCTTCTCAGTCTACGGAGACAAGTGAATGTAAATCTTAAAAAGATGGCTCAAAGATTGTGCTTTCGATTCATTTTGTCTTTTTTGCTTTCTAATAAATTGACAATGATTATAAATTACAATTCTAATTAACAATTAGAATTAAATAAATTAAAACTCCTTTTAATTTATCTTTAATTCTCCAATTAAACAATTTATAATTATATGTCAGGATTGAAGTCTAGCAATATGTCATGACCACCCAAATATCATAAATATCAAAGTGGTTGACTTAACCTGTTTGTACATGGTTATGATGTATAATTTAATCCTTTTGTCATCCAATGTTCTAATTAGACAAAGTATGGAGACAGTGTCTACTCTTTTCATCAAATCATGTTGGTTCTTGCTAATCAGTAATTGATTTATAATTGACTTTGAAAATGTCTTTTCAATTGTTCATTCATTCTGGCCAAAGAATTCTATAAATCACTACTAATCAAGAATAGTAGAGCATTCTCTCTAATTACTTTAGAGTGACAAATCCTTTAATGACTTGCTCATCTATCTCTGTGTGGTTCATATTGCATCCAAGTACTACCAACTGAATTATCTTAGGATGATTCATAAATACCATCAAAACACAGTAATTCCCACCCGAGAAACCTTGGTAATCTCAAGTCTGAGGATTAATTATACAACCATCATTATGAGGAACTTTATAAACACATAAGTAATATTCCATTCAGGATTCTCATAGCAATTCAGTGACTTATTGTAACATCTCATTGTTCCATGATTAGGGTTAAACCCCTGGGATGCTTTATTTATGAGAATTTATTGAGAAATTAGAAATGCATTTTATGCATTATATGGCATACACATGCACGTGAATACTGTTGTCATTCATGAAATAATTGTACATGCATTTATTGACATTTTCCGGGTATAAGTGAATTTTTAATGTGATTAAAGTGTTATTTGGTGATAATAGTTATTCTTTTGAAAATTTTGGAGAATTATGGATTAATTGTTTTGAAAATTGAATTGATGTGTATTAGAATTTGTTTCGCATTTTTGGAGGCATTTCGAATATTTTGGAAATTTATTGAAAATTTAGAGTATTTTGGACTAAGAAAAATATAGAAATAAGAGACAAATAGAAGTGTGACAAATGGACTACTGAATGTGTGACAATTGGACACATTACTATGTGACAAGTGGAGCAATAGCTAAGTGACATTTGGTAGCTTCACACGATGACAAATGCAAGACAAGCATTAGGGACATGTGGCAAAGTTAAGTTAAGCCACCTAAGCCTAGTTTTTGTTAGGCAAGGAAGAATTTTCTGCAGCTCTCTTTTGGCTTCACCGAAATTCTCCATCACCATCTTCCTTCTTGCTTTCCTTCACTAAAGACACATCTCTCTTCTTACTCATCCAACACCGAAAACACTTCCAAGCCTTCAGCCATTTGGGATTTTACTTATTTCACTCGTTTTGTCTTTTCTTCATCCACCAACCTCTCTAATTTTCTCTCTTCATTTCTGAAATTTTGCTAAAGAGAGAAGAGAGAGAGAAGCTTAAGTCAAGTAAGTTTTATGATAGTGTAAATAATTTCTCTTAAGGTTTTAAGGTTTGGTAATGAATGCATGCGTAAATGGTGTATATTTTCATGCTTGTGGATTGATGCATGTGTGAATGGTGTTGATGCATATGTGGGTGGTGAAGGAAGAAGCAGATTCGGTGATATGCTTAACAAGATGAAGGATTGAAGTGAGCTGGAGCATGATATATGCAGTATTTTACTGAACATACATCTGTATTTAGGGTATAAGTTGAGCCGTGAATATCCAAATTGGATAAAGTTTGGTTTAGAGTAAATTAGAGACATAGGGATATATTTTTCATGAAGAAATTGAAATTTAATTCTGTCTCTAAGAGTTTCAAAATTTATCTTGAATTTGAATTTGGGAGTCTGTCATGGTTTGGGAACAGTATGTAGTGTTTTTAGTATAACTTTCAGAATACTGAATAAAATTGCATGAAATCAGCTTCATTAGAAACTAAAGGCATACATAAACAATTTTTTATAAGATTGTTTTGCCTAAATCTTTCATATTCCTTGTCAAAAAGGAGCATGAAAGATTGACCCAAAGGTCTGTTTTGGGAAGAGCTGGGAGAAGTTGGAATAAAAGGTAGTGCACGATGCTGTTTGACAGTTCTGAACATCCTTCTCCTAATGACTTGATTCTTAATTCAAATTAAATTAGAGTCATACAGCTACAACTTTCATGGATAAGTCTAAGTTTAATTCTGTCTTTAAGCATTTCAAAATCTGGCTCGAAATTGAGTCTTGATTGAGACTATAATACTAACCAAGACAGAAATCATGTCCTGTTGATATTGAATAAATTGTATTGATAAAAGCCGAATTAGACAAAATTATCTCCATAAAATTTGTAGTTCATTCTCTTATGTTTCAATTAGTATTAATTTTGTAATTTTTGGATATCTGATTTGAAATATATGAGTTGTATAATTTGAGGGTATGATCATGAAATAGCCAAAAGTTCAATTATACACAGTCTGTGATATTATGAGCATAACTTATAGAATACTAATAAAAATTGGATGATATTAGAGTCATTAGAAACTTAAGACATAGGAGAACAATTTTCCAGAAGGAAGTGTTGCCAAATTACTTCATTTTTCTGATGTTAATAATCATGCAAAGTAGACCTGAAAGTATGTTTTTAGACAAATCTGGATTGATTAATTGAGTATTGTGGTATGAATGAACATTGTGACAAGAAATTGAATAAAGAACCTGGAATTTTTCATGAACATGCATTGTACATATTCAGTATACATGAATGTGCATTTAAAAATTCATAATTGTGCAAAATTGTGATGTGTGTATGTATGATATGTCATAGAGGATCACATTGAGCGACAGTATCCAGATATTGCTGGGACTTCAAGGCAATAAGATAAAAGGAGCATCAGTGAGTCAACCTAGATGATCTTCCTAGGATTGTTTGATTTATTCTGTTTAACTTCCAATTATTGAACTGCTTGTGATCTGAATATGAATTCCGGACTTAAATAGTCCGAGGAGTTTAATAGTCGGGAATGTATTGGAAGTGTATATTTGCATCTGAAAATTGAATGATATATGTTTGTCTCTGAGTCCTGAATGCTCAACGAAAGTTGAATGCCGGACTGAGGTCTGATGAATATGAGATTCTATTTATGCATCATAAGTTAATGTTATTCATGGAATAATATGTTATTTGATGCATTTTCATTAAATACATGCTCAGTTAAAGGCGTTGTGATCAAAGTATCCTGTTTGAAAGAGCTATAAGCTCAGTATTCTGCACTTAGAGCTCTACTCCATGATTTCTGTTTCTGACTGAGCCCAATGGGCCAGTATCTGCTTCTGTATCTGAAAGGCACTCAGTCACAACAAATAATGATGAATTGAGAGTCTCATATGCATCTGCAATTGCATATTATGATTATGAAATATATGAATGTGAATTCTTTCTGAAGTTATGATGTTAAAATGATATATGATGATAATATGATTGATTGGGTGTTCAAATTCTAAAAGAAGGTATGTGAATTGCATGACATTCTTATATCTTATTTTGACAGAAAATGTTGTTAATATGATTGGTTGTATGATGTCTGTGTGTGCCTAGAGTGAGATCATCAATGATGGGTCTCTCATTGACTTTGCACAAACTCATCCAAAATTTGCAACGTGATTTTACAGGTACGAGAAAGGAGACCTAGGTTTTTTTCTAAATTCTCATAAGCACTTTTGGGATTAACTTATGGATCAAAGGTCTGTCAGTTGGCACTTGAGGAGTTGTTATTATTTTTAAGTAGTTTACTTATGTCTTGTAGAACTTTTAAAAAGGTTTGTAAGCTACTATGTATTAATGCAATGACAAGTTGTGGTTTTTAAATATTGTGTTTTGTGACTTTTACATACATAGTTGATGCCATGATTGAGTTGGATACATTGCCATGTTATTCTAAGGGTAAGAGAGGAATAGGTGTCTTTCTCTATAACCAAGAATGAAAAAAATCCTCTCTGACCCATGACCATTACAAAGGGAATAGATTTTGGTTGCAAAAAGGAGAAGAATGATGATCAAAAGTGTTCCGTGGAAGATAATAAATCTCATAAAAGGAGAAGAAAGAATCAGGTAAAGGAAGGAGGTAGCATAAGCAACCAGGTGCCGCACGTACATTTTATGAAATTGACAACCGAGTCACCACTGAAGAATTTTCTTAAACCACCTTGAGTAAAGAAGAGCATCAAGCTAATGATGTTAAAAGAAACGCTGCATAGGATGTAACCCATGGTTTTTTTAAATTACTGGTTATTTCCTTGATTTTAGATAGTTTGAATTTCGTAGTTAGATTGTTTCGGTTCCAAATAAATGTAATGGAAGAGTAGGGCATTAATTTTGATAAAGATGATTGAGAAGGAAAGTGTAATGAGGTGATATTGCTAAAAGGAAGCTAAGAAAGGATCCTGGGGTTGTGTTTAAGGATGAAAGATGAAAAAATCGGAAATGGTGAAATTATCGTGGCCTGTGGCAAGGTAAATCTGTCCTATGTAACTTTTAAATGAATTGTTTACCATTTTACCCTTCCTTCATATATATATTCATTTCTAACCTCATTTTTTCATTCACTTACATTTTAATTTTATCTCTATAAGTTTAGAACCTCCAAACGCTCTCCCTTCTCTCTAACTAACTTTTATACTTCCACCTTCTTCCAACTTCCACCTACCTGTAGTCTATTATGCAGTGCATTAAGTAGTCAGCGAAGCGTAACCAATCTTTGGGAAGAAATCAAGTCTCCGGTCGTAGGCGAAGGAACAAGGTGGCAAATCTTGTAGCAACCTTCCCAATCTACTTAGAGGAGGAAGGTATTTCATTCCAATCCTTTAGTGTTAAGCAAATAGTAGTCTCAAAATACTTCAATTTTGCTACGCTAGATGGGCTAGAATTGCAAGATAGGGTTAAGAATTTAGCAGAAAGAATTCAGTGGAGCAAGTTTATAATGTAGCAAAACCCTGTGGATATTCTAGTATATAATCTACAATAAAGGTGTGTGAACTATCTCACCTTCACTTTATAACATGGCAACATATCCAACTTAATCATGGCATCAACTATATGTGTAAAAGTCACCAAACACATTACTTAAAAATCTTAACTTCTCGTTTCATTCATTCATAAAAATTTACACAGAGTCATCAAAAACCAATATTTACAACAGATGTACACAAGTTCTACATAACATATGTAAACTACTTAAAACAACTACAGCTGCTCAAATGCCAGCTGATAGACCTTTGAGCTATATCTAGTCTAAAATATTCTTCTAAAAGATCTTAGAAATCTAGGTCTCCTGTTTCATACCTGAAAAGCCACTTTGCAATTTTGGATGAGTTTTGCGAACTCAATGAGCTAACCATCATTAATGATCTCACTCCTGGCACAAAACAAAAATATCATACAATTAACAATCACAATAAGACATAAAGAATGTCATATACTTCACATATATCCTTTCAGAACTTGTACATCCAAATCAATGACATTATCATGATATATCACTTAAACATCACAACTTCAGAAAAGATATCACAAGCATATATTTCATAATCATAAATATACAAATGCAGATGCATATGAGACTCCATATTCGTTATTAATTGTTATGACCGAGTACCTTTCAGATACAAATATAGATACTAGCCCATTATGCCCAATAAGATACAAAAATCACGGAGCAATGCTCTACGTGCCTAATTACTGACCTTAAAGCTCTTTCAGACTGACTACTCTAATCACAATGCCTTTAACTAATTATGCATTTTATAAAATGCATAAGATAACGGAGTATGCCATGAATAGCATTCATATATGATGCACAGTTAGAATCTTACATTCATCAGACTTTAGTCCGGTATTCAACTTACATTGATTTTTCAAAAATCAATCAGATTTCAATAGCAAACAGATATCATACAAACGTCAAATGCAAATATAACACTTCCAATACATTCCTGACTATTAAACTCCTCAAAATAGTAAAGTCTAGAATTCATACTCAGAACATAACAATTCAATAGTTGAATGTTAAATAGAATAACTCAAACAATCCTAGGAAGATTATCTAGGTTGACTCACAGATGCTCCCTTTAGCTTATTGCCTTAAAGTCCTGGCAATATTTGAATGTTGTCGCTCAATGTGCTCCTCTAAAACATATCATACATACACACATCACAATTTTGTGCAATTATGAATTTATTTATGCACATTCATTTTTACTGAATACGTACAATGCATGTTCAGGACAATTCCGGGTTTCTTATTATTATTCTTGTCACAATATTCATTCATATATCAATACTCAATTTAACAATCCAGACTTGTCTAAAAATATACTTTTGGGTCCACATTGCATGATTATTATCATCGGTAAAGTGAAGTAATTTGGTAACACTTCCTTCTAGAAAATTGTTCTACTGTGTCTTAAGTTTCGAATGAGACCAAAATCATACAATTTGATTCATTATTCTATCAGTTATGCTCACAATATCACAAACTGTGTACATTTGAACTTTTGGCTAGTACATGATCATACCCTCAAAGGAGTACAACTCATATCTCTCAATTCCTATATCCAAAAATTATAAAAGTTATACCAATAAAAATTTAATAGAATAAACTACAGCCTTTGTGAAGACACCTTTTTCTAATTCGGCTTTTATCAATACATTTATTCAATATCAATAAGATATGATTTCTGTCTTGGGTAGTACTACAGCCTCAGTCAAGATGCAATTTTAAGCCAAATTTTGAAAGGGTTAGAGATAGAATTAGAATTTGACTTCTATATGAAAGTTGTATCCATATGACTCTACCTTAATCTTAATTAAGAATCAACTCATTTAAAAATCTATAGATCACGATATACTCAAAATATCGAAGCATGTTCAATGAAAATATTCTAGTTCACTTCCTCATTTTCATCCTAAATTCATCAGTTAAATCTTTTCATAATGTCTTAATATGGCTATAAATTTTTATTGAGAGAAATCAAATGTGTTATGAGTTTTTTGGTTTAAAAATAAAGTCATTTGGAGGTTGGAAGAAGAAGTTATAGCCAAAAGAATAAGGATGTTCAAAACTGTCAAACAACAGTATACCTTCGCTGTACATGATCGTGAATTTCTAATTGATCCTCCAATGTTGTGCACAATCATGAAACCCCTTAATGAACCCTTAAAGTCATGATCATGCTTGTGCATGATCATGCACTCCCTTTTATTCCAACTTCTTACAGTTCTTCCCTAAACAAACCTTTGGGTCAATCTTTTATGGTCATTTTGATAAGGAATATGAATGATTTAGGAAACACATTCTTCTGAAAAATTGTTCCTTTATGCCTTAAGTTTCTAATGAAACTAATTTCATGTAATTTGGTTCAGTATTAGGAAATTTATACTAAAAACACTACAGACTGTTCCCAAACCACAACAAAACACAATTTTCAACTTCAAGCCAAATTTCAAGACTCTTAATGACAAATTTCAAATTTAATTTCTTCATGAAAAATGTATCCCTATATGTTTCCCTTACTTTAAATCAAACTCCATACAATTTGGACATTCATAGGTCAAGTTATGTTCAAAATACAGATGTATGTTCAGTAAAACACTGCATATAACATGCTCTAGCTCACTTCAATCTTTCATCTTGTTAACATATCACCGAATCTGCTTCCTTCTTCACCACCCACACATGCATTAACATCATTCACACATGTATCAATCTATAAGCATGAAAATATACACCATTCATTCATGTATTCATTAAAAAATTAAAACATCTATATAACATACTTGACTTAAGCTTCTCTCTGTTCAGCAAAATTCTAGAAATTTGGAGAGGAAACAAGAGATTTCGGTGTTAGATGAGCAAAGGATTTAGCAGAAGACTTCGCAGGGTGTAACCTTGATAGACTAACGAAAATCCAATAGACAAAAATGGGCAAGATGATGTTTCGATGATGGTAAAGCAAGAAGGCAAGTGTAGATGGTGTCGGTGAAACCAAAGAAAGAAGTTGCAGAAATGTTTTTCCTAATGCCTAGGTGACTCATTTGTGCTTTAACACATGTCTCCTTTGCTTGTCTTCCACTTGTCCACTAGATAAGCTGCCATTTGTCTCTTAGTTATAGGTCCACATGTCATTCCATAATTTATCCAGTTGTCAATTAATAATTTGTCTCTTATTTCAATATTTTTCCTCATCTAAAATACCTCAAAAATTTGATAAATCTCCACAATATTCGAAATGTCTCCAAAAATTTTGAAATAATAACTATTATCACTAAATAAATTTTTAACACAATTAATCCATGATTCGCATTTTAATAGCATTTATAAATCAATTATACCCGGAAAATGTCAATGAATGCATATACAATTATTTCATGAATGACAACATTATTCACGTGCATATGTATGCCATATAATGCACGGCATGCATTTGTAAATTCTCAATAAACTCTTATAAATAAAGCATTCTAAGGTTCTAACCCTAATAATGGAGTAATGGGATGTTACAATTCTCCCTATCTTGGGAAATTTTGTCCCCAAAATTCTTACCTGATTCATTAAATAGTTGGGGGTAGTGCTTTCTCATATGCTCTTCTGTTTCCTAAGTCACTTCTTCACTTGAATGGTTTCTACAAAGTACTTTCACCATTGGGATCACTCGATTTCTTAATTATTTATTCTGATAGCCAATTATCTTAACTAGTTCTTCAACATAACTCAGATCACTAAAAAATTCAATTTCTTGAGTTCGTATGACTTGAGTTGGATTCGACGGATATCTCCTAAGCGTACTCACATGAAACACATTATGTATCTGTGCCATTTTAGAAGGTAAGGCTAACTTATAAGCCATTGGCCTAATTCTTTCAATTATCTCATACAGACAAATGTACCTCGGGCTTAACTTACCCTTCGTACCAAACCTCAACACACCTTGCCAAGGTGATACTCTTAGAAATACTTTATCTCCCACCTAATATTCTATATCTCACCTATATTGATCCACATAACTTTTCTGTCAGTCTTGTGCCATCTTAATTCTACTTCGGATCAACATCACTTTATCAATAATATCCTAAATCAATTTTGGGCCTTTGACAATCCTTAGACCCTCTTCATCCCAATATGAAGGCGAACTACACTTCTCGTCGTACAACGCCTCATATGGAGCCATACCGATACTATTATAATACTGATTGTTATAAGCAAATTCAATCAAAGCTATATACATATCTCATACTCTTTGAAACTCCAAAATACAAGCTCTGAGCATATCCTCAATAGTCTTAATCGTCCTCTCACTTTGACCATCTGTTTAAGGATGAAATGTAGCGCTAAAATTCCATTTGGCACCCAAAGATGTCTATAAGCTACCCCAAAATCTCGAAGTAAATCTGGGATCCCTGTCTAATATAACAGACACTGGAACCCCATGTAATCTCACTACTTCGTTCACATATTTCTGAGCTAACTAATTTAGTGAGTTACTCTCTCTCACTGGCAAGAAATGAGTCAACTTGGTTAATCTATCAATAATGTCCCAAATGGCATCATGTTGTCTCGGAGTCCTTGGTAAACCCATTATAAAATCCATCATGATTCTCTCCCATTTCCACTTTGGAATAGGAAATGACTGTAACTTACTAACTGGAGCCTGATGCTCTACTTTAATCTGTTGGCAAGTCAAACACTTAGCCACATAGTCAGCCACTTGTCTCTTCATCCCTGGCCACCAAAAAGATTGTTTCAATGTGTTATACATCTTGGTAGTACCAGGATGCATATCATAAGCTGCTATATGTGCTTCCTCCACAATCTCCTTCCTCATATCTTCAACATTGGGTACACACAATCTCTGTTTCATCCACAATATATCATCTCTCATTTCAAATTCAGAATTCAGATTCACTTTCAACTTCTCAATTAATTTCACAAACTCAAGATCCTTAAATTGGGCTTTCCTATTTCTCTCATACAATACTGGTCTTAACTTCAGTGTAGCTATCAATGCCTCATCTTGGCCCAATTTTAACTCAACATTTAGCACTGTCAATTGAACTAGGTTAGGCAACCTCGATAATTATACTTGAGCCACACTACTATTTTACTTCCTACTTAATGCAACTGCTACCACATTAGCTTTACCAGGATGATACTCAATTGTGCAATCATAGTCCTTTAACAATTCTATCCACCCTCTGTCTCATATTTAACTCCTTTTGACTCAACAGATATTTCAAACTTTTATGATTAGTAAATACCTGAAAGGTTTCATCATACAGGTAGTGTCTCCAATTCTTTAAAGCAAATACCACTGTAGCTAATTCCAAATCATGAACCAGATAATTAAACTCGTGAGACCTTAACTGTCTCGATTTATACGCTATTACCCTGTCATACTGCATCAACACACATCACAATCCTTGATGTGAAGCATCACTTTATACTACATAACCACCAATTCTCGAAGGAATAGTCAACACTGGTGCTATAGTAAACCGATGTTTTAGGTCCTCAAAACTTCTTTGACAATCATCAATCCATCTAAAAGGCACATTCTTTCTCAGAAGTTTTTTAAAGGGTCTGAGATCAGTGAAAACCCCTCGACAAACCTTCTGTAATAACCAGCTAATCCTAAGAAACTCCGGATCTCAGTCGCATTTCTTGGAGCTTCCCACTTCATCACCGCATCTATTTTTTTTTGGGTCTACCTGTATACCTTGTCCAGATACAATATGACCCAAGAATACTACTTGATTAAGCCAAAATTCACACTTATTGAACTTGACATACAACTGTTTCTCCCTCATTATCTGTAGAACCAATCTCAGATGTTCTGCATGTTCCTCTTTACACTTCGAATACACCAAAATATCATCAATAAACACAATCACAAAGAGATTTAAATAAAGTTGAAATACCTTATTCATCAGGGCCATAAAAGTTGCTGGGGCATTAGTCATTCCAAATGGCATCACCAAAAACTCGAAGTGCCCATATCTTGTTCTAAATGCACTCTTTGGTACATCAGCCTCAGCTATTTTCAACTGATAATATCCTAATCTCAAGTCTAACTTTGTGAACACCTGAGCTCCCTATAACTGATCAAGCAAATCATCAATCCTCGGTAATGGATATTTATTCTTAACTGTCACCCGATTCAACTGTCGATAATCAATACAAAATTTAAGAGTTCCATCCTTCTTCTTCACAAACAATCTTAGAGCTTCCCAAGGTGACACACTAGGTCTAATAAAACCCTTATCTAACAACTCCTATAATTAAATCTTCAGTTCCTTCAGTTCCACAGGTGGAATCCTATATGGAGGAATTGATACAGGAGTGGTACTTGGAACAAGATCAATAGTAAACTTCGTATCCCTTTTTGGGGATAATCCCAGTAGTTTAGTAGGAAACACATCTAGAAATTTCCTAACAATAAGAATATCCTAAATGGTTTGTTTATTTCGAGTATCAACTACGTGGGCTAGATAAGCCTCACATCCACCTCGGATCAATCTCAAAGAACTCATGAATGAAATTAGTCAGGCTGGCAATGCCTGACTAACTCCTCGAAACACCACTCTCGATTGATTAGGGGATTTAAGAACTACCTCCTTATTATAACAATTCATCACTGCCTTATGAGCAGTGAGCCAATCTATGCGTAAGATGAGGTCTATTTCCTTTAACTACAATACAATCAAATCAACTTCTAACTCTGCCTGATCAATCCAAACTATACACCTTTTACAAACCTCACCAATCACTGTTGTGTTACCTACTGGAGTACTCACCACTAAACCACGATTCAATATTTCTCTTTTACAATGCAGTCTCGACGTCAAATGCGGTGCGATGAATGAATGTGTAGAACCTAGATCTACCAATGGAAATGCTTCAAAATTAAAAACATGTAACACATATGCTACCACATCTGGGGAGTTCTGTACCTCCTGTTTGGTAATTCAATAGACCCTATCCTGAGGCTGCTGCTAATTACTCCGCACCTCGGTCCTGACACTAGGTCCTGTTGATTGAGTTCTGCCTCTACCTATGCCTCTATGTCCAAAACTGATAGCTCTACTCTGTTGTATAGTTGTCTCTGTCACTGTTCCTCCTCTCATTACAGACTGTGGTCCCAAAGTCTTAGGACAATCTCTGATCTAATGCTCTATAGAGCCACAACAAAGATAAGCTCCCGATAACCTCCAACATTGACCACCATGCTTCTTACCATAATGTTCACAATTCGGTATCTTTTGTGACTGCCCTCTTAACACTGATCCTCTACTTGTACCAGTTTGAACAAATCCACCTTTTGATCTAAACCCTGATTGTCTCGATCTAGTATAGAATTGAGACGATCTATTCTGACATTTCCTAAAGCTTCTACCAGAATCAGCCTGAGATTCAACCTATATTTTCCTTTTAGACTCCTGCTGTACTCTTGCTGACCATCTTTTAACAACTGGTCAATTCTAAGTGAGGCTACTCGCAGTTATGTGAAACTACCCAAATTAGAAGAGCTAGCCTTGTTCTGATCTCCATGTTCAACCCGTCCTCAAACCGTTTACATTTGTCTTCCTCAGTAAGGGTCATTACAGTTGCATACCTCATTAACTCATTAAATCTTATCTCATATTCTACCACTGTGAGTCTGCCTTGCTTCAGATCCATAAACTCTTTCATCTTTCTGTCCAGATAAATCTTAGGCATATAATTCTCTTGAAACAGCCTCAGAAAATCTTCCCAAGTCAAACTACAGGGTCTGGTGTTACTGCCTGGAATAGTCTTCCACCATTGGTATACTGGACCTTGTAGTAGTGAGACCGCATAATCAAATCTCTCCTCAGCCTCACAGTCCATCTAATTAAACACTCTTTCAATTCTCTCTAACCACCGTTCTGCCTCAGCAAGGTCTGTACTTATGTAGAAGTCCACAGCCCCCTACGTTCTCAGCTTATCGTATCTTCTTTCTCACCTCACTGGAACTCTCAGAGCCATTTGGGCAAACTCAGATATAGGAGACTCCCTATTGGCTCCTACAGACTCTATGTCAGCTGACTCTCCAATTAGATCTCCTATAGTAAATGACCTATAACAAAAATAGTTGTGATCATTATCTAAATCTCTCACTCAATATCATGTATAAATGTCTTTATATGTCCTTATAGAGGCCAAACCATGCTCTGATACCAAAAATTGTAGCAACACCCCAGTATAATAAATTATATACCAGAACACCCTGTGGACATTCTAGTATATAATCTATAATAAAGGTGTGTGAAATATCTCACCTTCACTTTATAACATGGCAACATATCCAACTTAATCATGGAATCAACTATATATGTAAAAGTCACCAAACACGATACTTAAAAATCTTGACTTCTTATTTCATTCATTCATAAAAATTTACACTGAGTCATCAAAAACCAATATTTAAAACCGATGTACACAAGTTCTATATAACATATGTAAACTACTTAAAACAACTACAGCTCCCCAAATGCCAGCTGATAGACCTTTGAGCCATGTCTAGTCAAAAATATTCTTCTAGAAGATCTTAGAAATCTAGGTCTCCTGTCTCGTACCTGAAAAGCCACGTTGTAATTTTGGATGAGTTTTGCCAACTTAATAAGCGAACCATCATTAATGATCTCGCTCTAGGCACAAAACACAAATATCATATAACCAATAATCTCAATAAGACAAAAAGAATGTCATATACATCACATACATCCTTTCAAAACTTGTACATCCAAATCAATCACATTGTCATGATATATCACTTAAACATCACAACTTCAGAAAAGATATCACAAGCATATATTTCATAATCATAAATATACAAATGCAGATGCATATGAGACTCCATATTCATTATTAATTGTTGTGACCGAGTGCCTTTCAGATACAAATGCAGATACTAGCCCATTGTGTCCAATTAGATACAGAAATCATAGAGCAAAGCTCTAAGTGCACAATTACTGATCTTAAAGCTCTTTCAGACTGACTACTCCGATCATAATGCCTTTAACTAATCATGCATTTTATGAAATGCATCAGATAACAGAATATGCCATGAATAGCATTCACATATGATGCATAGTTAGAATCTTATATTCATTGGACTTCAGTCCGGCATTCAACTTACATTGAGTATTCAAAAATCAATCAGATTTCAATAGCAAACAGATATCATTCAAACGTCAAATGCAAATATAACAGTTCTAATACATTCCTGACTATTAAACTCCTCAGACTATTAAAGTCCAGAATTCATATTCAGATCACAACAATTCAATAATTGAAAGTTAAACAGAATAACTCAAACAATCCTAGGAAGATCATCTAGGTTGACTCACAAATGCTCCCTTTAGCTTATTAACTTGAAGTCTCGACAATATCTGGATGCTATCGCTGAATGTGCTCCACTAAAACATGTCATAAATACACACTTCACAATTTCCCACAATTATGAATTTATTTATGTAAATTCATGTATACTAAATACGTACAATGCATGTTTATGACAATTCCGAGTTCCTTATCATTATTCTTGTGACAATATTCATTTATATATCAATACTCAATTTAACAATCCAAACTTGTCTTAAAATAAACTTTTGGGTCTACTTTACATGATTATTGTCATCAGTGTGAAGTAATTTAGTAACCCTTCCTTCTAGAAAATTGTTCTCCCATGTCTTAAGTTTTGAATGACACTAAAATCATACAATTTCATTCAGTATTCTATGAGTTATGCTCATAATACCACAGACTGTGTACATTTGAACTTTTAGCTAGTACATGATCATACCCTCGAAGGTGTACAACTCATATCTCTCAATTCCCATATCCAAAAATTATAAAAGTTATACCAATAAAAATTTAATAGAATAAACTATAGCCTTTGTGAAGACACCTTTTTCTAATTCGGCTTCTATCAATACATTTATTTAATATCGATAGGACATGATTTCTGTCTTGGGCAGTACTACATCCTCAGTCAAGATGCAATTTCAAGCTAGATTTTGAAAGGCTTAGAGATAGAATTAAAATTTGACTTCTATATGAAAGTTGTATCCATATGACTCTACTTTAATCTTAATTAAGAATAAACTCATTTAAAAATATATAGATCATGATATACTCAAAATATCGAAGCATGTTCAATGAAAATATTCCAGTTCACTTCCTCATTTTCATCCTAAATTCATCAGTTAAACCTTTTCAGAATGACTTAATATGGCTATAAATTTTTATAGAGAGAAATGAAATGTGTTATGAGTTTTTTGGTTTAAAAATAAAGTCATTTGGAGGTTGGAAGAAGAAGTTATAGCGAAAAGAATGAAGGATGTTCAAAACTGTCAAACAGCAGTATACCTTCACTGTACATGATTGTGCATTTCTAATTGATCATCCAATGTTGTGCACAATCGTGAAACTGCTTAATGAACCCTTAAAGTCATGATTATGCTTGTGCATGATCGTGCACTCCCTTTGATTCCAACTTCTTCTAGCTCTTCCTAAAACAAACCTTCGGGTCAATCTTTCATGGTCATTTTGATAAGGAATATGAAGGATTTAGGAAACACATTGTTCTGAAAAATTGTTCCTTTATGCCTTATGTTTCTAATGAAACTAATTTCATGTAATTTGGTTCAGTATTAGGAAAGTTATACTAAAACACTAAAGACTGTTCCCAAACCACAACGAAACACAATTTTCAACTTCAAGCCAAATTTCAAGACTCTTAATGACAGATTTCAAATTTAATTCCTTCATGAAAAATGTATCCCTATATCTGTCCCTTACTTTGAATCAAACTCTATCCAATTTGGACATTCACAGGTCAAGTTATGTTCTAAATACAGATGTATGTTTAGTAACACACTGCATATAACATGCTCCAGCTCACTTCAATCTTTCATCTTGTTAAGCATATCACCGAATCTACTTCCTCCTTCACCACCCACATATGAATCAACACCATTCATGCATGCATCAATCCACAAACATGAAAATATATGCCATTCACGCATGAATTCATTAAAACATTAAAACATCTATATAATTTACTTGACTTAACCTTCTCTCTGTTCAGCAAAATTCCAGAAATTTGGAGAACAAACAAGAGATTTCGATGTTGGATGAACAAAGGATTTAGCAACAATCAAAACCTCTAATGATAGAAGACTTATCAATGTGTAACCTTGATAGATTAACCAAAATCCAATTGACAAAAATGGGCAAGATGGTGTTTCGGTGATGGTAAAGCAAGAAGGTAAGTGTAGATGGTTTCGGTGAAACCAAAGAAAGGAGTTGCAGACATGTTTTTCCTAATGCCTAGGTGTCTCATTTGTGCTTTAACACATGTCTCCTTTGCATGTCTTCCACTTGTCCACTAGATAAGCTGCCATTTGTCTCTTAGTTATAGGTCCACATGTCACTCCATAATTTATCCATTTGTCAATTAATAATTTGTCTCTTATTTCAATATTTTTCCTAGTCTAAAATACCTCGAATTTTTTTATAAATCTCCACAATATTCGAAATTTCTCCAAAAATTTCGAAATAATAACTATTATCGCCAAATAAATTTTTAGCACAATTAATCCACGATTCACATTTTAATCATATTTATAAATCAATTATACCCGAAAAATGTCAATGAATACATGTACAATTATTTCATGAATGAGAACATTATTCACGTGCATGTGTATGTCATATAATGCATGAAATGCATTTGTAAATTCTCAATAAACTCTTATAAATAAAGCATCTTAGGGTTCTAACCCTAATAATGGGATAATGGGATGTTACATGTACACTTCCACTATCCTGTCTACCAGGAGCTCAACCTCGAATTCTTTGCTTCCCTTCAGTTTGAAACTAGTAACCCTAAGGAAATGTGGTTTAGGTTACGGGGACAACCTTATAAGCTGAACCTTGAAATTATATGTGATATTTATGATTTCCTTGAATCTTCTATTGTCGATCAGCACGATAACTTTCATGCTTCCCACTATTGGAACAAGCTTACTGAGCTAGAGCAGTTCAATGCTAAGAATGCCCATAACAACATTATACGAACTTATGAGCACTTGTTGTTACATAAATTCATATGTCTGATGGTTTTTGACAAATAAAAACAAACAAGTGCTCAATGAAGGAACTTTTTCTATTATGGAGCATGGATCACAACATCTGTTAGAATAGTACTCTAAAGGCAATCACCTTTAGCATTTTTGTACTGATTTTATTTTGATTAATAAAGCAAAAGGTATTTTTCATTAATTTGATATTCGTTTATATATGAATTGATATTGATCTTAAATCAAATTAATGAAGTCCATGATACAAAAGATAGGGTGAAGGAAATTATGATGAGATCATGATAATGAGATCCCTATCATATGCAATTATATTAGTATCTAAATAATCCCTAGTCATAAGAATAATAAGACAGGACATTATTAATCTAGACAAACTTGCACATGTTATACTTCTTGATTTGATTAAGTAGTGGATCTCACAAACTGTAAGCATGAGATGTTTAGAGTTAACATGTGGATGCTTATTAAGGGTAGTAAGTACATCGGATGACCCGCTATGAGATTATCATATAGATGATCTATCAAATGTCAATGATTATTCTCATTATAGCAATGGTGCAAATATCCTTAGACTTGAGGTACTCAAGGATATCTTGGATACTAATCCTGTGTTTTGACATCATTCCTTGTTACCTCAAGATGAAGTCACTCTTAAGGTGGTGATTGGGTACAACTATTAGTATTCAAAAGTAATTGGGTAGCCAATAAAGGATTCACCACTCCTGATAGAAGGAGAGGATACCCATGGCTTCTTGTCGGGGTCATTTCTTAGGAGTCTCTGGCCAGAGCAGTTACATGTCATGAAGAGAGTCTTCAATGACATATAGAGTAATGAGATCCTAGGACAAGAACTAAACATAGAGTAATGAGATCCCAGGACAAGAAACAACATCACTTAGACTAGATGTGTCGTAGTTAGTCTACTGGGAGTTGACACATAGCCCATATTCTGAACCAAGTGGGGTATAGTATGGTGAAAGGATGAATTAACCGGGAACCTAAGGGTCACAAACATAAAAGATCAGATGAAAAACATAGTTTGTATGGATAATATTAAGTAGGCCATGACCAAGGCTCGTAGGCCACGGTCATGTCTGAAGGTAAGCCTATTTTTTTAAGTAGGCCACGATCGTGGCTTGTTGGCCACGATCGTGACAAAGGGCATGGATGAGTAGATAAGTGAGTTCTTCACTCATATACACAAGGTCTTACCACTTATTACACACTCATGTGAGAGCATAAGGGCTCTAAAAGAGTTCTAGAGTGAGAGAGAGGTATCAAGAGTCTTGTTCTTGAAATTTATGCAATTGTTACAAGAATCAAAGTGCTTGTAACAAGAGTCTCGATCTATCTTCTATCATTTTGAGCATCTACTAGAACTCATCTAGTTTGGTGCTCAAATCATCTTTATACATTGTTTCTTCTTGATCTTTTCATGTTCTTGAGTGATGAAGGAAGGGTTTAGTGTTTGTAACAACCCAAACAAGGAGAAGAAATAAGAAAGGAGGAGAAACAAAAGGTAAAAATGTTTTATATTTCATGTTTTTTACATATCCATGCATGCATGTATGATTCTGTATTTTTTTTGGTTGTCATGATGTCGGAATCTAGATTCCTGCACTTATGATGCATTCTTCTACATGTGATGCATGTATCTATGGCAAACTCAACAATAGTATCAGAGCAAGTTTATGCATGTAATAGATGATGTATTGAACATGTGCAAAGTGTTTGCTGGATTGTGATTGACATGCATGTTGATTTGGAATAATTGGTGTACATTGTAGAAAAATTATTTTCAAATTTTCTCTTGCAAAAATTCTTATAAGATGTTATATTATGTTTCTATCAAAGGAAATTGTAATTGAATGTCATTTGCTATTTCATTTTGAATTAATATCCAAATTGTTCATATGTTAGTTTCTGGGAATTTATAGAAACCTAAATGCATATGCTAATTTTGAAATTTTCTTAATAATTATAGAAAAACGTTTTTCTAATTTTCTTTCATAGAAATGTTTATAATGTTTTATTTTATGTTTCTGTAAATAGAAAATGAAATTGAATATCATTTGCTATTTTATTACGAATTTAGTTTCAGCCTAATGCATGTATGAAGTTCAGGGAAATTTTGGAAATGTGATGAACATGCATGCCTGTAAATTACATAGTAATTTTTATTAAAATCTTTTTATAAATGTTATGCATGGACATGAAAGATGAGATGTTTCCACATGTATGAGATGCATGACACTTGTTGCTAAAGTGATTATCTTATGCATGTATGATGTAATGTTTGACTAGTGTTAGAAGTAATATGACAAGTGTCATACACATGTGATGTGCTGGCCAATTCATATTTATTAATAAATAATTACTAAATATTAATTCTATAATTTTTTATTAGACACATTTGAAATGTGTATAAGACTCTGGAATTTTTCTAGAACTAAAATGAATTTGATTCAATTATTAAATCAAGTCAAAGTCAACATTGGTCAACTTTTTGAAAGTTGATGGAGTTGACTGACTTAATGACTTATAGTATATGTATTTCAGTTATAAGAACTTAATAAAGTTCTTATGTGATAAGAAATGTATTATTTTGATGGTAATAGCATGCTTAATGCATTTTCTTGAAATTAGGATTCTGAAAATTTTCCGAACATCAAATAGGTCCCTTTAGTATCTAGTATGTTAACTTATTTATTTGAACGATTTTGGCCATCAAGATAATTTTGGCTTATACCGAAATTGTTTAGATAAATTTGAGATGACCTAGGGATATTATAGATGACTAATTGATGTACGAGAATTTTGGAAACCCTAGGGATTAATTTAGAAATAATCCAAATAGAGCATAGCATATTTAGTGTGACTAGAAAAAGGGCATATATACAATGATTAAAATGTTTAATTTGGACATCAAAATAATTGAATTTTAGGGTTCCTAATCGAATCACATTCATAATTCGGACTACACAAGACTAACATTAGTACTCGATTATGTTCAAGATTTTAATTGAATCACAAACTTAAGATGCATAGTTAAGTCTTTTTGGATGGAAAATAAAACATGCATCGATTTGGAAGAAATGGTAGATTTCAAAACTTTTTATAAATCAAAATTTCAGCAGAAGCAATATATCCAAATCAACATGAATAGCCACATATGATATGGTATAAGGAAAAACATTTGCATAATCACAAGATGGAAAATATTACCGACTCCTTCACTACAACTTTAACTCCTCGTTGTGCTATCTTATCTTTGGCAATGTATCCTCTCCTAGGTGATGTATCCTCTTCACCTTATTGTATCCTCTTCTTGATATTGTATCCT
>JAOQMS010000009.1:12711764-12723170 GCA_027563885.1 Erythroxylum longipes
AATGCATTTTTATGGCATAAAAAGTTAGGACATGCACCATTGCCTTTAATTTCTAAACTTTCTAAAAATGACATTGTTAGAGGTTTTTCTAAGATAAAATTTGTTAAAGACAACTTGTGTGAATCTTGCTTAAAAGGCAAACATGTTGGAGAATCATTCAAACCAAAGAAAGAATATGCACATCTAGAATTCTTGAACTTGTTCATATGGATTTAATTGGACCATCTAGGCATACAAGTTTAAGTGGTAAACTATATGTTCTTGTTTTGATCTATATTTGGGTTTATAAAATGATTTATCTGGATTTTGGAAATATCCAATCGACTAATTGGAGTCTAAGTCGACTGATGTTGAGGTAATGGTCGAGTATCTTTGATTTGAGCATTGACTAATGCATCTGGAGAAAAATTGGCTAAGTGTTTTTGTGGCTCTCTAGTAGACTATTATAGTGTTAAGTCGACTAATCTTTGTTAACCTGATATTAAATAGGTTTTTATTCTCGAATAGTCGACTATTTTCATTCCAGTCAACTAAAATACTTATGCCTAATGGTTCCCACAATTTGTATTTATTTAAGTCGACTAGTACCCCTCTAGTCGATTAATTCACAGACCACAATTTATCTTAAGGATACTGCTTTTATTTTTCACCAAACCAGTCAACTAACTCACAGACCAAAATTTAACTTAAGGATACTGCTTTTATTTTTCACCAAACCAGTTGACTATCGGTCATCCTCTGCTTTTAAAAACACCCAATCTTTAACAAATCTCCAAAAACACAACACCTTCAAACTTCAAATCCTCTCACTCTAGTTGACCAATTTCTTCAAGTTTCTCCAAATCAACACCTACCCATCTTCAATCTTCTTCCAAAACACAAAACCCCTCCTTCAAATCATCAATACACCTTTTTCTTTATTGAAACTCTCTTCATCGACATCTAAAACCCTAAAACATACCAATCCACGCATCTTCCTCCACAAACTCTCAAATCCTTCGAAATGGCTCCAAGGAAATCAAGTGGGAAGGGAAAGCAAGCTGAAACCACACCCAAAACTCACCAAAACCGAGTTAGAGCGTCTTCATCAAGAGGTGGAGTTGAAAGGGAGAATGACGTTCTTGAACCAAGATTCATCTCAATGGAAGCTCAAAATCTTTACTATAAGGTATTAAAATCTGAAGTTCTAATTTCTTCTATGAGATTTGATTGGGTTGAGCTTAACTATAGTGAATTCAAGGATTTATTTTATGAAATAAAGAGTCTTGGATTGAGAGATTTTTTGGGTTATAAAGATGATATTTATGAGGATTTGGTAAGAGAATTTTATGCTAATTTGGTTGTTGTTAGAAGTAATGTTGATAGTGGTGTTATCTTGAAGTCTAGTATTCAAGGGAAAGAAATTTTTATTTGTGAAGAGAATTTGAGCATTTGGTTTAAGTTGCCTAGAGGAGGAGTTAGGCCTAAAGCTTCATTACTTGATTCGAATATTTTAAGACATGAGGATGGAGATACGGATGAGGAAGCGGAAGAGAATTATGGTTATGATGAAGTGAAAGGTGATGAATTACTAGGGAGAATTTGCATTGAACATTCCACTCCATATGAAGCAATGGATTTGCCATTGAATTATAGGTTGTTGCATTATGCCATAAATAGAGTTATTTATCCTAAGAGGATAAGGAAATTATTTGGCATTTGGAAGAAGGTATGAAAATAAATTTTCCGAATTTAATCATTCAAATGATGAGGAGGAAGGCAAACTTGTTGAGAGGAGAGCTTAGAGGAAAAACAACTAAGCATAAAGGAATGCTTTATGGAGATTTGATTACTTTTATCTCGAGGTCGCAATGGTGTAATTTTAGTTCTTATGAACATTACCCATACCCAACAAGTTGGAAGTTTACACCATATAATATACAGAGTATGAAGTTGGTGAAAACTAATGAGAAGGGCTGGGTGTCTGCCTATCATGTGGAAAAGCTTGGGTTAACATTAGAAAGTGATCAACAAGTGCCTAAACGACAAAGGTCAAAAAGAGCAAGTGAACGGCCAAGTAGTGCAAGACCAAGTAATGTAACGCGAAGTGAAATACCTCGAGAAGAAATTCAAGAAATTAGAGATCAAATTGAAGAAGTGAATGTTCGATTGGATCTTCAACAAGAAGTGAATGTTCGATTGACAATCGTTGTGAATGTTTAGTTTCTTCCTCAATTACATTATGTTCCTTATAATCTGTGTTCTGTACCGTTGTTTGATTATGAAAAAAAGGGGGAGAAAATGAGGAAAAGAAGTTATAAAATTGTGGTATAAAATGAGGAAAAGAAGGAGTTATAAAATTGTTGGATTAAAATTAAAATTGTGAATTGAAATATTATTGTTGGATTCATTGATTATGTTGGGTTCAATGATTTATTGATTAAGGGGTAGACAAACTAAACAAAAAGACAAGGAATACAAACCTTGATCAAATTTTCTTTGTTTTCAATTTCTTAAACAATTTCTAAATTTTTTGTCATTATCAAAAAGGGAGAGATTTTTGGACCAATGGAGGTTGACAAATTAAATCCTTCTATGTTTTGATAATAATAAAACTTAAGGAAATGGTTAAGAAATAATTTCAGGATAAGATGGAACATTAGTCGTTTAAAGCTTGCACAAGTTGATAGAATTAAAAACGTGGGATTCATGTGAAGATCTTGCATGAGGATTTTAAATATGTATCTCAACAGTCAAAGATTGGAGAATAAATGAGATCTGTTAGTTAGAGAACTGAACAAGTCGACTATCATGTTGCAAGTCGACTATCATCAATCAGATCTATTAGTTGGAAATTTAGATAAGTCGACTATCATGTTATTAGTAGATTATTCGAAGTACGGAGCTGAAAGATTCATATAAAAAGATTGTGCTAGTCGACTATTTTTGAAGACTAGTTGACTATAATGCATTAGTCAACTATTACATACCGACTAGTTGACTATCAGTTACAGCTGAACAAAAATTGAATTACAACGGCTAGGAGAGTTCTACAACGGCTAGGAACATCTTGAAGCCTGCAAATAAATGTCTTCATTTCAGAGGAATGATTATACAAGTTCAAAAAGAAGCATACTTGCTATAGTGAAAAATTTTCATCTCAATGCTCTCATTTTACTTACATAGCTTATCCAGATAGTTTTCAGCTGTACTAAGCTTTATTACTTCATTACTATCATTGTTATTCTTATGAGTTTAGTGATTAGAGAAGAATCACTTAGGAGGTAGGATTTGTACCAGGAAAACAAATCATCTGTAAGGTGTAGCTTGAGCCAAAAGTCAAGTTGATTAGAAAAGTTCACACTAAACTAAAAAGTATGCAGTAAAGAACTTTGACAAAATCCTAAGTGGGAGCTTAGGTAGAGGACGTAGGTCTTAGCACCGAACCTCTATAAATATTGTGTTTTGCTCTCTTCTCTACTCTGTTATATTTCAATATGTTTTTATTTGTCTTGTATGTTTTTAATTCAAGCCAAAAAACATCATAATCCAAAAATACATGATTTACACAAAATGAAATTGCTCAAAATGCAACTAAAGCTTGGTTTTACAAAAACTAACTGAAAATACAAAATAAGCATAATCCAGAGTAATGCCCTTATGCTTGGTCACTCGATCTCTTGCTCATCACCTGAAGATGGGACAGAAAAAGGGGAGGTGAGCTTAAAGCTTGTGGGTAATAATTTTTATAACCAGTGACAAACAAAACCATTGTAAAAATTCACAATGCATCATGAAACACATATGTCCAAATTCTTAATTTATCAAATACTTTATAAGCAACCCAAATCATGCATTCAATAAACTTGTCAACACATAAGCACATCAAAATGGTTTGGGAGGTCCATAAATAGAACGAGCTAACACATTCCCATGAAATGGTCCTGTGTAGTCGTGAATAGAATGAACTAACACAATCTCACATAGTGGTTTTTGCGTAGTCGTAAACATGAAGGAGTCCTTGAAGGAGTTCCATGCCACTTGTGGGTAGCGGGAGAAGCCTTTAGTCAAAGTGCACTTGACATATAGAATGGATCAAACCAAACCCACATAACATGTATTTCATAACTTGTAAACTTGTTGCCCAAAATGACACTTTTTTCAAAAAGTGATTTCGTAAACATAGTAATCTATTTATTTCAAAAAATTTTTCATTTCTGCATTCTTTTCATAAATCATCCACATAATAATCACATACCAACCATATAGCGCTTTCTCAAAGCATTCAAAGAGCAATAAATTCACATTTATAATATAATTGAAAAAATTTTACTTTCTTGACTTTGAAGAAACATTAATGGCTTATTATTCAATTATAAAATTGTAACACACCTTGAATTCCTTGTTTAACAATTGCTCAAAGATGCCTCTCTTCTTGCTCCTCTTGCCTCTCGTCTTGATTTCCTTCAATATTGACAAAAATACCAATTCAATAGGACTTCCAATTGAGAACTCAAAGAAATATATACACTAAAATTAATCCTAGAATATTTAAACCCATGCAATTCTCAAGCTTCATGAACCAAAACCCTTCTAAAAATCCAAAAGTTTAAATATAAACTTACCTTGAATCTTCACCAATTATTGAGTCTCTTGGCTCAAATGGAAGCTCTAATCTTCCTCTTTCTTTTTCCCTTCTTACACAACTTCAAAATCACTCTTTAAAACTAAGAAAATTAGAAAACCTAGTTAACTTTCTCTTCTTTTCTTCTTCTCCCACGACAACTCTCTCTTCCTCTCTTCAATTTCGTTTTTCTTCTTCTTCAATTACAAGACAACACTTTTTTCCCCTTTTTACCCTTAATGAGCCTAAAAAGTCCATTTTACCCTTCCTTATAAGCTTATGCTCTTTTAACCTTAAGCGATCTTCCAAAAATACCCTTCAACCTTCTTATTACTTAATACAACTAAACCATACAATAAAATCCTACTAACATTAACATGATAATTAACTCCAATAATAAATCTATTTTGACCTCATAATTTATTTAAATCATGCTTAACAACTCCATTCATTCTAAGGTCAAAATTCAAATTCCATAAAATATCACACTTAACTCAACAAAAATATTTCGGGGGCCAATATTTCTCCCCCTCTTAAAAGAATTTTGTCCTCGAAATTCTTACCTGAGTCATCAAAGAGGTGTGGATACTTCTCCTTCATAGCTTCCAAGGGCTCCCACGTGGCCTCTTCCACAGGACTTTAACTAGCTGAACTGTCTTGTTCCTGAGGACCTTTTCCTTAGTATCCAAAACTCTACTGGAGTCTCCTCATAAGTCAGATCATCTCTCAATTGGACCTCAGTGGTCTGAATGATGTGAGAGGGATCCGATCTATACCTCCTCAACATGGAAACACGGAAGACATCATATATCTGTGATAATTTCGGTGGCAGTGCCAACCTATAGGCTAGAGGTCCAATTCTCTGAAGAATCTTGTAAGGACCCACATATCTTGGACTCAACTTACCCTTCTTGCCAAACCCATGATCCTTTCCAAGGAGATGTCTTAAGGAAAACTTTCTCACCCACTTCATATTCCATTTCCTTCCGGTGTGCATCAATATAGCTTTTCATTCTATCTTGTGCTGCTTTAAGCCTCTGCTTAATTAAATTGACCTTGTCAACTGTCATTTGAAGTAACTCTGGTCCCACTAATCTCCTTTCTCCTTCTTCATCCAAGCATATAGGAGTTCTACATCTCCTCCCATACAGTGCTTCATAAGGATCCATCTGAATGCTCAAATGGTACGAATTATTATAAGCAAATTTCACCAATGGAAAATGCTCATCCCAAGCTCCTTTGAAATCCATCGCATATGCCCTGAGCGTTCCCTTAAGGGTCTAAATGGTCATCTCAGATTGACCATCTATCTGGGGGTGAAAAGTAGTGCTAAAATTCAACTTGGTTCCCAGAGCCTCCTGTAAGCTTCCCCATAATCTCGAAGTAAATCGAGGATCTCTGTTAGAAACTATAGAATCTGGAATCCCATGCAGTCTCACTATCTCATCTATATACCTCTTTGCCAATACATACAGAGAATCAGTCTGTTTAATTGCTAGAAAATGGGTTGACTTCATCAAACTATCAACAATAACCCATATAGAATCATGCTTCTTACTGGTCTTGGGCAAACCTATCAGAAAATCCATAGTCATCTTTTGCCACTTCCATTCAGGAATGGACAATGACCTTAACTTACCTGAAGGTGCCTGGTGTTTAGCCTTAACTTGCTGACACACTAGACACTTACCTGCATATTTTGCTACATCCCTCTTTATGCCTTTCCACCAGAAATGCTCTTTCAAATCTTTGTACATTCTGGTGCTACCTGGGTACATAGCATAATGCGCATTATGTGCCTCGTCGAGTATCTCATCCCTTACCTCCTGGACATTTGGAATACAGAGTTAGTTGCCTACAACCATAAGTCCATCATCCCTCACTACCACTTCAGATTTCTTACCATTCTGAATTTCTTCTCAGAGTTTGTTCAATTTTGCATCCTGTGCTTGCAACTCCTTAATCTTCTCCCTGAGTATCGGTCTCACTCTGAAATTTGCCATAATACAATCAAGCTCTTTCTGTGTCAAACTTATCTTCAACTTAGCCATCTCTATCAATAATGACAAATAAACTGTCTGAACATAGGCTATGGAGGATTTCCTACTTAAGGCATCCGCCACCACTTTCGCCTTTCCTGGGTGGTATTCAATCAACAAATCATAATCCTTAAACAACTCTAATCACCTTCTCTGCCTCAAATTTAACTCTTTCTGGCATAATAAGTACTTGAGACTTTTATGATCTATAAAAATCCCCGTTTGAACTCCATACAAATAATGTCTCTAAATCTTAAGGGAAAAAATTACTGCTGCCAATTCCAGATCATGGGTCGGATAAGTCAACTCATATGGCTTCAATTGCCGCAAGGCATAAGCTATTATTTTGTCTCCCTGCATCAACACAGAACCCAAACCCTTCCTTGAAGCATCATTGTAAACTGTATAACCCTTATCACCCATAGGCAAAGTCAAAATTGGAGCACTTGTCAATCTATGCTTAAGCTCCTCAAAGCTTTTCTGACATTCATCACTCTAGATAAACCTCTGATTTTTCCTTAATAATTTGATCATTGGAGCAGCTATCATGGAGAATCCTTCCACAAACCTCCGATAATACCCTGCTAGACCCAGAAAGCTCCTTACTTCTGCAATTGTCTTTGGTGCATGCCACTTCACCATTGATTCAATTTTCCTTGGATCAATATGTACTCCATCCTTCGAGATCACATAACCAAGAAAGATCACCTCGTGAAGCCAAAATTCATATTTGCTGAATTTGGCATAAAGTTTCCTCTCCCTCAGTGTTTGCAACACTATCCAAAGATGTTTTTCATATTCCTCTTCGTTGTTGGAATAAACTAGAATGTCATCGATAAACACTATGATAAACTGATCCAGATACTCCTTAAATACCCTATTCATAAGATCCATGAATGTAGCCGGAGCATTAGTCAATCCAAATGGCATGACTAGGAACTCATAATGCCCATAACGGGTCCTAAAAACTATCTTGTTCACATCAAACTCTCTAATTCTGAGTTGATGATAGCCTGTCCTGAGGTCAATTTTGGAGAAGACCTTTGCTCCTTGCAACTAGTCAAACAGATCATCGATTCGTGGCAGAGGATACTTATTCTTAATGGTCACCTTATTGAGTCTCTGGCAATCAATACACATACACCATGTCCCATCCTTTTTCTTAACAAATAGAACAGGCGCTCCCTATGGCGACAGACTGGGCCTTATAAACCCCTTCTCTAACAGCTCTTCCAACTGTTCCCTGAGCTCCTTCAATTCAGCTGGAGCTATTCTATACGGTGGTATAGAAATAGGTACGGTACCGAGAATCAAGTTAATGGCAAACTCAATTTTCCTCACTGGTGGCCAACTAGGTAAATCTTTTAGAAACACGTAGGGAAACTCCCTCACAATCGAAAAATCTTCTAACTTCTTTTCATTCACTTCAGTATCCACAAAGTGGGCCAAGAAGGCTTCACACTCCTTTTTCATCATCCTGTCAGCTAACAAAGCTGAAATCATTCTAGGTGACGGCATTTTTTTTGTCTCCTCTAAAGGTCATTTTCTCTCCATTGCCAAAGTCAAACTCTTCCTCTTTGAGACTACAGTCTAACTTTGCACAATATTTCTCCATGGCATCCATACCCAGTATAACATCTAGACCCTTTAGCTTTAATGACAATAAGTCTACTACCAGTCTAGCACCCTCAATAACCAGTTCACAATCTCTATACATTTGACTTATTATCACCCTCCTCCCTAAAGGAGTGCTAACAATCAATGGATCTTACAATGGCACCAAATTCACACCACATAATGTGATGCTTGCAGAAATAAATGAATGCGTGGAGCCAGAATCAATTAAGACATATACTTCATAATTAAATAACTGAGCCATACCTATGATAACTTCAGGTGTAGTTGTAGCCTCCTCTCTTGTCATGGCAAATACCCTAGCTTGTGCCTGACCCCTTGTCCTTCCCAGAGGGATAGCCTTCCTTGCAGCCCCAGAACTGCCCACCTTAGTGACTGGCCTGATTCCCACTGTTTCTGCTCTCCTTGGGGTTTGCAACTGCAACCCCTCTTGCCTTGTCATCTGGGGACATTCCCTAATCTGGTGTCCCTTCTCCCTGTATCGAAAATAGGCTCTAAGTAACTTGAAGCACTCTCCTTTGTGAAACTTCCCATAATGCTCACATTGAGGTTTTGTGTACCTGCTCCTCTCCACCCTACTATTGCCTCCCACAATTGAGGTTTGCGCCGAAGCTGCCCTTGATTTCTTGTCTTTAGTAGAGGTGCTACTCCCCACCTCACTCTGAGTGTGGAAACTCCTTGTACTCCTCTCAGGAATTGGAGCACTCATTTCCTTCTTGGAAGACTGCTTCCGGTTCTTCCTCTTCTTATTCACTTCATACTTGATATTCTCCAATTTCTCGGCCTGAAGTGCAACATCTATCAACTGCTGGTAGTCACAGAAGTTATGGATCAGCACCTTCTCCTTGATCCCCAAATGAAGTCCTCCCTCAAATTTGCGGCATTTGTCCTCCTCATTCACCACGATGTTGGCGACATATCTAGAAAGTTGAGTGAACTTCAGCTCATACTCACTCACACTTATGTCCCTCTGTGTGAGATTCAGAAACTCTCTAGCCTTCTCTTGTACATAAACCCTGGAGAGGTACTTTTGCATGAAAACTTCCACAAAATTTCTCCATGATAACACCGGAGGCATAACCTGACTGTAGGGCACTGACTGCCACCAATGCAGTGCATCCCCTTGTTCCAAACTCACTGCATAATCCAATTTCTCTTCATGAGAACACTTCATCTGAAGCAAGACTCTCTCGGTCCTCTTTAACCATGCTTTAGCCTCTTCTGGATTTGTAGTACTATTAAAATCTACAGCTCCATACTTGCGGAGCTTATCATACTGCCCACTCTTCTCCACCGGAGCTGGCATCAGAACTTGTGACCCTTGGCCCATGGCATATGTGAAAGCCTGAGCAAAGACTTGAAAGAACCGCGGATCCAAATTAGGCATAGGAGGAGGAGGAGGTGGCATTTTCATGTTGCACACTAGGTGCCTCAGAATCAAGAGCAGAGTGTGTCCCCGCGTCTTGCGGGACATACGATTCATCCGTACTTCCTCGGTGAGAGCCAGATCGAGTCAGAGCTCCTTAAGTTCTTTTTTGAGGCGGCATATTCACTCCTTCGATTGGAAAACATTTTTTAAAAAAAGAAAACTTTTAGTTCATGCTTAAAAAAAAAAAATTCAAATCATGTAAAACAATTCAAAACAATGCATGAGGTTCATTTAAAAACAATGCATGTTCATTTCATATTAAAGAAAATCTACTCCTTCAAAGCCTAGGATATTCCTAAACCTAGTCCCCATCCCAGACCTAACCTAGTTGCTCTGATACTATAGGATGTTAAACCCCGTTTTCAGAGTCTAATTCATTCTCTGATACCATAAGATGTTGGCGACCGGGTCTCGGTACTTATTACAAAGCTACCTTACCAGAGGATCGGGTAAGGATCATGTACAAGGACCCATCAGAAAAAGTTCGCCGCGACTAACTTTTGAGTTTTGCTGTGGTGAAGTCATAGAATTAAGTGAGAGCACCTCTCGGGAAAGGTTCGCTGTGACCAACTTTTGGGCTTCGCCATTGCGAAACCTTCGGATAGACCCAAACGATCCAACACTAAAATGAACACACACATTCTTTCATCACAACACAAAATCCATCGCTACTAACAATTAAGAAACTCAACCTAGAAGATAAATATATACATGATCAACAGAAACTTTTTCAAATCTTAATCTCATTGCTAAATTAAAATAGAGTTTGAATAAAGCTTTAATGGGCATTTCAAGCCACAATACATCATAATCCAAAAATACATGATTTACACAAGTGGAATCGCTCAAAATGCAACTAAAGCCTGGTTTTACAAAAACTAACTGAAAATACAAAATAAGCATAATTCGAAGTAATGCCCTTATGCTCGATCACTCGATCTCTTGCTCATCGCCTAAAGATGGGACGAAAAAAGGAGGCGTGAGCTTAAAGCTCGTGAGTAATAAATTTTATAACTGGTAACAAGAAAAACCATTGTAAAAATTCACAATGCATCATGAAACACATATGTCCAAATTCTTAATTTATCAAATACTTTATAAGCAACCTAAATCATGCATTCAATAAACTTGTCAACACATAAACATGTCAAAATGGTTTGGGAGGTCCATAAACAGAGCAAGCTAACACATTCCCATAAAATGGTCCTGTGTAGTCGTGAACAGAACGAACTAACACAATCCCATATAGTGGTTTTTGTGCAGTCGTAAATATGAGGGAGTCCTTGAAGGAGCTTCATGTCACTTGCGGGCAGGCGGGAGAAGCCTTTAGTCAAAGTGCACTTGACATACAGAATGGACCAAACCAAACCCATATAACATGTATTTCATAACTTGTAAACTTGTTGCCCAAAATGGCATTTTTTTAAAAAGTTGATTTTGTAAACATAGTAATCTATTTATTTCAAAAAAAAATTCATTTCCGCATTCTTTTCATAAATCATCCACATAATAATCACATACCAACCACATAGCGCTTTCTCAAAGCATTCAAAGAGCAATAAATGCACATTTATAATACAATTGAAAAAAATTTACTTTCTTGACTTTGAAGAAACATTAATAGCTTATTATTCAATTATAAAAATGTAACCCACCTTGAATTCCTTGCTTAACAATTGCTCAAAGATGCCTCTCTTCTT
>JAOQMS010000009.1:12731121-12747744 GCA_027563885.1 Erythroxylum longipes
ATAGTATGTCAAGTTTTACGACTACACAGGACCATTAAGTGGAAATGTGTAGTTCGTCATGTTCATGGATTTACCCAGACCATTCTGATGTGCTTATGTGATTTTGAAATGTTAGCAAGTTTGATGCATACATGATTTATAATTGCTCATGAATTGTTTAATAAAGTGAGAATTTTAAGAAATAAGTATTTGGTGATTTTTCATGCAAAATTACTATGGTTTTTAAAATGTATAATGGCAATGAGTTTTGAAAATAGTTTTTGCTTGTTTCTTGATTATAAACCTGTTATCCACAAGCTTTAAGCTCACCCCCTCCCAATTCCGTCCCATCTTCAGGTGAGGAGCAAGAGATCGAGTAAGTCAAGAGAGGCATCACTCCAGTTTGCAAGTTTTGTTTTGTTAATTTTCGAAGTTAGATTTTGTAAAACAATGCTTTAGTCGTATTTTGAGTGATTCTAGTTTTTATAAACTTTGTATTTTGGATTATGATGTAAGGAGGCTAGAAATGTCCACTAAAGCGTTGTAAAACTCTTACTTTTGATATTAATGAAATATATGTTGGTTTTGTATATGATTCTCCTTATGTTTTGACAAAGTATTCGATTTTGGAAATGAGATTAAGATTTTGAGAGTTTGTTTGTGGTTAGGTTCTTATCCATTTTTGCTTTTGGGTTGTACAAATGAATATGGTTGAAAGATAGGACATTTTAGGTTGAGGGTTCAGCCACACGAGTTTTCGTCGCGGCCGAGCCAAGAGTTCGTCGCGGCGTAATTCACCCGAAAGGTCAGTGAGGTTTACTCACATATGTTCGCCGCGGCGAAGATAAAATTTCGGGCTTATCGCGGCGAAGTCCAATATGTTCGTCACAGCGTAAAATTCTCGAACGTTCCAGGGGATTTTCAATATGTTCGCCGTAGCGAAGTCTGTCTTTGCTTCTGAAGGAGTTTTCTTTTAAATTTTCAAATTCTAAGCCCTCCTCTACGCTTAAGCTTCATGGTCCCATGTCCGATGTTGGGCTCTAGAAACAGGATCCAACAGTATGAGAGGTAGAAGGAAGCCTATTTGCTATAACCCTTATCTATCTCCAGAAGACCATAGATGTGAATTTGATAGATTTCATTGGCAGGTTCCCAAAGGCGGACAACATGAAAACAATCATGGTGATTGTCGATTGATTCTCTAAATATGCAATCTTCATACCAGTGCCCACAACTTGCCTCCTTGAATATTGTGATAAGTTTTTTTTAATAAAAAAGTGGTGAAATACTTCGAAGTCCTTACGGACATTGTGAGTGAATGAGGCACTAGATTTATGGATCAATTATAGACATCCTTTTTTAACATAATTGGTTGCAATTTGAAGTTTTCAATGGTAAATTACCCACTGATGGATGGTCAAACTGAGAGGACTAATGCTTTATTGGAGGAATACTTAAAGCATTATGTAAGTGCAAGTTACTGTAACTAGTTGAGTTTACTTGATACTGCATAATTTTGTTATAACTTGCACAGAACTTTTATTATGAAGAAGAGTCCCTTTAAGATAGTTTTGAGACAACAACCTCTCACTCCACTCAAGATTGCACAATAAAGGACAAGTTTCAAGTGTGCTATATACAAGTTCATAATGGAGAAGCAAGAGTTGATGGATAAGGCAAGGGATAGTCTTTGAAAAACATCTTGACGAATGAAGAAGCAAGCAGACTTACGAAGGAAACTATTAGAGTTTGAAGTGGGAGATAATGTACCGTCGAAACTTACCCCTAGATTTAGAAGAAGATATTAACTAAGCAAGTACATCGAAGATTGGTGCCTAAGTATAAAGAATTGTTTGAAGTACTAATTAAAGTAGGGAACGTGACATACAGATTGAAGTTGCCCGAGAGAATAAAGGTACACCCTACTTTTCATAATAGTTTCCTCAAACCTTACTATAAGAATGCATCAGATCAGAATATGATTCAGGTAAAGAGAGCTCCACTAATTATGAGAAAATAATTTGAGGATCAAGTGGAGAAGATCTTGGATTAGCGAATGATGAGGCCACATAACAAGAATAGGAGTACGGAATACTTAATCCAATAGAAAGGAAAATCAGTCACATAACCGATATGAGAGAAAGATATTACTTTGTGGTAGTACGAGAATCAAGTGAATGCTTACCTTTATACTAGTTTGAAGAGGGCATCGAGTTTACCTAGTAGGGGTGATTTTTTAGCCCCTTAGAATATGAAGGCGCTTCACAGCTAGCTAGAAACAGGCCTTGGGTTAAAGGTTAGTTAAATCACACACATGATGGTGGCATGGGAGAGCTCCAATGTTACCTAACAAGTTAGATCAAACATGGTCCAAGTTTTGATAAAGAGTTTTAGACCATATATGGACTGACTTGGCTAAGGCTAAGTTCTTGATGGACTAAAGACTTAGTATATACTCAAATGAATGGACCATAGTTAATGGACTTAACATAAGTAAGCATTAGACCAGACTAGTATGCTATGAAAGACTTTGATCTTGAATGACTTAGCATTAATGGATAGAGATCATAAGGATATCTTGGATGATGTGACAAATAAGATCATAAAGGATAAGCATTAGCTCTAAAAGATAAAGACCATATGAGAAGATCATCTAAAAATAGCAAAAATCTTCTTAGATATGGATTTATCATTCTTAAATAGATGTAATATCTTATCTTGTTAGTTAAGATGTAGCTAAATCCTAAGTCCTATTTGGATAGGGATGTCAACCTATTGGTTAGTGTGATAAATTATAAAACTAACTTTATGGACCTTTATCAATTGAGAAGATAAAGAACTTCTCAATTTGATTAAGGATGGTGGTAGCCCTCCCTTGCCACCCCGGGCTACTGCCACTGGGTGTCAAGCTATTACAAGAAGATACTATCATAATTCCATTACATTCCGGTTATTTTGCTTAAACTATAATTTGGGTAGCACAAGACAAAGAGAGGTTACGAAAATGAAGAGGAGTTACTCTTCTTTCTAGATGTCTTAATAATTTACTAGAACAATGTAGTCATGAAACAAAGACAATTAGGCGACCAAGCACTTAACAAGAACGTAACATGTTATCATTCATCAGCTATGTTGATTTTGATTGGCCAAATGTGTATTGGGCATTAGCGAGGCATCATTGATTCCATCTAAACCCTGGACCTGGATAACATACATGTAATTAACTGCGTGATGCGATGATGCAATTATGATAATAACTCCTATCTATATTGCTTGAGTAGCTAGGAAATCGCGGCCGCAGCACCCGCATGCAACCTAGCTGCACCATATATATATATATATATATCGACACATATGTATATATATATATTATAACACCGAAATTCCATCACGTATTTTAAACAAGACGCATCAATTGTTTATATCACCAAAATTCTCACTTAGATTTTATTATTGCTGCAATTAGTTTATGTGTACTGGACTTTTGTAATCACCTTCTTTATAAACTAATCAAATGTTAACACCTCTCTATGCACAATGATCAAATCAGTTATTGCATTATTTTCTTTTCTGAAAATGAAAAAGCAAACGCACTTCCCCACTATGAATTCCATTTTTTAACCTCAATGATAAGGTGTTTCTCTACTTCTTATATATACATAAGTAATTTAAATCTACAGAACGAATACCGATGAGACAAAGATATCAATTTCCATTAGTAACTTTTATATGGTATGTGGATATTACAACATTTCCTTTCCATAAATTATTGATCATCCGCACCAACAGTATGTTTTTAATTTATTTATGATGTTCTTTATAACGTTTATTTTCTAACTGTTTATAATTCAATGATCATACTGTTGTTTGTAAGCATTCAACTTTCTCTCCTTCTTAGCTAAAAGCATCCTAAATAAATTAAATAATGTCTAATTTTTAAAAGATTTTTAATCTAATATAAAATTGTAATTTAATGATTAATTTTTTAAATTTTGTATAAATTATGTCAAAACAAAAAATTGGACATTAAGCATAAAAATAATAATAAAACGTATAACTCCTAGAAAAATACAATGAAAAAATTCCGACAATGATTAACAATTTTTGTCATTACTAAACAAGGAATTATAATTGCTTTTTATTGAATAAAAAAGTTCAAATATGGAATGATATGATTGTGGGCAGTCGGAGATAAAGCAAAAGGAAAGAGAAATGGAGTTGGCAATCCATAAACGTGTTAGGTTAGACGGCACAAAGAAAGGGTGTCCTTCGGTTTCCCCTTCAACTTCACCTTCATGAATCATGACCCATCAGCCAAAGGAAATAGAAAATAAAATAAAAAAATAATATATCAACGTCCCACTATCCCAGTAACCAACGTCCCTCCCTCGCACCGCACCCCACCCCACGCCACATTTGCTTTTGCCTTTTTATCTTTTCTTCTTTCTTCGTCAATCACCCTCGTATCCTCCTCAAAACACATACTTTCATACACAGCTCTATCTTTTTTTTTACTGTTATTCTCTTCCCTTTTGGACGTAGCTTCTCGATCTGCACTTCAATTTTTGTTTCGTATAGTTTCTCTTTTCTCCCTCTCTTTATCTCATTCTTTTTAAAAATAATATTCTGAATTCATTCCTCATTTTGTGGTCAATGTAGTAGTCCGATTTCCTCTGAAATCGGGTGTCTTTATTTCTGTTCGAGTATTTAAAAATCTGGGTTCCGTCTTTTCGGTAATCAAAGTATGTGATTGGCAAAGAAAAAATTCTTTTTTTTTTCCTCAATTTTGCGTCTGTTTTTCAGATTTCATTTTCTACGATTGTTTGATTCTTTGCGGTTTTTGTTTTATTGGATTTTAGCTTTAATCTAATACCCATTTGCATGCTGCGTTTTGCAAAAGAGTAAAGTTTCCACTTTTTACTTCTGAAAAAGACAATCCGTTGATGTGTTGACTTTTAATTAATCTCTCGATTTTTGGGTGGTGAAAGTCTGGCCTTTAGGGGATGATATGTTGAAAAAGGCTAATCGGGTATAAATTTCGGAGAAATATATAGCAGTATTTCAGCTTCTGGGTTGGTTTGTTCATCAATGGAGAAATCTAAAATTGATCACATTATTGGTGGCAAGTTTAAGCTGGGGAGGAAGATTGGGAGTGGATCTTTTGGAGAACTGTGTCTGGGTATGCTTGACTTTAAGCAATTTCATATTTTTCTTTATTTTACATCCAACTTTTTGCTTTTGTGTGGTCCTAGGGTTTGAAGTAATGTGATCACTTGATTTGGATGTTTGTCTAGGTGTTAATGTACAAACTGGAGAGGAAGTTGCGATCAAACTGGTAAGTGGCATTTTCTGTTCATTCAAATCTATATGTTCGTTTCTATAGATTATACTACATTGTAGGTGTGTTTTGTCGTAAGATGAATTTGATTTTATGGATAGTTTTTGGATGAAAAGCTGTCAAGCTTAGAATATTCATATGATGTTTGCTATGATGATATCACCGTTGTTATCCGTCTTACCTCTCTTTTATGGTGCTTCCATTCATCAATGTAGCAATTGTTCTTATTTATTCCTTATTCATTACGACTTCTCAAACTGTTGCCTGTTGAACTTGGTAATTGAATTCAAGTCACAACTTCTGAGGCACCCCGGGAGGTAATAGTGAGTCACAAATTCTGAAGCATACTAGGAGTTAATAGTGATCTACTTCTAAAAACTTTTGAAGGACGTCTATAGAAATTAGAACAGTTCTAGATTCAAGGATTCTCACGTGAGAATGGCCGAAACTTACACTGATCTAAAATGTTTCATCTTTTTTATTTTGTTTACTAGAAGTAGTAACTAGTAATTAAACTTTAGATGTTGACAATGCTCTCTTTCTTTCAATTTATATGTGTGTTTGTGTGTAAAATATTGTATCTATCTCCATCTCTCTCATTCTAATATAGAAGTTGCAGATTTTCCCATGATCATGCGCCGACACTCACTATAACTTGTTTTGCATTTTTCCAGGAACCTGTGAAGACCAAGCATCCCCAACTTCATTATGAGTCAAAATTGTATATGCTTCTTCAGGGAGGAAGTAAGTCTCCTTTCTCTCTTTCACACAAACATACACAAACACGTACATGCCATTTAATTTGTGTTAGCTGCATGTCATGGTTCTTGTGAACATAGTATGCTTGTGGTGCTGATTGATTTTTAGGAACCTTCTTATTTTTAATTTTTGACTAATAATCTGCTGTGATTCACGTGATGAAGCTGGGATTCCTCATCTGAAGTGGTTTGGTGTGGAGGGAGAGTACAATGTCATGGTTATTGACCTTCTTGGTCCTAGTTTGGAAGATTTGTTCAACTATTGCAACCGGAAGTTTTCATTGAAGACTGTATTGATGCTTGCTGATCAACTAGTTAGTACATAAGTTCAATCTATGTTTAACACTATTTCTTTAGTACATGAGTTCAATCTATGTTTAACACTATTTCTTTAACAGTGAAATAATGTAATTCTCTTTTTAATATCTTCAGATTAACAGAGTTGAATACATGCATTCTAGAGGCTTTCTTCATCGTGATATAAAGCCTGACAACTTCCTGATGGGCCTAGGGCGCAAAGCCAACCAGGTACTCATTCTTGGATAACTCCTGTACTTAATTGTTGCAGTGAACAGGTTAGAGTTGTTGCACATCTAATTGTGCAGTAAATTTTAGCTTTGTTAGATATTATATGATGAGGTGAAATATATTCTGTTCAAAGAAGTCTTCTTTGTCTCAATGGTGAACATTTTTCATCCGTCAGTGGTACTTTTTATTTTCTTGGATCTCTTGGTTCCAATTTTTTGTTTTCAGTTTTGTAAATCTTACAAAGCACCTTGCTATAACCTCACCTGCTTTCTTTTGTATGCCTGAGGTGTTGATGAAGAAATGTCCATCATAAACATATCACCTCCAGGTTATATGCTATTGTATTAAAAGTTTCCAATGTTTCCTTTAATTTTCTGTCAAAATGAGTGGGTGAGTGAGAAACTCTTAGTTTTATAGCATAGCCTTCTTTTATTGGTTTTTCCACAACCAAATTTCAAGCAACCAACCTTTGAAAAAATAAATGGAGATTATTAGCCATGCAATGCAGTATTGTTATTCTATCTGGTTTTACCGTGGACCATATTAATGAACCATGCCCTGCATTACTAGTTCTCTGTGATAAATCTTTTTGTAAATTCCAAACTATAAATTTTCTATATTCGGATGAGAAATAGCTAATGCTGCCACTGTGGCCTGATTGTTTCTTATATTTGCAATTTTTTCTGATCATCTTATCCCAGGTATACATTATTGATTATGGCCTTGCAAAAAAGTATAGAGATCTTCAGACTCACAAACACATCCCATATAGGTAATATTTTTTCTTTGTGGTTATGCATCTTCATTATTGTCCCATAAAATTTCATCCATGTACTTTCCACCTCCCTGTCAGCTTATGTGTGAGCATTTCAACTGTGATTCTGTCTCTCCCCTCTCTTGTCTGTTTCTTTTTTCGTGGCTACTTATTCAAATTCCTACTTTATTTTTGTTGTCTTTACTGTTTCATTTCATTATAGAGGGAGCTCATATAAGTTTTATTTGTAGAGAAAATAAGAACCTAACAGGAACAGCCCGCTATGCAAGTGTCAACACTCACCTTGGAGTTGGTGAGTTTCATTTCTGGATTTCAAGCAATTAAGTGGATTTCATGTCAACTTAGAATTGTTAACTGTTTCTAATGTGATTGGTATGATTCAATTACCAGAGCAAAGCAGACGTGATGATTTGGAATCTCTTGGTTATGTTCTCATGTATTTCCTAAGAAGAAGGTTGAGTTTATATTACCCCATTTTAATTCAATCTCTTCTATTCCTTGAACATTGATCTACTTGACGTTAAATACATTTCCTACATTTTCACTGACTTATTTCTTTCCATTTTGGGTTTCAGTCTTCCATGGCAAGGATTAAAGGCTGGGACTAAAAAGCAAAAATACGACAAGATCAGTGAAAAGAAAGTTACAACTCCTGTAGAGGTCTGATCTTATATCTTTTGATGATGTCAAGATCCTTATTGTAATGCACATTCAACACAAGTTAAACAGTATACTGGTCAAGCCTGAACTTGATGCATTCAATTGTAGCATAGAATACTACATTTTTGTGCATTAGACGGCATGGTTTGGAGTCTTTGGAAGTTGCATGGATGAATCATATAAATGAGCTCTTTGAGTTTGTTGGTGTATTTTTGTTCAACAATATATGATATGTCTTTTCCTCATCAACCCATGTTTGTAGAGTGGTGCAGGACAAATAGAAGAAGCATTAACCAGTAGCTAAAAATCATAAATTAGGAAATGTGACTGATATTAGGCTGATTGAATATCAAGTTTCAGGTCTAAATTTTAGCTTGGAATGCTAAAATTTCAGATTAGGTATAGCTGAATTTTTAGGGTTTGCTGAAAATTTGGGCTAGGATTTTAAGGTTTAATATGGCTGGAATTTAGGGTTTTGGTTGGTGGAACTTTAGTGAAGAACATAATCAATAAAAGGTAGGAAAGTTTGCAGGAAAAATTTCAGGATCTCTTCTTATTGAAGGGCTGAGTACACATACTTATAGAGAAATTCTTAGAACCTTTATTCTAGTAAGAAAGAGTCTCTAACAAATTTAAATCCTATTCTAATAAAAATTATTCATGTTTAAGTTTTAAACAAATAAGATAATGTATTTAAAATTAGAATAACATAGCTATCTTACTACTACTTGCTATCTAATAAGGAATCTTAACATAATCTAAATTTCAGCCCTTGTTGTCTTTGCTGTCAACTCAATTCTCATCCTTCATTCCACCAATTTAAGGCTTGCGGTTGATTAATGTTTCTTCCTTTATTTCTTCTATTAAATATAAGCTCTTTTGGATCATATAGAAATGTACATTTATTTAAATCGGGTAAAGTTAGGGTGCATTATTCTGCAATTTGCTGGTCAATATAGTTTTTTCGCTGTATGACAGGTGCTTTGTAAATCATACCCGTCAGAATTTGTTTCATACTTCCATTACTGCCGATCATTGAGGTTTGAAGACAAACCTGACTATTCATATTTGAAGAGACTGTTTCGAGACTTGTTCATTCGGGAAGGTGAACTGCAAAATTGGTTATTTTCATTTTACTGATGAACATTTCTGGATTTCTATCCTAGATGTCCTCTTTCTGATTCAAAATAACAGTCAGGTTCTTTGGCGATGTTCTTAGTGCTATTTGAAATATTGATACTGTAGGTTATCAGTTTGATTATGTGTTTGACTGGACTGTTCTGAAGTATCCTCAGATCAGTGGCAGCTCCAGAGGACGAGTAAGTTGTTAAAAAGTAAAATGACCCTGAGTTTCTAGTCTTCCATGTTGTTTACATGCCCTAATTCTTGCCTCTTTTCAGCATTCTAGTGGGAGACCTGGTCAAGTAGGAACATCTGCAGAAAGATCAGTAGAAAGGGTCTCAGGTATAACCCTCTTAAAATGGGCCTCTAAATACTGTTGCTTTTGTGGAAGTCTAAGCTGTGATCAGAAGATGAGATTCTTTTTGAAGGTTTGACTACCATAAACAATTTCGGTACACTGTCAATGCTAGGATTGGGTATGGTTTAATATCAAACAATAGTTCCCCCTGATTTCACCTAGTCTAGGAATAGCAATGGGAAGGGCCAATTGCCAGCCTGAAGCCCGACCAGGCCTGGCTCATGCCACCTAAGCTTTAGCCTGATTGGACTTTGGCCGGTCTGAAGCCCGCACGAAGCCAGACCTAACCTGTCAAATTCTGAAACCTGACCCAACCCGCCTAAAACTCAACCCGACCGTGCCTTTGGACCCTCTCCAATTCCCACTTTCCATCACCTCTTCTATGTTTTCCATCATCTCTCCATCAATCTCGCCCAAACACCAGATCTGGAACTTCCAAAAACAACTAAGCAACCATAAGGGCACAAACTAATCCACCTACCATTGTCTCTAGGAGTTGCAACAAGGAAAAAAAATAGGAAAAGAAGAGGGGAGCAAACAACAACGGTGGATAAATTTGTTTTGGTGGTGTATAAATTTGTTCTTTTAAGAGCTGTCTACAAGTTCCCATTGATTTCATGAAAATTATCGTGCTAACCTTTTGATTTTCTAAATTGTATTCAGTTGGGAAGGAGATCCGCGAGAGATTTTCAGGTGCAGTTGAAGCATTCTCAACAAAAAAGGTTTCTAGTTCTAGTCCATTTGAGAATTCCAGACACAAGGGTTTGGATAATGTAAGTTCCATACCTTGTCCTTTTCCTTTTTCTGTTTTGAATTGGAATTCAAAAGTATTGTCTTATCGTTTACACATGTGAATTAGGCTGATTTGAACCTTGTGCTTTTGCTGCGGTCAAGACGTAAAAGATGTCGCAGCTCTTTGAGAACACGAGTTTTTTCCTTTTAGTTGTTACTTAGTGTATCGTTTCCTTTCTGCTTCCCTTACAAATGGTTCTGTTGAAAGTTTGCCAGTAATTTTATGAAGGGAAATTAAGTAGCTCAGTGTTTTCTTGTTTACTCAATCCTTTGGAAATCATCAATTTAAACCGATTATAGCAAGAACATTCCATGTACATCAAGAACAAAGCGCTTTCTTTACCATGCTGAGATTGTTTATATGACTATTTGCATGAACAACTGAGGGCCAAGCTGTTGCAGATATGGTCTTTAATTTGTGCTGTTGACTGACTGAAAATTGAAGGAAAATTTATAAGCGTCTCAGGTTTGAATGGCTTATAACATTGTAATCTAGTTAATAGATGTGATTGATTGAATCCTGAACCTGCTCCATACGCGTGTTTGCGGACACCTTGTTATTGTGCAATTGTTTCTGGATGTTGTTGCAAAAAAGAGTAGAATTGTTGTTTAAGTAAGAAAGCTTGTGTTGTGTTTTAAATAATCACTAAAAACGTTGTAAGCTGCAGCAACCTGAACTAGAAAAAGGGCGCAGTTCCTCTCGGTATGGCAGCAACTCTCGAAAAGCTATCATCTCCAGTAGTCGGCCGAGTTCATCTGGTGAACCTAGTGACAGTCGATCAGGCAAAGTAACATCAAGCAGTGGACGTGTGACTTTGTCACAAAGAATGCAGCAGCCTGGGTACGAGCACAAATCACTGCAAGCTCGTGCTACACCTAGCAAAGGCACTCGAGATGACACCTTCAGGAGCTTTGAGTTTCTCTCAATCAGGAAGTAACGAGGAGGTGGAGAGAGTGCAAAGTTTAATGGTTCATGCCCCAAGAATGACGGCAGAACTCTTCCATGTGAACGACGATTGGTGCTTTTATGCTGTCACCCTTGTAAATGGGACGTATACTAGCATTTGGATGCCCATGGTCATTTTCTGCCTTGAAACATTACTTCATGTTACTTTCCTGATTCCTCCTTTTTCCCTTCTGGAGAGTTTCTGATCTGACCCTTTTGTAATGGCTCAAGACATCCAAGAGAAAACAAGAATTATGTATCAGAATTTTATTGTCGGTGTTTGTAAACTTTTAGTTGCAACTCTTTGCTTTTTTATGCATTGCACGACTCGTGTGGATGCTTCTCTTCATTGGGGTATTACTAGCTGTAAATAACAAAGAATTTAGGATATAATCCTCATGATGTGTGGCAAATTTATGGTAGAGAAGAGTGTAAGTCTTAACATGCGCTAGTTCTAAAAGATATTTACGCTAGTTCTTGAACATTTGAGAGGTGACTTTTGTCCGTTGTGTGCATACAATCATAAAAGATTCAACAAGTAAATGATAATTATAAACCTTCATATATAAAAACACAAGAAAGCCACCGCGTTTTCTTCGGGAGAATGACCAAATTATGCATGAAAATCTCCCGCCACTATCATGCTAAATATTTCACGTCCTTGTGATTAAGCAGCACTCCCATGAACCAGAACGTGATTCTCATGTATTCTTGTTGCAGAAAGGGAGAGATGTAGACAAGAATGCATGGCAAAAATCCATTTAGCTAGCCCAGATTTCGGTCACTGCTCATGTCATGAGAAACTCTGTGCACACTTACGGAGATTAATCCAATGAATTTACACTGTCTCAAGTTGAGACTTGAAGAGCAGTAACAAGCCAGTTAAAGGTCTACGCCAGCTATTAATGAAAATAGTCGAGAATGGAACTTGAACAGTTAAATTGGGTTGAAAACTTGAAATTAGAATTTTTAGTTATCGTCTCAGCGGTTTCACAAGAGCTTCTAACCTCTTCTCCAACTCGTCCACGCCAGAAATGCAGTGTCGAATCCAGGATTGATCAAGCTACTATAGACAATTTAAATCACTAAAGTTTTTTTTTAAAAAAAATACTCAACTAAGCTCTTCAAGATTAATCTTGAAGTCTTGTCTTAGTTCTTCCCTGCAATTATACCTTTCTGTCAAAATTTGACAAAGATAATTACTTGAAAAAGATGGAAAACTATCCAGGATTCTCTGAACCCGGGGCGACGGCGGCCACCTGCGGCAAAGTCAAGTTTCGGGATCGGAACCCAACTGAGACACGGCATGATGCGGCGGTGACTACAGATCTTTCTTCTATCGATGCATCAGTTACAGATCGATCTCCTATCGTGGATGGCGGTGGGACTAAGTCGTATCGAGATTGTGTTGAAGGTTTGGCGACTTTGCCTCAAATGAATATCGAGCGGGATGATGTGTTGATGACTCGTGCGGAGAAAGGAATCAAATTCACGATATCGTCGAGTTTGATTAGTGGCCTTATTGAACCTTGGCGGTATTCCGTGGTAGTCAAGGTACTGGGGCGGAAAGTTTCTTTTGGATTGATGTGTACCCGACTCAAATCATTGTGGCAATTTTCGGTCAATCTGAACATTATTGATTTAGACAATGATTACTTCTTATTGAAGCTGGGTAATAAGGATGATGTTAGCAAGGTTTTACTTGGGGGTCCGTACGTTGTGTTAGGGCATTATTTGGTTGTTCAACCTTGGAGCCCTAATTTCAATCCAATGAAGGCGAATGCTCCTACTGTTACGGCATGGGTTCGTTTTCCAGATCTTCCAGTGCATCTTTATCAAGAGGATCTCCTTATGTCTTTTGCGAATGCGGTTGGGAAGGCAATTCGGGTTGATAATCCTACTGTTGATATTGAGAGGGGAAAGTTCGCACGAGTGGCTGTGGAGATTGACCTGATGCAGCCTCTTGTTCCCGGCTTTGAGGTCAACGACACTTGGCAGAGGGTTGTATATGAAAAACTTCCGCAAATATGTTTCGGGTGTGGTCGGATAGGTCATACCAAAGCTGCTTGCCCTAGTGCATCGCTTGTCCCGCCAAGTGTTGCACCGTCTAACTCCATACAGCCAGTGCCAGACGCGGAGCCTACGTATAGCCCATGGATGCAGGTAACCAGGCGTCGTCCACATCCAAAATCGAAGGATCCCGCTCTAAGTCGAGGTCGATCACGTGACAGAGGGTAGAGAGGTAGCAAAACTTTTGTCGAGGGTTCCAGGCTTGCAGTTTTTGCTAAGGATAAGGATCTGGGTGTTGACTCGGCACCTCCGGCTGTTGAGTTGTCTAAAACTGTGAAGTTTGCGGAGGAAGACAGTTCTCGTTTGGGTGTGAAGGCTGATCCGCCGTCTGGAACATCATCCGGTGCAGGAAATAATCCTGTGGCTCCGAGGAGTGTATCGATGTCAGGTTTGATGGGTGTCAATACTGCTGCTTCTTCTTCAGAAAAGGTCTCAGGTGCTAGGAGTTTATCTGCAGCCCCAAGAAATGTTTCGATGTCAGGACAGGTTCTTTCAGTTCAGGATGAGGTGCTGAGTTCGACTACTCGTGAATCACTGGCTGATCCTGTTGCGATTCAAGTTCTTCAGTCTACAGTAATACCCAATGAGAGTATGGCTCTAGATGTTGATGGTGTGATTATTTCGGGCTCCGTTGAGAGTGCGATGGAGGCTCGTTCTATGCCGGGTGCGACGGCAACAGTAGTTGATGTTGATGCGACTGTGAACTCGAATGCTGTTGGCGATCTGGATACTTCGATGCAACAGGGAAGGCCTACTCTCTTGAGCAAGAGGAAAATAATCCTGGAGAAATACTCTAGTAATGTGAGGAAGCCTGTAAAGGGTGGCAGAGATGGTGAGGATGGGGGACCTGCGAGTTGTAGATAGTCTTTTTCCTTATGGATTTTATGTCTATCATTTCATGGAATTGTCGTGGGGCTGCTAGTTCCAGGTTTCGGGTTGCTTTTAGGGAGCTTACTCGGTTGCATAAACCTGATTTGTTTATGGTTCTGGAACCACGTATTAGCGAGGATCGTGCTTCAAAGGTTGTGCGTCAACTAGGTTGGCAGCATTCTATTCGTGAGGAGGCAAAGGGGTTTTCGGGTGGTATCTGGTTGTTCTGGAATTCAAATAGCAAGGTTACAGTTATTCGACAGTCCTGTCAATTTATTCATTTCCTGTGGGAATGTAATGGTGTTGTTGCTACGGTAACTGCAGTTTATGCTAGTCCCGTTATAGCTAATCATGTAGGGCTATGGCAGGACTTGATATTGCTTCGAAGACAAGTTGCTGGCCCTTGGTTGGTTATTGGAGACCTGAATTGTTTTGCAGCATCAGACGAAAGATTGGGTGGCTCCAGATTGCGGGATCAGAGGAGTGATGAGTTGCCTCGTTTCATCACGGATTACGAATTATCAGATCTTGGGCACATTGGTTCGAGGTTTACGTGGTTTTAGGGGAATCTTTGTATTCGTTTGGATAGGGCTTTGGTGAATGATGTCTGGATACAACAATTTTCTGGATCAGTTGTCTATCATCTTCCACGATTTAAATCAGATCATCATCCGATTTTATTACGTATGTTTGCAATGGTTTCGCGTGCTGTGAGACCTTTTCGATTCCAGGCAGCTTGGCTAACACATCCTGGTTTTATTCCTTTGGTGCAAAAGCAGTAGAGGGACGGAGTTTTATGGGAATCCGCTTATAAGAATTTTGTTAAAGAGGTCCGAGTTTGGAACAAGAACGTCTTTGGGGACATTGTCAAATGAAAGGAGATATTCCGGGGTAGGCTGTCAGAGTTTGAGCGGCATACAGATAATGGATGGACACCTGATATGGAGGAAATGCATAGTGAGGTACAAAAGGAATATGAGCTGGTTTTGGCTCAGGAGGAATTACTATAGAAACAAAAATCAGATGTTAATTGGACTTGCTTCGGGGACAGGAACACACACTATTTTCATATGGTGGCATTATCACGGTGCCGTGGTAATCCCATCTCGAAACTGAAGGATGAGACTGGGGTTTGGCAAGATGATAGTTTGGTTTTGAGGAATATGGCTGTTGGATTCTTCCGGGCTTTATATTCAGAGGAGATAGGTGCTCGGCCCTCTTTGCATACTCGATGTTCTTTCCCTCAAGTTGATTACAGTGGATTAATGTTGGCTTTGAAAATAGTATCTATGGAGGAGATCCATGCGGTTGTTAAGGCAATGGGTCGGTTTAAGGCCCCTGGACCGGATGGATTGCAACCGATCTTTTATCAGAGTCAATGGGATCGTGTAGGTCAATCGGTTCGCTGTGTGGTGCAGGATTTTTTTGCAAATCGACATTCCCCGGCTGGGCTGAATGATACTTTCATTGTGTTAATTCCGAAAGTCCCCTCTCCTTCGGGATTCCACCAATTTAGACCAATAAGTTTGTGTAATGTTCTTTATAAGATCATTACCAAGCTTATCGTTCTCAAGATGCAGCCGGTTTTAAAGCAATTAGTTTCAAGTTGTCAGTCAAGCTTTGTTCTAGGTCGGCAGATAACGGATAATGTGGTTATTGTTCAGGACATTATTCATTCCATGTGTCGGCGGTCGGGTAGGAAAGGATGGATGGCAATTAAGTTGGACCTCGAGAAGGCTTATGATAGACTATCTTGGAGTTTTATTCGAGAGACTTTGCAACTAGCAGGGTTTGAGGAGGAATTGATTGAGTGTATTAGACAGTATGTTACGACCTCCAGAATGCGAGTCCTTTTTAATGGTGCCATCATAAATGAGTTTCAACCTACTCGAGGAGTTTGCCAGGGTGATTCTCTTTCCCCATATCTGTTTGTGTTATGCATGGAACGGCTTACTCATGTTATTGGTGATGCGGTTACGGATAAGAGATGGAGGCCTGTTCGCATGGGTAGGCGTGGAGCGCCAATATCTCATTTGTTCTTTACAGATGATCTGTTCCTGTTTGCAGAAGCCTCTATTCAATAGGTTGATGTCATCCTGGATTGCTTGATCATGTTTTGTGATAGCTTGGGCCAACGAGTAAGTGCCTACTATTATCTTTTCAAAGAATACATCACAAGAGTTACAGCGATCTATTTGCACCCGATTGGGTTTTAGTCGAGCTTCGTCCATCGGTCGATATCTAGGTATACACATCGTACAGGACAGAGGGAAAAGAGAATTTTATATTGTTAGACTCCGTTTCCAGAGTCTAACTCCTACTTACTCTAATACCACAAATATTGGACCCCGTTTCCGGAGTCCAACTCCTTGGGTCATATTCGGAATACCCATATCCTAACCTAACATTTAATCGAAAATCTCATGA